>JAJJWW010017330.1:0-522442 GCA_023531295.1 Papaver armeniacum
CTTATCAAATTCCCCCACACTTAGCTTTTGCTAGTCCTCGAGCAAACTTCTCAACTAAAACCAAATCCTAACTCACTTTCGCTAGAATCACGGTTGCACTTAGCAAGTGCAACAAGCCTTTAAACCCCTAGGTGTCCCCAGTGGACGAGTTGTAGTCTCGTGAGGGATTACAAGAGGTATACCCACAAAACCTACTCTAAATTCTAGCCACAAAAGAGCAATTAAGGATTGACAATGAGCAAGCTAAATAATTATAGCTTATAAATGTTCTTTATCTATCCATATCCTACATGAATTCCAATCATCACACATAAGAAATTTCTTGCGTGTAACTCACGAAAATAAGTAAACTCTACTAAGATATTCATAGATATATACTTGATGCAATATCTTTCGACGTTACGCATAGTACTAGCGTATTTTTTTAAACTTGAATCACATGGATAGATAAGAGAATGGATGGAAAAGTGAAGTGTGCAAATGTAGACTAAGATGATTGATGTTACCCATAGTACTTGTATGAATGTCATCAAAGGATATATATATATATATATATATATATATGTGTGTGTGTGTGTGTGTATTTAGCGCACTAGTTGAGATAAGCACCCATTTAACTCGACAACATGATTAGATACTATTTAAGCGCATTTCTTTTCAGCAAGTATGTGATAGTTGCCTTGGATCCTTCATTCCACGCTTTTTTAGGCGATGGATACAGGGACAACGTTTTACACATACTGCTATCCAAGTGTCGAGAACTTCATCAATAGTATTTTTGACTTGATAAATAATGATGATAGGTTTCACTCACGTATGCTCACATCAAATCCTTTTTATTCGGATTCGCAATAAATAATGATGTAGTTTTGCTCAATTCATCGACAACTTGACAAATATGGATATTTTGGATCCAATGACATACTCATGATAGTTCCCATGCATGGATCCTGCATTCCACGCTTGTTTAGGCGATGGAGACAGGGAGAACACACACTGCTGCCATCAAGTGTCGAATACCACCTCAAATCTTTTGGATTTGCTACAAATAGTAGTAATGTGGTAATTAAGCCTGATTTTTATTTTGGTACCAACTTATGATCGGCCATACCAGTCGCTAGGATCCGTTACACCAATTGCAAGGATCGATCATACCATCTCATGGTGATTACTTAGGATCAAAATACCTATTGATTTCCCTTTCGATTCATGAAACAAGTTCACGGACTTACTCCCTTTAAACAAATGTAAAACATTGTTTCTTAGGATGAAATCTTCACCATAGATTACTACATATAACCAACTAATTTGATTGGTTTTCATTATATTTAGGGCTTCTATCTCAACCAACGATTTTTCCTTGCGACAATATCAAAGCAATACCAGAGTCCGACCAAATCACTTAGAGAAACATAAACTGCAAAATTAAAAAGGGAATTTTGATAAACTGCCCCACTCTCAATTTCCGGTTTAATAAAATGACCCCGTTTTTTTGAACTTTTCAAAAGTGCCCTTTCTGTTTAGTTTCCCGTCAAAATTGAAACAAGTTAGTCAAGCAGGTTTGACAAGTCAAACAACTGGGTTAAATTACCTAAAAACCCTTACCAAACCCTAAATATACAAAAATTCATTAAAGTTTCTCACTTTATTTTGTGCAGTTACTCCCTTGTGCGGCTACTTCTCCTTCTCCTCCTTCTCACTGTCCCTTTCTGTGTTCTTATTTCATATTCTTCTTCTTCGAAATCTCAATAACAACAACAGTCTTTCTCATTATTAGGTTTGTAAATGATGAGTGAAGTTATCTATTGGTAAAGGATTTGAAGAAGAAGAATGTAAATATGAGTTAGGGTTTGCAAATGTCGTTAACAATGAGGTTTGTTTGAGAAAAATTATGAGAAAATTGATCTGATTCTCGTGGTGAAAGTGAATCTAAGATTGTTGAAGGAAAAATAAGATAAAGAAGAAGATGAATGGATGGAGTAGCTGTTGTGAATTTATTAGTGTATAGCAGTAAGATATTTTTTTTTTTTTTGTTAACCTAGTCGTTTAATGATTATAATGGATCAAATTTGTATTGATACTTTGGAGTAATGTGAATTTGAGATAATGGGTTTGTTTTAATTCATCTAATTTGTGTTTGTTTTCACTTAATTTGTGAATGGTAAATTGAGAATCTCTTTTAATTAGGGTTCATAAGAAATTTTAGGGGTTTTGTCATGTAACATGTTTTGCTAATTCATGAAATGGGTAATTTTATTTGTATGATGTCTATTGATTCTTCAATTTCAATTTGAAGTACTTTATTTGGGGAAGAACATGATTGAGGTAAATTGGGTATTTGGTGGAGTTTGTGTTGGGTTCTCTGTTATTGTTTGCATCTGATTTTCAGTTTTGGGTTTCTAGATAAGGTGTTTTTTAGGTTTCTGGATATGAAGAAATTGGAGTTCTTCTTGAATCATCGAACCTCCTGCACGAGAAGAACTAGACGAGTCACATGCCGAGTCAAATCGCGAACACATCTAGGATCGGCCAAACTCTAGGGAAGGTTTCATTGGACTTTTTATAGGTGCCACCTAAGTGTTAACGGCTTTAACTGGCAGTTCACCGTTTTTTGAAAAAAACGGTCAAGAAAAGGGCACTTTAGAAAAGTTGAAATAAACGGGGGAACTTTAATTTGTGTATTTCAAAACTGGGGCACTTTATCAAAATTCCCAATTAAAAAGAATGTGATTCAGTATTGATAGAGTACGACTTATGAGTAATGCATGCACAAGTTCTTGTCTTGATGTTTTGAACGACTATCATGCCATTTCTAGCAACTGAGTTTTCTCAGATATAATAATAAATTCTATAGACAAAAGAATCAAAATTATCAACTCGGAAGGAAAATTTGGTGTCATCCTAGTTAGCTCAAAAACCTCAAAGAGAAAGGCCAAGAAAAAATCATAGAGTTCTAGTTCTCTTTTTCTTTTCTACATATATATATATATATTATTTATCTATTTATTTTTAAGTATATAAAATACTGAAAGTATCCTGCAAAAGTGAATACTAATACTAGTATACTTCTCAAACATGCTTAACTACTCCCCCACACATAAACTCTACAGTGTCCTCAATGTTCAAAAACCGAAATTTCTGATTTTTCTGACGCAACAGCCTGGAAAACTTGAAAATTGTACAATCTGGTAGAGAATTTGGCAAAACTTCCTTGACGAAAGTTATTCGCCTACATATTTTATATAATGTGCCAAAACGGTACATTGTTTCGATAAATGTTCTGACAGTTATAGCCTCCGTACTGACAGACGCGCAGTCTGAAAAAGTTCTGAAAAATTACCAAAACTCAAATGTCCAGGCCAATCGGTCCAACTTAACAGACTCCGAATTCAGATTTATTTTTCAAAAAGAAATATGAGTCTGTTCTCTTTAAAAGTTGGGTTCAACCACTCAAATCGGGCTCCAAATGAAGTCTCGAGAGCTGTTTTAGAAACAACTGCGCAGTCAGAATTTTTCTGACAAAAATAGCTTTCCATCAAACTTTCATCATAGATATAGGACTTTGTAACAATTTAAGATGGGAATGAAAGATATGATATGCAAACTATAAAAACAAATAAAAATAATACGAAAACAAAGGGGATAGAGATACAAAACCGATGCGTTGCCTCCCATTTAGCGCATGGTTTAACGTCTTCTGCCCGATGTTATTGTTATCGCCCGTTCACCAACAATCTGAAAATATGGGGATCCTCCCAAATAACAACCTGTAGCTCCAATAATAGCTTCACAAAAATATTAGTGTAATAGATTACTACTGAAACTATTATATGGTGTAAGTTTCCCCCACACTTAGTTCTTTTTACACTCGAAAGTGTATAGAGAACATATAATGTGGAAACTTCAATAGGTTCCTTTCGGAAAACCTGCACAATGCTAGAATTAAACACATCAAGTGGTGGATACTTAAAAGCAAAATAATTCGTTAAAACTTTGGAAGCACACAACTCCAATCCTAGGTGAGGTATTTTCCTAAAAGCTGCGTTAACAATTCTTTTAGAAGCTACTTTGATTAGAGTCAAAGGATCAATGGATATAAAATTTTGCAAAGGATTAGACAAACCTTGTTCAAGATCCCCATTTTTCTTAACATTCAGTGAATTATTTACCTCAAGTATATTGTGGTCCTCCATCGAACTCTTAATTTCTGCTTTAACCAAAATTTCAGCATCATTATAATCTGTAGCAAGCTCAATTGGGTCTTCCACTACTTTAATCAATTTGGTTTCATTCTCAATATATTCAAAAACCTCATCATCGAAATCAGAATCTTCTTCAAAATCGTCATTATCACAACGACGTTGAAATTCTAATTGTATGACCCTGTCAATTTCTTTAAGAGTCTCTTTCGATGCTCCAGTTTCTTCCAGTTTATTGTATCGCGCATAAAGTTTTCTGACGTTAATACGCTTTCCACCATTATGCACACTAGAGTTTCTGGATTGTATCTCCTATTTTTGAAAGAGTGAAGGAAAAGCACGAAAAAGAGGAGTATGTCTTGATTCAGTATCATAAGTTCTTAGTTTCAAACTCTCTGTCATTTGTACATTACTAGAAAAAAATTGATTAGAAGTATAAATATCCTTCCATCATCGTGATTGTTCACTTACATACCCACCATAAGGAGGTTGGTATGTATGAGAATAACCATAAGTTTTCGTGGGATATTCATTACAGCCGAAAGACTGGTTTTGATTATAGCCATGGTATGGTTGATAATTATTATAAGATTGAGATTGAACACCATATTGATTACCACAATCATGTAAGTGATATTGTGCAATATACATGTTATTTACGTAAGGAAACATGACGATTCACAAGACAACTAAAAAAAATAAAAGAGAAAATCTAAATAAAAATCTAAAAACAAAAACATACCGAAAAGAAATAACAACTAAAAGCTACCAACTGCTGCCCGTCAGCGGCGCTAAAATTTGATGCGTGTCGTGAGCACAAAAAATTAAATTACTTATTTCCACACAATTAACTGGTAATATAATAGAAGTAAGGATCTTTCCCACGAAGAGCAGGGAGTTTTCAGTTGTCAAATGTCACAAATGGGGGGTTTTGTTTGTAGGTTGCAAATAAAGCAAAGTAAATAATAAAACAAATAAATTAAGATGTAATCAAGGATGAGGAGTATGATCGAGGAATCCTTCTTCGTTACTAAACATTCATCAACGTAATATAATTATCTATTCGTTATTAATCATAGAATATCAACAAGCTTTGATATCCCCTAAATTCCTAATATCACTGGATACAGAAGCGCTCGACTACCAGATTGTATCCGTCTAGGCCACCATGAATAAGCTCTCACGATGTAACCTAATCGGATGCTTTGGGTTTTATGAATTAGGTTGATTCTAGAATCAAACACATAAGCTCGGTCTATTTACAAGTGTTGTTTCTACACGCAATTGCTCCACAGAATCCCTCTGCAAGGTCTCACGTTTTCTACTTGTGTAAGGGTTATTCAACAATTACGGATAGCCTAACCCGTTACTAGCAATAGATTAATTAAGAAATCAGTTTAGTTGGCCACCTAAAGTAATCAATCAATCAATCATAAATATTCATAATAGTAGAAACAAACGATAATCATATGAAGAAATCAAAATAAATTCATATATTAAATCAAATCATGTTTATAACTTAAAATTCATCCTCAATAAAATAGGAGTTTAGCTACTCATGGACCCATGGTATACATCAGAGATAATCAAAGAAAAGTAGATGTATTAATGGAAGAACCCGAAACCCAAGCTTTCGCTCCTTGTCTTCTTGTCTCCACTTTCGTATCTTGATAATATTCTCTGTTCGGAACTTCTAACTCTCTTGAAAATATATTTAAGCATCCTTTTGTATCCCAAAGAGTATTTGGGTTTGGAAATACTTCGGAACTATGAAAACCAATTCTGTCAAGTATTTTCGTCACTTCTTGGAGGGTGTAACCGATCCCGGTACTTGGTCACACACGTAGATAGGAATTGGGCCTTAATATTTGATTTATACGGTTTTGCCCACAACTTTTGCATACGAACTCGGAATGACCTCATTCTTTTTGTGTTCTTCTTATCTCTTTGTTCTCTACCATATAGAGTTGAATACTTCTGAATTGGGTCGAGTTATTCCTAGTCCTTAGTCCAAGCTCACGTTTATGTCCGCTTTAGCACTCTTTACACTCCTTTTGGATGATTCTACCTAAATAAGACAAACAAAAGAAAAAATAATAATACAAGGCATATCACAAGAAATATAGCAAATACAAGCATGGAATTGATAAAAAAAAGTATAGTAAATTATGCACTTGTCAGTGTTATACATTCTCATAGTAGTAGTAGAAACAACAACATCAAGGTTAGTGAGGAAAAACAGGCAAATATATGTTCAATTTGTGATGTAGGTAGCCATGAACCAAAGGTTTGTCCTTGGATGTATTCTCGGTGTAAACTTATACCTTCTAATGGCATAAGGCAATTACTTAGATCAAACACTAGAGAAACAGATGGCAAAATGTTCTTCAAGTGCTTAAATCCTACCTGCACATACTTTTAATGGTTTTCTTTATCCATTGATGCAGTCAGAAGTGCTGAGATCAAGCTACCAGTTGAGATATGTTGTTGTGCTTGTGAAGAAGCTGCTCACTCCTTCAACAACTGCCCATTGCATAATCTTCAGTACTTCAAAACTTACTGCAAATCAAGGATGAATCTGAAAATATGTAAGAATGAGCATAACTTCAACATATCTTACCTAACCTGCACAGATTGTGATGCTTTTAGATGGGTTTCTGACCACCTATTAGTTGCTGCAAAAAACAGTGTTATGCATTCAAGTATTCAAGTCAAAGTAATGTGTAAGGAAGTTACCAAAAAACTTATAATGTAATATGCAATATTGCTTTGAACTAATAAACTTGATTAATATTAAAAGGTACTTCAAACAAAATATAACAACATTGTTTTGTCATCACTAAACCAGTTCAGACCAAAAATCATTTGAAACAAAAGAGAAAGGATCACAGATCTAACATGTAAGAAACATACACACACATCCCTTACTTCTTCTTTCCCTTTCCGTTATTTTCCCTTTGCATTTGAGACAGTAGCAATGTTTTGAGACAAATAGCCAATACCAGCAAAGGACTGACTGAAATTTTGTGTGTTTCTAGGTCCTGCAAATACAGATCTTTAATTTTTGGTACTGGAGGTGGCTTTCCATGAGAGCTAGTTATTGCAGAAGACTCACCAACATATGATGCTTTCCCTTGCTTCTTTGATCTACCCCTTGCAGTGCTGGTTTCAGGTCTATCTATGTTTGTGAAGGAGAAATATCCAACATCACACTCAATTCTTGGCCTATATGCAGTTGAATTCTTAACAACACCACCATCTTTACAAGTTCTCTTGTTGTGACCTTCTGTGGATCCACACTAAGCACACCTCTTTTTCCTCACCTCAACTTGAAGTTCATCATAACTTCTCCTTCTCTTTGTTATAGGTCTTCCAGGCTTTGTTTGGTTTGGAGGTGTGAGATCTTGTTCTTCATTAGTGGATGCAAGGGGTGAAAATTTCAGAGAAGAGATAATATGACATGGAAAGTAATGAAACCCAAATTTGCTTTTAAATAGAGAATATTAAAAAGTAAAAAGTAAATGCACAACAACCCATAAAGTTCAGAATAGTACCTCAGCATAGTCAGATATGTCTTTCAATGGAAAAATAGGTGGAGCATATTAACCAATTGTCAGCCGAGCAAAAATAATTTCACTTTCTCACTCTACTAAATATAAATGAAGTACGTGATAAGAAAGAGTTTGTATCCACAAGGAGGCAATTGTTGTTATGCAATTTCAGTTTCTTACTAACCAAGGGGGGAATTTTTGTTTTATCTAAACAATAAAAATAATTGAAAGCAATAAAATAATTTGAATAATCAATAAGGAGAAGATATTGGTCACGGGATAGTATCATTCACAAACATGTATTATCATCAATGACTAGAATTGGTATTTTAATCTCTGATTTACTAAAAGTCCTAGGATACCTTGATCGCAAGTATATCCCGCTAATTCCCTGATTTCATCACAACCACATTAAAAGATGCATATGTGAATTCTTCCTAGAAAGCAACCTAAAGTGTAAAAGCACAATTAGATTTAACTCCCTAAAAGCTATAAGTTCTATGGAATAAGACTAATCAAGGGAAACAAAAGTGTAAAAGCACTAATTCAATTTAACCAAGGTTATGATTCATATGCAATTATAAAGATGTATCACTACAAGTAATAACCACAATATGCTACTTAGAATCAGGGATAAACAACTATTTCGTATTGAAAACCCTAATCTAGCAATAGAGATGAAAGTAAATTGGATTGATTCCGGACTCAACCAAACAAACAATCAAATCATATGACAATATTAATAATGAATCATAAATAATAAAATATTGAGACAAAACTAATTCATTGAATCATATAACATGTTGTGAAATCCACTTTATCCCATAACCAATAATAATTGTTTAGTTACTCATAGCTATGGAGTTCATCATAAAAATATTAATTGAATAGAAGAAGATGGACAAAAGCAAACCCTAGAAGCGTAAACAAAAGCGGCTCTCTCCAAGTTCCAAGAATAATACGTGATCCCCAAAGTTGTAAAAGTCTTTCCTTTAAATAGCTCTCTTGTTTCCAAAATTAGGTTTAATCTCCAAGGTCCAATAGATAGAAGTCCACCAAGCCCATATGTGAGAAAAACCTATGTAGAAAATATGCCCAAAAACTGTCGCCGGAAAACTGGTATTTTGGCCGGAAATTGGCCGGAAAATATATCTCAGGTGACCGGCAAAGTCCACCCGGTCACCGGTCAATGAGTCAACTCGGTCGGGTCAACTCAGTCAAAATCACTGAGTCAAACCGGGTCATATGAGTCAGGTGGTCTAGCCAGACCTGAGTCAAAGTCTAACAAGCCTGACTGAGCTGAGTTGTTAGACCATTGCACAGGCCAGAGCTGTGCTGCACTATCATTGTGTTTCACCAGCTTAGTCACGGCCATAATGGCACTGCAACATCCTCCATCAAACCATCATCCCTGTAACACCATTGCAACTGCATCTGTTCACTGCCAAAAACTTTACTTCCCATTTCAGTTCATTACTACCTCCAAATCAAACCCAATAACCCATAGTTGTAACTTCTGCAAAACACATCCATCTTGCATATAAAACCCAGCTGCAATACCTCTACCAGATTACAGCTGCAACATCAGCTCAAAATCTCGGCTCTAACTCAACCTTCAGCTTGAGTTCTTTCACAATCCTGCCTTCTCAGTTCCTCTTTCTGCCAACAACATATCAGCTCAACTGCCATGACAAATACAATCTGAACCATTTTGCAACATCAGATCAGATATCCATTCGATTGCCATCACTGCACCTTCCATTTCCCACAGCTTCAACTGCAAACTCTCAGCATACTCACTATTTCCAGCTGCAACTCAACCTTGAAAATCTCCAGCTCTAAAATCAATACTAGAGCAGCAGCTCCAACTTCCTTGCACAACCAGACCCATTTGCATCACTTCCATTTCAGCCCAGCTTAGCAATTCCATTTGACACCACTAAAGTAATGGTTTGCTTCCATCTCTTCTCTACATTATCAATCTGCACCTGCAACTGATGTACCTTCCCTAAACATTCATCTAAACAGTTCCATCTACCCTGTAAAAACATCATTCAGTTGCAACACCACCAACATCAGACTTGCAGCTTCACTTGAGTTCACCAGAATCACCATGGGCACCTGTAACATTCAGCTCATGTAGCTTCACAACTGCACCAGATTCTTCTCAGTTGCTTCAATAACAGCTGCAACTCCAAAAGCAACAGACTCCAACCCTTTGTATTCATTAATTTCATCAGAACTTCAATCCTGCAATCAAACTGCAACTGCAACACAGGATCATCTCCTAAACATTATTCTGTCCTTCAACTGCATCACTAGCTGCAACCTACACAAGATCAGGCAGAACCATCTCCTTGTTCTTCTGCATACATTCAGTTTCATCTCACTGCCATAGAAACAACACCCACCAGGCTCAGGCCATCTCTTCCATTAGCTTCTAATATCTCTAATTCAACAACACCTCAAACCAACACCTGAAGCACCAGCAGCATCAACTCCATGGTCTCATATCTAGACATTCATCCACCCAGATTCAGTTAACCTTCTCCGCAGCCTCAGTCAGCTCTATTGACAACCCAATTTCTCAGATTCATCCCAGACGATCAATTCTCACTTCTCCTTCTTCCATTTATTCAACAACAGCACAAATCAGCTCCGCAGCCTTGCTTGAAACTCCTATTTTAGATAACCCATCTTTGATTCATCACCAATTATTCAAAGCAACAAACCCTAATCTCTCGATCTCAGACATCACCATCATCTTCTTCTCATTCACCAATCGACTGGTTTCTTCATCGTCTCATCTCACTGATTCTCTCAATTTCAGCAGCAGTGGCTCACCAACATCATCTTCTTCTCGATCTCAAAAACCATTTTCTTCACGGCAACACCCACGACTAATTCCACCTGACTTTCATCATAATATCTACACAATCACCACCACCAACTCTTGCTTCTTCTATATCTCCGCCTCCATCTCTATCACTAACTCGAACCATCGATCCCAGATTCAATTTCTCAAAACTTTCTTTTACAGCAGCCACACTTCTCCAGAAATGACTCTAGGCGCCCAGAAATAGGAAAAGGGCCTCCCAGTTCTTGCATGTCTTGTCGGTTCCGAATAACCGACGGCCTAATTCCTTGTTCAACTCAATTGTCAGTTATGGAGAACTGACACTTCTTGTTCACCTCCTTCTTGCGCATTCTATCCGACTCCAAGTATAGCTCGCCTTGGAATTGATGTTTTTGCCATTTACACTCCAAATGAATGATTTCTCCTTCTTTTGTTCCGAATGACTCCATTGTACCTAAACACTCAAAATTAAACATAAAAGATGCAATTCTCAAGGATTATAGCAAAGAAAGCATAAATTCTAGATATAAAATAAAGATGTTTATGACACCTATCATATTCCCCTACACTTAGACTTTGCTAGTCCTCGAGCAAATCAAACAAAACAATTCTAAAGAATACATACAACTCCGTTTCGTCGAGGCTACGGTCACACTTAGCACGTATAACAAGCCTTTAAACCCCTAGGTGTCCCTAGTGGACGAGTTATAGTATCGTGAGGGCTTACTAGAGATATACCCACAAAACCTATTTTCCCAACTTACTAGTTCTCTGAAATGATAGTATCCAACACGCTAAGAAGACATAGAGATTCTGCACACTAGTCATAAGAAGTTAGACACATATATGAACACAATCTCATCCTTAAAAGTTGAGAGAGAAATAACCATCCCTATTCGAAAGAAATTCGGGTTCGGAGTGATCGAAAGTCTCGACTCTGCCTCACAAGAAAGGGTTTTATGAAATTGCTCTCAATAATAAATGACTTTTTTATGGGTCGCACATGTGTCCAGTGTTGATGGTGGTTTCTAAACAAGGGGTAAAATCGTAAAACCCCATGACCTAGTGTTACCCCGCAACGCATTAACTAAGAGCATTTAACTCGGGTGTAAATAATTAATAGGGGTATTTTTTTCAAAATACCAAATTAGGGTTTTCGACACAGAACCTTAATTCCAAAAACCAAGCCGCACTCTGCGCACCGTGGCAACCATGCCAAACCAAGCTGCACTCTGCGCACCATGGCAACAACGCCAAACCAAGCCGCATACTGCGCACCATGGCAACCATGCCAAACCAAGCCGCACTCTGCGCACTATGGCAACCATGCCAAACTAAGCCGCACTCTGCGCACCATGGCAACCACGCCAAACCAAGCCGCACTCGCGCACCATGGCAACCATGCCAAACCAAGCCGCACTCGCGCACCTTGGCAACCATGCCAAACCAAGCCGCACTCTGCGCACCGTGGCAACCATGCCAAACCAAGCCGCACTCTGTGCACCGTGGCAACCATGCCAAACCAAGCCGCACTCTGCGCACCATGGCAACAACGCCAAACCAAGCCGCATACTTCGCACCATGGGCAACAACGCTAAAACCAAACTCCGTGTCACATTCATTGGCAACCATGCCAAACTAAGCCGCTATGCCATTGACAAATGCCAAATATAGCGCCCTAGGCTTGCAAAACGTGCAACTAGGTCAACATGGCCGTACGTGCCAATGGCACATGCCAATATGCTCGCTAGAGGCTTTTTCTATCAAGCCACGCCCTAACGGCCCCACATGCTATTGGCGCATGCCAACATGCTCGCTAGCGGCTTTTCCTACCAAAGCCACAGCCCTAACGCCCCGCATGCTATTGGCACATGCCAACATGCTCGCTGAAGCGGCCTTTTTCTACCGGCCACGGCCCTAACGGCCCCACATGCTATTGGCGCATGCCAACATGCTCGCTAGCGGCTTTTCCTACCAAAGCCACAGCCCTAACGGCCCCGCATGCTATTGGCACATGCCAACATGCTCGCTAGCGGCTTTTCTAGCTGGCCACGGCCCTAACGGCCGCACATGCTATTGGCGCATGCCAACATGCTCGCTAGCGGCTTTTCCTACCAAAGCCACGGCCCTAACGGCCCCGCATGCTATTGGCACATGCCAACATGCTCGCTAGCGGCCTTTTTCTACCAAAGCCACGGCCCTAACGGCCACGCGTGCCATTGGCACATGCCAACATGCTCGCTAGCTAGTTTCCCTATCAAGGTCACGGCCCTAACGGCCACGCATGCCATTGGCATATGCCAACATGCTCGCTAGCTAGTTTCCCTATCAAGGTCACGGCCCTAACGGCCACGCATACCATTGGCACATGCCAACATGCTCGCTAGCTAGTTTCCCTATCAAGGTCACGGCCCTAATGGCCACACATGCCATTGGCACATGCCGACATGCTCGCTAGCTAGTTTCCCAATCAAGGTCACGGCCCTAATGGCCACGCATGCCATTGGCACATGCCAAACACACACGCTGGTAGCCTAACTTGCAAACCGTGCAACCTACCACCAAGGCATTCCGCACATGCCATTGGCACATGCCACACGCGCCACTAGCAGCGCCATTTGCACTCAAGATGCAACCAACACTCGAGACATCAACACAAACTGGGGGATGCTTCTTTAGGGTTTTGGTTTGGCGGTCACAAAGATGCAGCGTACACTACGCTCACTTTAAGAAAGCGTGAAAAGGAATAAAGCGGTCAAATAAAAGAGGAAATAATGGTGAAAAACGTTTTCACCCATTAAACCATGCGGTTACCACCTCCTCCCATTATTTCACCCTTTACTCTCTTCCTTCATGAGGCCAGGTGGCACGTTTCAATCTCGACTTGTATAAATAGGTCTTACCTATTTCCACCGGACAACAAGTCTCGGTCAGAGAAAAATACTACACTCTCGTAAAGGCAACTTTGCAAGCTCTCCCAAAAGCTTTCATCTCTTGCAAGCTTCCTAAGCTTTCACCTTCCGATACAAGTCGAGACGCTACTCTCCTGCACTATTCCGGTCTCAACACATTTCTTTGCTTCCCTCCCCAAATCAACCCTTCTCCTCCACTTTGTGACCGAAGCAAGTCCGGGAACGGCCATTTCTTGGTTTAGGCCGGACTTGTACGTATTGATCTCTCGAATCTATAAAGTGCTCACGTGCAAAGACATTTGTTTAGGGTTTGAACCAGTTTCTCAATCACCTACCGAATTTACCGAAATCGGCGAAACGATTTTTACCCATAAACAATTGGCGACCACAAACGGGAGGATTGATCTATCGGCTACAATACCAACTCCAACTCCCGATTTCGTTTTCCGAACGTCAAATCCCAACATGGTGGAACTCAAACCAAGAGCGGCCGCCGAGAACACCAAAGCCATGAAACGCATCCCCGATGGTAGCGTCTCTCCCTATAACGTTGTTACTTCACCAGCTGACAATAGCAACATCGAATGCACTCCTTTAAGTGTAACACCGCCTATCACTGGGGCAGAGCCGCCGCCTCCTCTAGCGTCTCCCGCACAACCTCTAATCACGGCAACGAGAATATCTCTTCGGGTGTCACGCCCCAAATCACCGCAGCTAGGGCCGCCGCTACGACTCCCGAATGCTTTGGCCCAAAGATGGCGCCTCCGACAACTAAGGCTCTAACTACCCCGCCGACGGACGGGAGACCGGAGGGACCAGAGGAAGTCGCCCCTTACGTCACCATCGCCGATTTGATGGAACGACAGAGACGCTCGCCGAGCCTGACATATATGGTTTCAACACAGAAGGAGGTGCTCATCTTTCTCAAGACCCTGACAGAGCGACTACCCCGTGAGTCGCATCCTCCAGAGCCGCCTAGAAGTATCTCCAACAACCCCGACGCCGGCACCTCGGCAGAGCATGCCTCCACGGATGAAGAAACTCGCATTAGAATCCCGTTGGAGAGATATCAACCACCCAACTTCGTCACGAGAGAAGATTTGGAACAACTCCTACGTGACTGAATCAAGTATGATGAGTCGGATGTGCATCATCACCAACCCCCTTACCCATCCGAAATTCAGAGAATCCCTCTCCCAAGGGGGTACTCTTCTCCTCAATTTACCTTGTACGATGGTACTACGGAATGCACGCGAACATGTTTCTCGTTTCTCGGAATCCTTGGGTGAACATGAATATAATCACGTTCTTCGTTTAAGGGAATTTTCAAAATCACTTACTTAGGAAGGGCGTATACATGGTACAACAAAGATCCCACCGAACAAAGCATTCCCAACTGGAGTAGCATGGTCACCGCGTTTTACAGGAAATACTTCTTCGTGTCCGAAAAAGTTACCTTTTCAGACCTCGGGAGAATGTACCAGTGGGATAACGAACATCCGAATGATTTCGTCAAAAGGTTCAGGGTTCAAGCACTCGACTGTCACGACCCAAATGTGACCGAGAAACAATTGGTAAACGCATGCATCAATGGTATGGTCCCAATCTACCGCGCCCTGCTAGAAAACTTGCGTTCCCAAACGTTCTCCGAACTCCATGAGGCCGCCCGGACGATCTCGCAACAACAAAGCACCAAAGCATTCTTTGGAAAGGACTAGGCCAACTCGAATCAAGACGCGCGTGAAACTCGCGGGAGTAGACGCCTCATCAAGCAAACAATTTAATGTCGGCTCATCCTCCGTGAACATAGTGAACGAAAGAGGAAAAAGGAAAGCCGCAACTACGAGCCACCACCGAAACGTGAAGCACCGCAGACAACGGGAACCTCGCGACGGAAGATCGTTGCTAAAACTCCCGTGCAAAGCATCGCGAGACCGAAGGGAATACCCTTGATTTCCCATTCCCCATCGAGGAGGTGATTGACCTCCCGGAAGCCCGGGTTCAAGATGATGTCATCGGGATTGCCGCCGCTAGACGTCCGCCTAACCGAGGCCGAGATGGCGAATCCCAAATCTTGTCATTACCACAGTTCGTTCACCACCCGACTAGCGATTGCAACAGACTAAAGCATATTTTCAAAGAAAGGAAAGAAGTAGGAGAACTCCAACTAGGAGACGAAAGAGTGCATCGAGACCCACTCCCCATAAGAAACTGCGGGTCCTCTGGAGATTCCGTGCACGAGACTGTGCAATCCATGATGCAGCATATATGCGAAATTCTCTATCTTTCCAAGGTGCAGCGACAAGATATTTTCGCAGCTCTCAATCGTGTTGTATCCGGCAAACGGCTTTTTCTCTCCTCGGAACCCACGTCAGGGGCCCAAGCCCTCCAAACGGTCGGAACCAAAAAGGAGAACTGGGGACTGCTAACCACGTCCCGTTTAAGAGGTAACGAATTTGACGACACGCTCATCGATACGACCTCCTACAACAACATCATTACTTTCAAGACACTAAAGGCAGCAGGATTTACAAAACAAGACGCTACCTATTCCCCGTCCGTGATTAAGAACTTGGGAGGAGAAGCTTTGAACGCGCATGGCTACATCAACTTAGAGATCGAGATGGGAGACGCTATAACGCATAGCAAGTTCCACATTGTCAAAGAACTAGATCATGACATGATTTTGGTACGCTTATGCGTGCTCGACAACAAAGCGAAATCGACGTACACCCCTCGCCGATATCCACGCCCGAAGGGATTCGACAAATCGTCCCACGGGTTATCGACCTGCATGGGAGAAGACCCGTCGACGCTAGCCCATGATTTTCAAATGCAAGTAAGTCTGACTGAGCAACCTGTTTCGCAATGGCCTTTTCTTCCCCCATTCTCGTCATGGGGACTCGGCGCAACAACCGGCACAAACGTGTTGTCAAAAAATGTGAATGGGAGCTGGACCATTCGAACACTTTGCAAGAAGCTTGGAAGCTTCTATCGAAACCAACGAAGCCAAGGCTCAAATGGTTACACGACGTATGAACCCGTTTTCAATCGGAGATGTAGTGGTTAAGGAAAGCTCGTTTCAAGTTGGGAAGATGACAGTAAAGATGGATTTGCCCGAGGAAGGTGAAGGCGAGCTGTATCTGGTTGCGGATACCCTTTTGGGAGGATATTGCAAGCTCATCAATACAGACACACCTGAAGGCGTGATAGTTCACTCGCGATGGCTCAAGGAATCCAATCCCTAAAATGCTATATCAGAGAAATACATCAGAAGAACCCAGAAAACCATTACAGAGCCATCATACCACAACCTCTTTCAAAAAATATATATATACGAAGCAAAATGTTTACTGATGAAGAATAAGGGAAAGATGTGTTTACAAAAAAAAAAAAGGGAAAAAACATCAGGGGAACTAAGCAGCTAACAGAAAAACAAAAGGAGGAACTAGCCCTCGGAGGATGAAGCGCAAGTCCCGTCGGGCAAAGCTATTTTCAAGCACTTCCCCCAGCAATCCTTCGGGCAACAAAGGTTCCATTCAGCGGTTTTAGCAGCGGCAATCTCAACATCCCATCCCGAAGCAGCCACAGCAGCAGCAGTGTCCTCCCCGACAACCATTCCAGCATACGCCACCATGACCCCTCCGGTATCACCAATAACACCTTTGGCATCAACTTCAAAGGCTGTCTCGCTTCTATCATATACTCCTTCGAAAGTTTTCTCATCGACACTTCGAAGAAAGTTTTTTGATTCATCCACATCAAAATCAAGAATCATGGAGTTCTCCTCCGCGTCCACTGAACCCAAGAGAGTCCGAACATGCACCTGTTCTTCGTGAGGATAGATGGAGGGGAGGTCCTTAATAATTTCGTTAGCTTCATGAAACAAAGATTCAATCCCAACCAATACCTCCTCAAGAGAAGAAGATCGATCTCCACCGATTCTGAAGTCCTTTTCCGAAAAGTTAAAGGCACGGCCGTCTCTGGAAGATCCCATCATACACTGCAAGAAATGGGAAAATGATCAAGTTCCATCCTGTCTATACACACATAAAGAAAGGATAGCGTGAACAAAGAAGAAGAAGAAAACGTACCGACAAAGCAAAGAAAAAGGAGAATCAACGGAAAGAACCCCTTCTCAAACAAGGGAGACGATGCATTCGCGTTGGGTATGAATACGGAGCCTTAAAAAAAGGGGGAAAGGGAGCAATGAAGGACATAACACTTCCAGATTTTTTGGCATGGGTGATACCCTAATTGAGGCCGCACGTGAAGGAAAGCAAGATAAGGAAACTTTGCTATCTGAAGAAACGCCTACTCCCCCTTGTTTACATCGACCACACCAGCTAGCACGCTCAGTTTCCCAAGTCACGCCTGCAAGCACGCACAACTTCCACATTTTACGCCGGTCCCACCAGCTAGCACGCTCAGTTTCCCAAGTCACGCCTGCAAGCACGCACAACTTCCACATTTTGCGCCGGTCCCACCAGCTAGCACGCTCAGTTTCCCAAGTCACGCCTGCAAGCACGCACAACTTCCACATTTTGCGCCGGTCCCACCAGCTAGCACGCTCAGTTTCCCAAGGCACGCCTGCAAGCACGCATAGCCGGTCCCACCAGCTAGCACACTCTGGGTTCCCAACTCACGCCAACTCCCCAATGTCGCCAAAGCCTGCACCGGCCCCACAAGTTGTGCCGGCTTTTCCGATCTGTGCAAAGCTACTGAGAGGCAAGGATTCCAAATCCTATTTATAAAAGGTCGACAAGCCTCCTCAATTCTCTTTACGGTTTCTTTGTTGATAGTTTGTCACCATCTTATGCTTACCTCGCAACAAAGCCCTTGTTCCGAGCTAAGCGGGGACTTAATGTTGATGGTGGTTTCTAAACAAGGGGTAAAATCGTAAAACCCCATGACCTAGTGTTACCCGCAACGCATTAACTAAGAGCATTTAACTCGGGTGTAAATAATTAATAGGGGTATTTTTTCAAAATACCAAATTAGGTTTTCGACCACGTAACCCTAATTCCAAAACAAAGCCGCACTCTGCGCACCGTGCCAACCATGCCAAACCAAGCCGCACTCTGCGCACCATGGCAATAACGCCAAACCAAGCCGCATACTGCGTACCATGGCAACCATGCCAAACCAAGCCGCACTCTGCGCACCATGGCAACCATGCCAAATTAAGCCGCACTCTGCGCACCATGGCAACCACGCCAAACCAAGACGCACTCTGCGCACCATGGCAACCATGCCAAACCAAGCCGCACTCTGCGCACCATGGCAACCATGCCAAACCAAGCCGCACTCTGCGCACCGTGGCAACCATGCCAAACCAAGCCGCACTTTGCGCACCATGGCAACAACGCCAAACCAAGCCGCATACTGCGCACCATGGGCAACAACGCTAAAACCAAACTCCGTGTCACATTCATTGGCAACCATGCCAAACTAAGCCGTTATGCCATTGGCACATGCCAAATATAGCGCCCTAGGCTTGCAAAACGTGCAACTAGGTCAACATGGCCGTACGTGCCAATGGCACTTGCCAATATGCTCGCTAGCGGCTTTTTCTACCGAAGCCACGGCCCTAACGGCCCCACATGCTATTGGCGCATGCCAACATGCTCGCTAGCGGCTTTTCCTACCAAAGCCACGGCCGTAACGGCCCCGCATGCTATTGGCACATGCCAACATGCTCGCTAGCGGCCTTTTTCTACCGAAGCCACGGCCCTAACGGCCCCACATGTTATTGGCGCATGCCAACATGCTCGCTAGCGGCTTTTCCTACCAAAGCCACGGCCCTAACGGCCCCGCATGCTATTGGCACATGCCAACATGCTCGCTAGCGGCTTTTTCTACCGAAGCCACGGCCCTAACGGACCCGCATGCTATTGGCGCATGCCAACATGCTCGCTAGCGGCTTTTCCTACCAAAGCCACGGCCCTAACGGCCCCGCATGCTATTGGCACATGCCAACATGCTCGCTAGCGGCCTTTTTCTACCAAAGCCACGGCCCTAATGGCCACGCGTGCCATTGGCACATGCCAACATGCTCGCTAGCTAGTTTCCCTATCAAGGTCACGGCCCTAACGGCCACGCATGCCATTGGCACATGCCAACATGCTCGCTAGCTAGTTTCCCTATCAAGGTCACGGCCCTAACGGCCACGCATGCCATTGGCACATGCCAACATGCTCGCTAGCTAGTTTCCCTATCAAGGTCACGGCCCTAACGGACCACACATGCCATTGGCACATGCCGACATGCTCGCTAGCTAGTTTCCCTATCAAGGTCACGGCCCTAATGGCCACGCATGCCATTGGCACATGCCAAACACACACGCTGGTAGCCTAACTTGCAAACCGTGCAACCTACCACCAAGGCATTCCGCACATGCCATTGGCACATGCCAAACACACACGCCTGGGTAGCCTAACTTGCAAACCGTGCAACCTACCACCAAGGCATTCCGCACATGCCATTGGCACATGCCACACGCGCCACTAGCAGCGCCATTTGCACTCAAGATGCAACCAACACTCGAGACATCAACACAAACTGGGGATGCTTCTTTAGGGTTTTGGTTTGGCGGTCACAAGATGCGGCGTACACTACGCTCACATTAAGAAAGCGTGAAAAGGAATAAAGCGGTCAAATAAAAGAGGAAATAATGGTGAAAAACATTTTTACCCATTAAACCATGCGGTTACCACCTCCTCCCATTATTTCACCCTTTACTCTCTTCCTTCATGAGGCCAGGTACGTTTCAATATCGACTTGTATAAATAGGTCTTACCTATTTCCACCGCACAACAAGTCTTTGGTCGGGAGAAAAATACTACACTCTCAGAAAGGCAACTTTGCAAGCTCTCCCAAAAGCTTTCATCTCTTGCAAGCTTCCTAAGCTTTCACCTTCTGATACAAGTCGAGACGCTACTCTCCCAGAATTATTCTGGTCTCAACACCTTTCTTTGCTTCCCTCCCCAAATCAACCCTTCTCCTCCACTTTGTGACCGAAGCAAGTCCGGAACGGCCATTTCTTGGTTTAGGCCGGACTTGTACAGATTGATCTCTCAAATCTATAAAGTGCTCACGTGCAGCACATTTGTTTAGGGTTTGAACCAGTTTCTCACTCACCTACCGAATTTACCGAAATCGGCAGAAACGATTTTTACTCATAAACACCAGGTAGGAATGAAGAGAGAATCATGCGACACCTTGAATGGTAGGAAGGTAAAAACCCTCCGAATTGTTTTGAAAACCCACATCTTTTATCATTTTTGAAACCCTTTTTTTCTGACGATCTCTAAGAAAGGAAATCAACTACTTAACGAAGGTGGGAATATGCTTACTTACCTTGTTATCCATTCGATGTGCAGCTAGCACCACTCTCACAGCATCCATAGAAACGTCTTCGGTCTTCAATCGGTGTCTTCATCTTCGTCTTCGGTCTTCAACTCTTGATGATACTTCTTGAACTTCGTATAATCTTGACAATGTGATTCTTTCCTCTAATTCCTTGTTGCTTGAAACTTCATTATCGATATTTCTTCTTCCATTGGCTTTATTGAATGAATACAAAACTAAAAATGAACTATACAAACCAAAATATGATACCAATGATTTATTTTTATTTTTATTTTTTTTTATTTTTTTTTTGCAAGATAAAGAAAGTAAATACAAAATGAAACAAACAAAACAAAATAATAAAACTAACGATGGACCTAATAAACTTTTCTCTTGTCTTTTTTTTTTTTTTTTTTTTCTTTTTACTTTTTTTTCAAATTTTTTTTTTCAGACAAGAGAAAGTGAAATACAAATAAAATAAAAATGTAAGTACAAAGGCCATGGTGTAAGTACTTTACCGCTTGATTATTCACAACTGGTATGTCTTGATATCATAAACTTCTCGAACTCTCATCTTGATACTCTTCACTCTTGTACAATAGTCTTCAACTTATAAAAATTCTGCTCCTTGTCTTGTTGCTTTACTCGAATCGAAATCTGCTCATTTTCATCGTTTCTTGTAAACCTTGAACGTCTTCAACTTTCCTTCAAATTTGTGATGCTCCTCTTGTTGATGATGATAGTGTTTCTATGGATCTGTTGGTGTAGAGAGAGATAAGGTGAATGGTGCTAACTGTGAACAAGATTACAAGTGGTATGTAAGTTAGCAATTCGATGTCACCATCATGATTGACAAAATAGCACTCAAGAGATCAAAATAGTGCTTCTATTGGTAGGAGGTTGGGAAGCTCACCATTCTTCCCGGAATTTACGTACGGTGACACACACTCTAAAAGCACATATTTAGACAGGTACAAAGAATTGAAGGTCGGTGCCTCACATTATGTAACATGGGTAGTCTCCACTATAGGGGATCACTACTCTAATACCGAATTCAGTCTGCACCTTATTTGCCACTGGCATGGTTAAATCCAACTTTAACTCTCATACAATTAAGAAACCCGATCATGTTCTCTGTCATCTCTAAGTTCAGTCACTCTTATGAGAATCTCGATGTAATCCTAGCGACATGTATATTATGTGACTCTAAACTAACTACAAGTTGTAGTTTTCTTATTCACTAGTTTACAAAAAATTGAAAATTTCATGAAAAATTTACAATGCAAAAGCTTAACCACTCCCCCACACTTAAACTTTACATTGTCCTCAATGTAAATTGAATCGTCCAAGGTAAGTCAAGGTGGGAAATTCTAACATGATATGTGACAAGAAATCAGAAAAAATAAAAACAAGACAAGAAAAACTAAAAACAAGACAAGAAATAAATACAAGACAAGAAATACTCATCCGATGGGTTGCCTCCCATTTAGCGCTTGGTTTTAAGTCGTCATCCCGACTATCTCCTTGCTTTATACGACTCCTCCAGAGGGAGTACATCCACAAAGTTAACTCCTTCCACCACTTCGGAAGTGAAATTCTCATAATATGGTTTCAACCGGTGCCCATTAACGTTAAATTCTTTTCCTGTAGCTATGCTACGAATTTCCACTGCACCATGAGAAAACACATTAGTAACAATAAAAGGTCCGATTCATCGTGACCTTAATTTACCAGGAAATAAATGAAAGCGAGAATTAAACAAAAGCACTTTCTGCCCAATGCAAAATTGTTTCCTAGAAATCATGTTATCATGAAATGCTTTCGTCTTTTCCTTATAAATGCGTGAGCTTTCAAATGCATCATTGCGAAGCTCCTCTAGCTCTTGGAGTTGTAACTTCCTTTGCTTTCCAGCCCCATCCATCTCCATATTGCATTGTTTAATAGCCAAAACCGCCTTATGCTCAATTTCAACGGGTAAAATGACAAGGTTTACCATACACAAGCCTAAAGGGAGACATCCCGATAGGTGTCTTGTATGCGGTTCTATACGCCCACAAAGCATCATTAAGTCGCATGCTCCAATCTTTCCTTGTTGGATTCACCGTCTTCTCTAGTATAGACTTCACCTCTCAGTTAGAAACCTCGGCTTGTCCATTTGTTTGGGGATGATAAGGTGTTGCAATCTTGTGCGACACATTGTAATTCTTCAACAAGCTTTGTAAAATCATGTTTTTGAAGTGAGAACCCCCATCGCTAATTATGGCTCTTGGAATTCCAAACCTTGCAAAAATATTAGCTTGCACAAAATCTGAAACCACTTTAGAATCATTAGTTGGGGTGGCCTTAGCTTACACCCATTTCGAGACATAATCAACAACAAGTAAGATATAAAAATTCCCATGAGAGTTGACAAAAGGACCCATAAAATCAATACCGCATACATCAAAAACGTCAATAAATTGAATAAAAGTTTGTGGCATTTGATTTCGGGCACCTAGATTGCCTGTTCTTTGGCACCTATCACAAGTTGTACAAAATATATGTGCATCCTTAAAAAAGGTTGGCTAATAGAAACCACTTTCAAGTACCTTGTGAGCGGTTCTCTTACTCCCAAAATGTCCTCCGCAAGCATAGGAGTGACAAAAAGACAAGATAGAATTAAATTCAGATTCGGGAACACACCTTCTTATTACTTGGTCACTACCATGTTTCCAAAAGTATGGATCATCCCATATGTATTGGTTTCCCAACTTCTTAAGTTTGTCCCTCTCAGCACGAGGCAAGTTCTTTGGGATTTGTTTAGACACCAAGTAATTGACAATATCGGCATACCATGGTTCTCCAAAGGCAATTGAGAATAGTTGCTCATCCGGGAAACTTTCACGCAATGGGATAGCTTCCTTGTCCACAGCAAGACGGCTCAAATGATCCGCAACGGTGTTCTCAATTCCCTTCTTGTCCTTGATTTCAATATCAAACTCTTGCAAGAGTAATATCGATTATGAGCCTCGGTTTCGCCTATTTCTTTGTAAACAAGTACTTAAGCGCTGCATAATCAGAAAAGACAACAACTTTTGTACCAATTAGATAAGAGCGAAATTTTTCTAAAGCAAAAACAATGGCTAACAACTCTTTTTCATTGGTTGTGTAGTTTTTTTGGGCCTCATTTAACGTTCTAGAAGCATAATAAATAGCATGAGGTATCTTACCCACACGTTTCCCAAGCACCGCACCAACCGCATAATCACTTGCATCACATGAACTCAAAAGGCTTGCTCCAATCCAGTGGTTTAATGATAGGGGCTGAAATCAAAAGTTCTTTCAAACGATTGAATGCCGCCATACACTTTTCATCAAAGTTAAAAACCATATCTTTTTGCAATAAGTTACAAAGTGGTGATGCTATCTTGGAAAAGTCCTTGATGAATCTACGATAAAAACCTGCATGACCAAGAAAAAAGCGTATCTCCGTCACCGTAGTGGGAGGGGTTAGAGCAAGAATAGGGTCTATTTTAGATTTATCGACTTCCAAGCCTTTAGAAGATATTATATGGCCTAAAACTATGACATGAGTTACCATAAAATGGCACTTCTCCCAATTCAGCACAAGGTTTGTTTCAACACATCGTTCAAGGATTAGAGACAAATTTTTCAAGCAAAGGTCAAATGAATCACCAAAGACACTAAAGTCGTCCATGAACACTTCGATTATGTTTTCAACATACTCTGAAAAGATACTTACCATACACCTTCGGAAAGTAGCTGGAGCATTGCATAAGCCAAAAGGCATCCTTCTATAAGCAAAAGTACCGAAAGGACAAGTGAAAGTAGTTTTCTCTTGGTCCTCCGGCGCTATCACAATCTGATTATAACCTGAATAGCCATAAAGGAAGCAATAATAAGAGTGTCCGGCTAAACGTTCAAGCATTTGATCAATAAAAGACAATGGAAAATGATCTTTCCTAGTAGTGGCATTCAATTTGCTGTAATCAATACAAACCCTCCAACCGGTTTGCACACGAGTTGGGACAAGTTCGTTCTTATCATTCTCCACCACCGTCACACCTGATTCTTTGATACTACTTGTACCGGGCTTACCCACTTGCTATCGGATATGGGGTAGATAACACCCACTTCCAAAAGCTTGAGTATCTCCTTTTTCACAACTTCCATCATGGGAGGGTTCAAACGACGTTGTGCTTCCCTTGTAGGCTTTGCATCGTCCTCCAAACGAATCTTGTGCATACAAACGGCGGGGCTTATACCCTTGATATTGGCGATTGTCCATCCTATGGCCGTCTTGTACTTCCTTAGCACCCTTAGAAGTTTTTGCTCTTGTAAATCACTAAGCTCATTAGAAACAATCACCGGTAAATATTTATTATCACCCAAGTACAAGTACTTTAGGTGATCGGGAAGAGGTTTCAATTCTAAAATTGGAGATTTAACAATTGAAGGTACAATCTTTTCATCCCTGCATGGTAAAGAAATAAAAGAGATATTATGAGTTTCCGAGCATCCTTGTAGTGAATTAAGATCACCAAGGGCTTCCTTGACTTCATTACCACACTCTACACCATTATCCATGGATGTAGTTAACACGGTTTCCAAAGCATCATCACCATTTAATTCAAACATTTGTTGTGCCAATGTATCCATAACATCAATGGAGAAACAAGAGTGGACATCACTAGGATATCTCATCGTCTCGAAAATGTTGAAACGTATTGTTTCTCCATCAAACTCCATGGTCAACGTTCCCTTGTCCACATCAATAATGGTTTTCGCTGTTTTCATGAAGGGACTCCCAAGTAGCAATAGAATAGACGAGTCCGGTGACCCTTCATTCATCTCTAACACACAAAAGTCAGCTGGAAATACAAGTTGATTAACCTGCACAAGAACATACTCAACAATACCCATTGGGTAGACATTAGAGCGATCGGCTAATTGCAATACAATTTCATCCTTTTTAAGAGGACCAAGATCAAGTAAATTATACATTGATGCATGCATAACATTAACGGATGCACCTAAATCCAACATAGCTTTGTTAAATGTTGTGTTACCAATTGTGACGGGAATGTCAAAACTACGGGGTCCTTGCACTTAAGTGGGAGTTTGTGTTGTAAGATTTCCAAGCATTCTCCCCACACTAAGCACTTCATTACCTTTGAGCCTTTGCTTATTGGTACACAAGTCCTTCAACACCTTTGCATACTTTGGAACTTGCTTAATAGCATCAATGAGTGGTATGTTCACATGGATCTTCTTTAGAACGTCTAAAATCTCCTTTTCTAGTTCCGCCTTCTTAGAACTTGCAAATCTGCGAGGAAAAGGTAAAGGAGTAACATAAGTAGAAATCGGAGTTTTAGAGTTAGGAATAGGTACCTCAAAAGTTTTGGGAGAATCCTCATTCTTCTCCTCTAAAACAGGTTCCTTTGGTGTTTCCACCTTGCCCGAATCAGTAACCTCGGGTCGCACAAGTTGTGTACCACTTCTCAATGTAATAACATTGACACCCTCTTTTGGGTTAATAGGTTGAGAAGGGAGTTTCCCACTATTTTGTGCCTTCAATTGGTTCAACTCAATAGCCATGGAGCCCATTTGTGTTTACAACTCCTTGATAGCACTCTAGTTTCCTGCTGACTTTCTTTAAACATGGTGAAAATGCCTTGCATCATTGTTTGAAGCTTTGAATCGATATCAGAACCTTGATTTTGCATTAATTGTTGTGCTTGTGGTTGCTGAAATTGTTGTCTCGGCTGGAATTGTTGTTGTTGAGATTGAAATCCACTCGGAAAGTTGAAGGTAAGTTGTTGAACCGCTCCTTGCTTGTTGGCATAGCTAAAATTGGGGTGATCTCTCCATCCCGTATTGTAAGTGTTAGAGTATGGATCATACCGTCTTTGTTGATTTGGAAAGACCGCATTAGCTTGCTCGTCCTCATAAGCTTGAGAGGAACTTGGTATCACCGCGGCTGCAACTTGTTGCATCATTGCGGTCATGTTACCCATTTGTTGACGAAGTTCCTCAACCTCGCTCACTTCATTCACTTTCCTAAGAAGCACATCCGAACCACGACTCAAGAATTGTTGGGAGTTTGCTGCCATGTTTTCAATCAACTCTCTAGCTTGTGCCACCGTCTTGCTCACTAGTGCACCACCACCCGCAGCGTCGAGAAGATTCCTATCACTTGATTGGAGTCCTTCATAGAAGTATTGGATGATCATAGCGTCACTGAATTGGTGGTGAGGGCATCTTGCCACCAATCTCTTGTATCGTTCCCAACATTCATATAAAGATTCTCCCATATTTTGTTTCATCCCACAAATGTCCTTTCGAATTTGAGTAGCCTTTGATGCAGGAAAATATCTCTCTAAAAAGAGTTTTTTCAGCCCATTCCATGTCGTGACACTTCCGGGAGGCAAATAGTACAACCAATCCTTAGCACTATCCATCAAAGAGAAACGGAAAACTTTTAACATTGCACCATCCGCCTCAACATCCGCTGGAAGCATTGCCGTGACAATGGTGTGGAAGTCCATAAGATGCTTGTTTGGGTCTTCATTCACCATGCCATGGAACTTTGGTAATTCTCTAAGCATCCCCGACTTGATCTCAAAAGTAGAGTTTGTTTGAATACACCCTTGTTGTGTATCAAGCCTATGAGAAGCTAACTCCTTGAGTGATCGATTTTCATCACCCATTGTTTCTTCTTATTCAACTTGTGGTTCGTCTACGAATGGAACCTCTTGTTCTCCTTCTATTTGTAACTCTTTTTCCACTTCTAACTCTTGATTTTCTATTGTGTCTTGACTTGGTTGGAGTATTGTGCCTCTTCGAGTAGCTATCCCGCACCTTGGATAGTTCCAATCTTTAGAAGCCAGGGATTAGGTACCTGAAAACAATTCTCGCAAACAAGTGAGAAACAAGACAAGAAACAAAAAGCAAAGATAAAAGCAGAAATGATAAAAAGAAACTAAAAACTTAATAACAAGCCGTATGCCTCCACGGCAGCGGCGCCAAAATTTAACCGGTTGTCAGCCGAGCAAAAATAATTTCACTTTCTCACTCTACTAAATATAAATGAAGTACGTGATAAGAAAGAGTTCGTATACACAGGGAGGCAATTGTTGTTATGCAATTTCAGCTTCTTAGTAACCAAGGGGGGGGATTTTTGTTTTATCTAAACAATAAAAATAATTGAAAGCAATAAAATAATTTGAATAATCAATAAGGAAAAGATATTGGTCACGGGATAGTATCATTCACAAACATGTATTATCATCAATGACTAGAATTGGTATTTTAATCTCTCATTTACTAAAAGTCCTAGGATACCTTGATCGCAAGTATATCCCGCTAATTCCCTGATTTCATCACAACCACATTAAAAGATGCATATGTGAATTCTTCCTAGAAAGCAACCTAAAGTGTAAAAGCACAATTAGATTTAACTCCCTAAAAGCTATAAGTTCTATGGAATAAGACTAATCAAGGCAATCAAACATGTAAAAGCACTAATTCAATTTAACCAAGGTTATGATTCATATGCAATTATAAAGATGTATCACTACAAGTAATAACCACACTATGCTACTTAGAATCAGGGATAAACAACTATTTCGTATTGAAAACCCTAATCTAGCAATAGAGATGAATGTAAATTGGATTGATTCCGGACTCAACCAAACAAACAATCAAATCATATGACAATATTAATAATGAATCATAAACAATAAAATATTGAGACAAAACTAATTCATTGAATCATATAACATGTTGTGAAATCCACTTTATCCCATAACCAATAATAATTGTTTAGCTACTCATAACTATGGAGTTCATCATAAAAATATTAATTGAATAGAAGAAGATGAACAAAAGCAAACCCTAGAAGAGTAAACAAAAGCGCGCGGCTCTCTCTAAGTTCCAAGAATAATACGTGATCCCCAAAGTTGTAAAAGTCTTTCCTTTAAATAGCTCTTTTGTTTCCAAAATTAGGTCTAATCTCAAAGGTCCAATAGATAGAAGTCCACCAAGCCCATATGTGAGAAAAACCCATGTAGAAAATATGCCCAAAAACTGTCGCCGGAAAACTGGTATTGTGGCCGGAAATTGGCCGGAAAATATATCTCAGGTGACCAGCAAAGTCCACCCGGTCACCGGTCAATGAGTCAACTCGGTCGGGTCAACTCAGTCAAAATCACTGAGTCAAACCGGGTCATATGAGTCAGGTGGTCTAGTCAGACCTGAGTCAGATTCTAACAAGCCTGACCGAGTGAGTTGTTAGACCATTGCACGAGCCAGAGTCTTTGCACTATCATTGTGTTTCACCCGACTTAGTCACGGCCATAATGGCACTGCAACATCCTCCATCAAACTATCATCCCTGTAACACCATTGCAATCGCATCATTCTTGCCAAAAACTTTACTTCCCATTTGGTTCATTACTACCTCCAAATCGAACCCAACAACCCATAGTTGTAACTTCTGCAAAACACATCCATCTTGCATATAAAACCCAGCTACAATACCTCTACCAAATTACAGCTGCAACATTAGCTCAAACTCTCATCTCTAACTCAACCTTCATCTTGAGTTCTTTCACAATCCTGCCTTCTCAGTTCCTCTTTCTTCCAACAACATATCAGCTCAACTGCCATGACAAATACAATCTGAACCATTCTGCAACTTCAGCTCAGATATCCATTCGAGTGCCATCACTGACCTTCCATTTCCCACAGCTTCAACTGCAAACTTTCAGCATACACACTATTTCCAGCTGCAGCTCAACCTTGAAAATCTCCAGCTCTAAAATCAACACTAGAGCATCAGCTCCAACTTCCTTGCACAACCAGACCCATTTGCATCACTTCCATTTCAGCCCAGCTTAGCAATTCCATTTGACACCACAAAAGTAATGGTTTGCTTCCATCTCTTCTCTACATTCTCAATCTGCAACTGCAACTGGTGTACCTTTCCTAAACATTCATCTAAACAGTTCCATCCACCCTGTAAAAACATCATTCAGTTATAACACCACCAACATCATACTTGCAGCTCCACTTGAGTTCACCAGAATCACCATGGGCACCTGTAACATTCAGCTCATGTAGCTTCACAACTGCACCAGATTATTCTCAGTTGCTTCAATAATAGCTGCAACTCCAACAGCAACAGACTCCAACCCTTTGTATTCATTAATTTCATCAGAACTTCAATCCGGCAATCAAACTGCAACTGCAACACAGGCACAACTCCTAAATATTATTATGTCCTTCAACTGCATCACTAGCTGCAACCTACACAAGCTCAAGCAGAACCATCTCCTTGTTCTTCTGCATACATTCAGTTCCATCTCACTGCCATAGAAACAACACCCACCAGGCTCAGGACATCTCTTTCATTAGCTTCTAACATCTCTAATTCAACAACACCTCAAACCAACACCTGAAGCACCAGCAGCATCAACTCCATGGTCTCATATCTAGACATTCATCCACCCAGATTCAGTTCACCTTCTCCGCAGCCTCAGTCAGCTCTATTGACAACCCAATTTCTCAGATTCATCCTAGACGATCAATTCTCACTTCTCCTTCTTCCATTTATTCAACAACAGCACAAATCAGCTCTGCATCCTTGCTTCAAACTCCTATCTGAGATAACCCATCTTCTATTCATCACCAATTTTTCAAAGCAACAAACCCTAATCTCTCGATCTCAGACATCACCATCATCTTCTTCTCATTCACCCTATAAAATTTGAGTTAATCGACTGGTTTCTTCATCGTCTCATCTCACTGATTCTCTCAAATTCAGTAGCAGTGGCTCACCAACATCATCTTATTCTCGATCTCAAAACCCCTTTTCTTCACGGCAACACCCACGACTAATTCCAACTGAGTTTCATCATCATATCTACACAATCACCACCAACAACTCTTTCTTCTTTTTTATCTACGCCTCCATCTCTATCACTAACTCGAACCATCGATCCCAGATTCAATTTCTCAAAACTTTCTTTTACAGCAGCCACACTTCTCCAGAAATGACTCTAGGCACCCAGAAATAGGAAAAGGGCCTCCCAGTTCTTGCATGTCTTGTCGGTTCCGAATAACCGACGGCCTAATTCCTTGTTCAACTCAATTGTCAGTTATGGAGAACTGACACTTCTTCTTCACCTCCTTCTTGCGCATTCTATCCGACTCCAAGTATAGCTCGCCTTGGAATTGATGTTTTTGCCTTTTACACTCCAAATGAATAATTTCTCCTTCTTTTGTTCCGAATGACTCCATTGTACCTAAACACTCAAAATTAAACATAAGAGATGCAATTCTCAAGGATTATAGCAAAGAAATCATAAATACTAGATATAAAATAAAGGTGTTTATGACACCTATCACATATGTGGTCCTATAATAATCCACTGAATAGTAAGGAGAGCAGTACCTAACAGATGAAAACATTGTTGATATTGTTAGTATTCAATGCTGGTACATAAATGCACTAATAAAATGGAAATAAAATACATAAGTGTCACAATAAGTGTTGAGATATAATACATACTCCGACAATTTTGATGAGATTTCCTTTAACGCAGACACAACATGTTGACGAGGGAATCCTCTAAACTGCCACTGCAAACAAGTGCACTTATTCTCTATAAAATTCACTGTGAAAATTTTTCTGGTGGACCTGTTGGTGACCAAATAGACCTCCCCAACCACACTACTTTGGACATCAAATTTCTCACTAATGGCAAGCATTTTTTTTGGAGAAGAGTCTTAGCTTTAGGAACCAAATCTTCAGCTTTCCACTTCGTACATTGTTCCCTCCTCTTAGAGAACATTTTCATCACCAACTCACCATACAGCATGCCAAGAATGACTATAGTTTGTCTCTCAATTAAGAAATCATAGAATTAAAAAAATTCTGAAAATTTGTTATTGAGATGCTCACAACAACTAATGGGATCAAAAAATATCGTAGCCCAATTTTTGTGACCCTGATTCATAAGATATTCTGCAGCTTTAGCATTTTCTTTGTACATAACAGCCATGTGTTCCTACATTACTATTTTTACATCAGTATATTTTTACATTAATACTCTACAAATGTAAAATAGACAAATTTAAACATAAACAAACCTCAAAATGATGTATTTTGTAGGCTTTGGTAGCATTCCACATTGAGATGTGCAAGCTTGGGGACCTATAGTGTTTCTTGAAATTCTTATAATTGCGCCTACAACACAATTCAAACACATACAAAAGGTTCAATTAATTACTGTAAACACACAGTGTAAAATAATGTGTAAGTTACCTAATTACTTCCAACAGTATCTATGGGGAAAACCATGAAACACCTCTGCAATAGCTTCCAGCAAACCTTTTTGTAGCGCCCCCAAAGTTAGCAGCTGACTAATCCAAGAGATTAACTAAATAACGAGGCACTAAGGATCTAAATCATTTACTTAAACATTCAATTAAGAATTCTGCTACAAAGCTGAACCAAAAATTAAACCCTCTCTGAAATATATATACAAGAACTCCTTACAGATGATACATATACAATAGTCATTTGGTTTGCAAATAAAATATACAACATAATAAACATAGCAGAAGTTAATCATATACCGAAACTCAACCCTTGAAGCTTTCGCTGCGCAACTCTGATCTGTCTCTGAAACTGAAAGTGGGAATGGGTGAGCACATCATCCTTAAAAGGGGTGCCCAGTGGGAATGGGTGAGCACATTATTTGATTAATATCAAACTTATCTTTTATTTTTATTATCTTTATTTTTATCATCACTTTTGTGAATCTATTGATCTCACACTAGTTTCTACCTTTAATCGGATCTTTGATCCAAAATCATACGCTTCCGCTACGTCAGAAATGGTAAATTTATGCTAGCTTTGATCATGGTATTCATTGCCGTAGTACATGGATATTGTTAGAAACCTGCACTTACTAGTTAGCCGTAGTACTTTTGTGAATCTAGTAGTTCAATCTAGCCCATAGGGGTTAGCCTAAGGATTTTAATTTTACCAAATCAAGTTTTGTTTTTTTGTGAGAAACAAAAAGGAAGGTGGATAAACGTAATCAAGTTTTTAAATTTGGTAATACTAAAAGTAGAAATCTTGTGGAATAATGTAGTTTTTGGTTTTTGCCCATATTAATGATTATCTTAATTCTAGGTGTATTTACTGTTACACTAATAAACTTAAGTTTAGGAGTAAATCAAGTAAGAGAATAAATATCAGTGTTTTAAGATCCGGACCGGCCGGTTGAACCGGTGAACCAACAAGAAAAACGGTCTGGGTCAATACTAACCCACTAACATGTTTATAAAACCAGTAAACCAGGTGACTCATCCGGTTGAACCGGTGAACCAGCTGACCCAGCTGGGTTTTTGACGGTTCAACCGTATGCTTTTCCATCAAGAAAAATTTCCCTTCTAAAACATCCATCGAAAATTTTAAGAATTAGATCCATCAAAAACAGATCTTCCACTAAATCTATATAACAATTGACATTCAAGATGTTTGTATTCGTAATAATTAGAAGATGTATTTTGTTTTCAAAAATTAGATCTATAGTCCTCCCAACATCAGATCCATTAATGGAAATTAAAAAAAAATCTTCTCATAAAAAAGAAGATGAAGCCATGAAACCCATACTTACAGGGGGTTAGTCAATTAAGATTTCTAGAGATATTGAAAGAATTTTAGAGACTTCTAAAATCTCTTGTTAGTCAATAAAGAGTTCTTCAAAATCTCAAACAATCTCTGTTATTGGATCATAACTTTCTAAAAGTCTTCAGAATTCTATGTTATTGGATTTGGAATTTGAAATCAATGACTTATGGTTTTGAGAGACTTGTAGAGACTTTTATTACAAAACATACCATAAATGGCTAAAACAAAGTTTCTCCTAAGTAGGTGATAGTTTGAGAGACTTTGTTCTCTCTCTTTTCTTTAAGGATTAAATATCAAAATATTAAAAAAAAAAAAAAAAACCAAATAAGCTACAATTAAATCCATAAAAATGTAAAAAAAAATTATAGTCTTCCAAAACTCAATAAGTTTACTAGAGATTCAAATCCCGTATGTTCATCTCGTTTTGATTTTATTGGCAAAATGGTTACATTTTTTGTTAGCTATGCATGGACTAATACATTTTCATTAATTCATTTTGTAAAATTCATAAATATTTTATTGTCTCAATAAATCCCCATAATTCCTTGAAAATCATTCAGAGAGTCTCTCAAAATCTCTAAACTCACAGAGAGTCACCCAAAATCTCTTACATGAAAAGTCTTTGAATGTATCTACTAGTCCCAATTGACTAACCCCCTGTTAAGATAATAGGAAGCCGTTGGAAAAATTTATGAAAAGGAAACAAAGAATTCTACGAATGATTTTTCCCTCTGTTGGCTAACAAAAAAATCTGGAAAAGAAAAAGTTAGTTGGTGGTGTTATAAACGTGTAATTATGTTAAGAATATCTAGGGTGAATCTCGTTTATTATTGGGATGCCGTTGTGTCTAGCCCTATAAATAGAGGCTCTAATGTTTGTCTATTGTACACATGAATAAGAATTTCTCTATGTTTAATACATATATTAATGGAATTCTCTATGTTTAATAGAGGCTCTAATGTCTGTCTAATACATATATTAATGGAATTCTCTATGTTTCTTCTCCCTATTTTCTGTCTCCTTCTCCTTTTATAAGACGTTATCACGCACGTAGCTCTACCGATTTAGCGGTATATTTGATCAAAAGCGATCATTTGTGGGAACCGAAAAAGAAAACAACTATCTAATCATCTTTGGTTAGACCTAAGCATGTCTAATAGTCATCATCCGTATACAGATGTCGCAGCCCATCCGTATACAGATGTCGCAGCCCATGTCTAATAAGGTTGTTTCTTTCTTTTTTTGCTATCTATGTCATAGTTGATTATTTATCTGATATAACTATCCAGCCCTAACTATGAGAATATGGTATGGTTATCCTCTATATTTATGGGTGTAATTAAAATCCATTGATTAGTCCTAAAAGACATAATCTATATTTATGGGATGTGGGTGATCAATTTTGTCAAAAAATTTGATTTCCTTTCTTCTCTAATCTTTTCACATAGAGAAAGAAAAAATAAATCCATATAGAATGAAAAAAAAATCTATCAAAATATGGTTTACGGTTTCTATTCCTTTAATGAAACTGTAATCACCAAAAATTGGTGTCATCGCGATTTAGCTACCTTTACGGTAGTTAATCATATGCATGGTTGAAAAACCTACGGCCAATTAATTTTGGTATCTTCGTCTATTTGATGAAGGTCATATGATTTATTTATTTTTTATCTTGTTTCTATCTCTTTGTCGATGCAATTTTGGTGTATTCCAACCGGTATTGGTTTTCTCCATCAATTCTGAGGAAGGAGATGTTAAAATTGGCATTCTAAGAAATTTTAACCACTATTATTTTCTCTCGTAGTTTGACGACAATCACTTAAACAAACATTTACCGATTATGGTTTTATTTTTCTACTAATAAACCATTGATTTCCATTTCTTACGGGAAAACCATGGATTCCTTAATAACAAAAATGATCTCTTTATTTTCTTAAAAAGAATCATATAAGCCAATTGATTTGGTTTTCTCTATCAGTCCTAAAGGGATATATAAAGTATCATTATTATGATATTCACAATTGCAAACACCTAGAGGAATTATTGTATTCTTAAGGGATATTGAGCATTTTTTATCATTATTATTGTAATCTCCAAAATTTTAAAATAATTCCACTTGTAGTTGGAATTAGACACTAAAGATCAAAGGGTGCGCACCCGGCATGTTAGCCATTATTATTAGTCATTGTTGTGACTATATTGATCTTGAATTTAATTTCTTTTGAAAAATAAAGTGTCTACAATCTCATGTCGTTGAGGTCATGGAATTATTTGGAGATTTATTTGCATATTTTGTATCTTTTTGGTTGTAACCAATAAAATTCATGCTTTGTTCAATTTGTATATCAAGTGGATTACATTTTTCGGATAATTTTTAATGATTCTTGGATTCAGTATCTACTGTCCAACCTGGTATTGTTAAAATCCAGAAATTATTCTAAGTATATGTCCTCGAATTAATCGGATAATACTTTCCGAAAATTGATTTCGTATATGAGATACAATTATTTCCGCCATAATCAGGGGGAGACTATATACAATATCAAAAGATGGCATTAATTAACTTAAAGGTTATATCAGTCCTCTCCCATCATGATCAAATCAAAAAGGCTGCCATTAAATAGGCGTGAAAGAATCTCATTTAGATTTCCAATAAGCTTATGTCATTTGAAAAGACAAATCCAATCACATCTATAGCAAGCATGTAGCATTTTTATATAGGCTACAAATATGCTCCAACAGAATCTGTGATAATACGATTCACATTCTCAAAATTCATATCTCCTCATTTGAATAAAAAGTGATTATAACGCCCATGGGCACTGGTACCAGTAAATTTTGAATTTTTCAAAGTATGCATACATTTGGGAATTATGTGGGATCGTAGTAAGCTATAAATTGTCGAATATTCGTTTATATTAGCTTTTGAAATAATAAATGATGGTGGTTGTGAACCTCGACCTCTGCAGAGGGATATCGACATATGTGATTGGTTGGCATGTAATCCATATTAGATTGGATTATTATAATTTCTCGATTAATGCAATTTTGGATCCAAGACTTAACACCTTAAAATTGCCAAGCCTATTACTTACAGGTTGGTGTAGTCGTAATGCGTTATACGAGAAATACGTTCGTTATGAAAACGATTTGAGGGTTTTCTTTTTGATCAGACCCTAGGATTGGTTCAACAAGTGTTCTTCTTATAAGACATATTTAGCGTGGTAGTCCTTGAAGGACTCGTATGTAGTCGGAGAACATATTCAAATTTGTAATCCTTGTAGGATTCAAATTATATGCGGTAGCCACTTGACTTGATTATGTCAAGTTAACAATCCTTCATGTGTTTTTTTAGAAATTTGGTACAAAACCAAAAATCCGGATTAATTAGTTGATGCTATCAACTTTATGGGTCTCTTGAGGAGTCCTTAAAAACACAAAAATCCACGCTTTAGCAGCATGAATTCTATTTTTTTTCTTTCTTTCTCAAAACTGCAGTTGGAATTATGCTAGCTTAAACTCGTCTTTGAAATAGACTAGAGTTATTATTTTGATGCTTTTCTTTTGTAAAACTCATATAGTTGGGTTAGCATCCATATTTACGTCAAAAGTTGTACTCTTTTCCCTTTATTTCAGGTTTTATCCCATGTGGTTTTCCTGACAAGGTTTTAACGAGGCAACATCTTGTTGACGTTAAATTTTCTTTCAAAATGTTGATATTTGTGCTCTCTTTTTTTCCTTCTTCCAAATTTTTTCCCATTGGGTTTTATTGGCAAGGTTTTAGTGAGGCAATTTATTCAACATGGTGGTCATCCAAGGGGGAGTTGTATAATTTTGGTTATTTGGTGGATTCCCACCATTAACTAGGTCATTATGTTTCGTTAGACCACATCAACATAAGAACCCTTAGGAATTTGGATATCATTCTGATCCATATATGGTATGATCATAAACTTTACTCACCTATGGTACTATAACTGCATATTGGCACTTTGTTGAAGAAACTACATCAACTACTTTTGCAAATCATTTCCGAGAAGCTAGAAATCCAAGAAGCAAGTCCTCAATGTACTTAAAGAAGCTTGAAGACTCGAGAACACTACCATTAGAAGACTGACACAAAAGAAGACTTCATCAACTTGGAAATTTCTCACGAAAACATTGTTATCTCCAGCATTCAAGAAATTCGTTTACCGAAATTGGCTCGACTCGAAGATTTGCAAGCCAAGATTTAACTAAAGTACTTATCGGGGGAGTATCAAATTAGAAGGTATTTTCTTTGGACTATCACGTTGTACTCTTTTTCCTTCATCAAGGTTTTTCCCACTGGGTTTTCCTTGTCAAGGTTTTAATGAGGCAACATTTGTGTGTCCAAATCTTTTCTAAGTTTTCTCAATTGTACTCTTTTCCCTTTGATCAGGTTTTGTCCTTTTGGAATTTCCTGACAAGGTTTTAACGAGGCAATTAGCTTAGACACAATGTCATCAGGGGGAGTGTTATAAACGTGTAATTATGTTAAGAATATCTAGGGTGAATCTCGTTTATTATTGGGATGCCCTTGTGTCTAGCCCTATAAATAGAGGCTCTAATGTTTGTCTAATACATATATTAATGGAATTCTCTATGTTTCTTCTCCCTATTTTCTGTCTCCTTCTCCTTTTATAAGAGGTGGGAGATTTTAAGTCATTTAAATTCTCTGAAACTCCATGTTATTGGATTAGGATTTCAAAAAAGTCACTCCAACATCCCTGTTATTAGAATAAGATTTGAAAGTCATTGATTTATTGTTTTCAGATATTTGGAGAGACTTTTTTAGGGAAATAGGCATGGTAGAAATCTCTCCTCAAGAGGTGATATTTCTGGAGACTTGGAAACTTGGGGAATATTTGTTTTTGAGAGTATGACCTTTTTTTTTATTTTTTTTTTGGTTTGAGCTGATGACTAATTAACGGGACATTTGCGGAGTAAAACAGTGGCAAGATTGCATAGAAAATAAAATGAATGTGGGATGAGTGAAATAAAAAAAATTAATACATAGGCATAAGACAATGAACACGTATTTTACTAGGTATTCATGGTACTTTTATTTAGATTATAACGTGCATAATAAAGTAACTGGCAGATGTTTTGAATTTTTGATTAGACATTGTACATTTTTTTTTGTCTTTACAAATCACAGAGAATCTTTACGAATATCAATATTTTGTCTCTACTCTCTAATATACTCACAAAGAATCACCAGAAATCTCTATATTTTTTTAGAATATCTGGGAAAAATCTATGAAAATCTATATAAATATCAATTGACTACCTCCCGGTAAGTTTAGGAGAATAATTCTACCATGCATATAAAGATCCACTCTTTCCTAAATATTTTATCACTAATTATCTTAGGAAATCACTATTTTTACTAATAAATATCTTTTTATACTTCTCCACCTTTATAATAATGACGGATTTAATTCGGAAAGTAACCATTAGTTGGGTCCATTCTCTATTTCACTCGGTAGAAAATCTCGGTAGATTTTTCGGTCAATATACCATTTCGGTTTTGAAAACGTTTTACCAAAAATTCTAGTCCCGAGAATCAGGGCCACTAGTCCACATCCTACTGTAGACAGAGTTGAGGTGCCCTCTTTTTCGGAGACCAAAAAAAGAAGTTTTATTTAAAACTTTTAAAAAAGAGCCGAACCGGGCAAACAAACGGGCGCCTCTCTCTCTCTCTTTGTGTCACAGAACAGAAAAAGAAAAACACAGACACAGATTTTTTCATCAATCAGCCATGGCGAAGGGTCGTACAACTACTGCTAACAAATACGAAGAAGAAAGGAAGAAACAAATCGAAGATAACAAGAAACGATTGCAGGTCTGTATTTCTTGATAACTCTTCATTTTTTTTTATTTTTTTTTTTTCAATTAGCGAAAATCTCATTTAGGGTTTTCAGTTAAACATCTCTACTGATCTTTCTAGGTTTTCTGATTAAATGGGTTGTCAATCAAAGCTAACATTGATGAGTACATTTCATCTCATTTAGGGTTAGGGTTTTGAACAAACTTTAGATATACATTGCTTCGATTTTGAAAGCGCTGTATCTAGTGTTATTGCTTTCAAGGGGAAGCAATTTATGGTGAGTTTGTCTTGAGTTTGGATATGATCTGTGGCTATGTTGTGAAAGGCGTGCTAGGCGCTGAGGTTTGGCGCCTCGCCTCGCCTAGCGCCTCACACAACATAGATCTGTGGTATTCAGGGAGTAATTACCTTTTTTAGATCCCCCCTGGGGCATTGAGTTTGACGGACCTAAGGCAACTTAGTGTAACACTTTATTCTGCTTTGTTTAGAAGAAAGTGAACAAGCCAAGTGCACACGCTGTTTGCCAATTGTATGCATCATGAGTTGTTTGCTTGATTTGCCCGGTTGAAGATTTCAACTTAGTTTGTTTTTGAATTGCAGGAACTGGGTATTGAGAAGGTGGCTAAATGTCTATCAGAGGTTTCCAAAATGGAAAAGGAGTCTCCAGCAGTAAGTTCCGAAATGGGTTTTCGCTTTGCTTTTAATACTTACTTTCTTACATATGTGAACTTCTCAACAAATGTAATATGTTTGTTCTGTCTCTTGTTTAATTCTGAATCCATTTTGCGGACATAGAAAAAACAGGCCAAACCTAGAGTCAGGAAGACACCTACAATCCCTGTTGAAGTGAGACGCTCTTCACGTGAACGCAAAACGGTTTCGTACAAGGAAGAGGTAACATTACATCCATGCTTTGCTTAGTGCACAGTGTAAACTCTTTGTTTTTGTATTTTGAAAGAGGGGGTTACATTAATTATTCAAGCTTATGTTGTGGGCAAGCCCTTAGCCCGGTATTGCCGCCAATCTGAGATGCCTTTTAGGACTGATTTGTTAACTGCGTCAGCCTTTGATCGTTATCGCATTTGAGTCGTCAGTTTCAAGACCAACTGATTTTTTTTTTCTTCATATGATTCAGTTCGTTGATGACCATTTTGGGAAATAGGCTCAGATCGAGCTCATCGTTGAATACAAGGTCAATTTTCTAGCACAATGAGCTGTGTATTTAATCTGCAGATTGTTTTTCTTCCGGTTTTTAAATTGCTAATACTCAATTGACAATGATGACCAGCTATTTAGGGAGGCCAGAGGAAGAAATAAGATTTTCTACCTATGAGCAACGATCTGATACACTGGAGCGTGCTGGGATCTTTCAAAGTGAGCTAAAGCGGAAGTCTGTATATCCAACTTGTGTTAAGTCGATGGTTCGATCTCATGTATACAGCTGCTTTTGGCTGGTAAGTAGACTAGTTTGTGCGACATGTTTTGTTCCTCCATATTCAATGAAAATATAAGTTATCTGATTATGGTTTCATATGATGATGATTTTAAGGGTCTTCCAAAAGAATTCTGCGACGACCACCTTTCCATGGATTGCGAAAAATGGGAGATGGTGTTAGTGGATGAGGAAGGCATTGAGTATGACGCAATCTACCTCCCACAAAGAACAGGTCTTAGCGGGGGGTGGAAAGCTTTTGCCCTGGATCATAAGCTTGATGATGGGGATGCAGTGGTATTAGAGCTTATTGAGCCAGCGAGATTCAAGGTAGGATCATCCATCTCACACCTGTTACTATTGGTTGTACTATTTCTAAGGTATCTGTTTGTTTTTAAATTTATGGATTACATCATCACAACTAGGGTATTCCTTTCATGATTTAAAAATGTATGCGTAAATGGCTGGAAGTCCTGTTTAACTATCATCAGTGTCTGACGAATTTTAATGTGGTTGGTGTCATACTTTCAACGGAGTACTAGCTACAAATTTCTTAGATTAAATAATTTTCTCCAGTTTAGTGGCACCATATCAGAAACTGCATATGTTGTGGGATTTTCAAGATTTACCGTCATAAGAGAAATCATCAAATACTCAAATACACCCATAATACAAACAACTCATGGTATTAGTTAGACTCTTCTAATGAAATAGCTAGTCTTAGAAATGGTGTTTTCTGCTGTCTATGTTGTCTCAAAACCTGAACCTTTGCACGATATTGCTGACGATGGGAAATCGCCAGTCTATATAACGTGCAAACCACTTAGCATAGATTCTGTATAAATTCAGTCTGAGATTAGGATTCTCAAATGGATAAAATTTTCTTTTACCACACCTCAGGAACACTCCATCCCAAACAAATCAAATCTTTTATAAAATGTTTGAGATTATGAATATTTCTAATCTGTGGTTTCCTCGAACCACATTTTTATTAACTTCAGGAAAATGTGAATGGTTTACTTATGCAGGTTTATATATTTAGAGTGAACTGGGGTGATGTTGATGCGGAGGAGGTAAAAGAATCAAGTACTGAGGATTCTGCTCATGAGAATACAAGTGAAGTAAAGGTTGCAGAAAGCCAAGCTGAAGGAAGAAGAACTCGTAATTCCAAGAGAGTTAAGTCTGATACAGATAATGAGGATGCAGATGACAGTATGAGCAAGGTTAAGGCTGTTGCCAGAAGAGGAAAGAGAGTTAAAATGACTGATGGGAATTCTGATGACAGTATGAATGAGGAAAAGGGTGTTCTAGAAAGCAGAGCTAGAGGAAGAACCCGCAAGCCTAAGGGAGTTGAGAAACCTGATACACATGGTGCGGATGTGGATGAGAAGATGAGTGAAGAGAAGGATGTTAAAGCCACGGGAAGAAGAACCCGCAATTCACAGAGAGTTGTGAAGTCTGCAACAGTTGATTAGTGCAAGTGCAGAGGACAAGAAAAGATAGACTGCACAGGTTTTTAGCACAGGAACATTGCCATCTAATTATGTGTACATGAAAAATTGTTATTTGGTAGTAGTTCAGGTCAAGATACTGCTTTTTCTTTTCGTTTTTTGGGAAAAGTTAGAATTTCTGAAGCTTTTAAGAATATTAGTCCATAATTCTTGAAGGTGATATTAACTTTTAAGATTGATAATATCAGTGGCTGGCATTCCATTATGGTTGCAAAAGCAGTAGCCTAAGTTTATTTTATGATAACCTTATTCTGAGCATATTTGATCAAGCAGCACTGTGATCAAACATGGTGTTAATTTCAAGTGTTTTTTGAATGCCCGATTTTATTACCGGAAGGCAACAGAAAGATTGTTGAGGAAGAGAATGCTTGCTGTTAGTCAAATTGGTGATATCCCTTGCAGGAATTTTATTCATTTTTCTCAATACAACCAAACATATTCATGTATGTAAATGAAAGATTGCTAGATCTTCTACTGTATAAGTGTAGCCTCAAGTCAATAAGAATGTGCAGGTATTTACAAGAATTGTGAACTCCTAAGTACATCAAAAATCTAACAGGGATAAGTAAGGGCGGGGTGGCAAAAGGAACGAAAACAAACGCTGCCTGTATTATCTACCTTGCTCTTTTTTTTTTTCTAGATGTATTTTTGGTTCCGACCAAGGTTTTTTCGATCGGAACATTTTTGGGAGATAAAGAAAGAGATGCTTTACAAAGAATGCCAGTTCCAGGTTTTTGCTTCTGGAAATGGCACCGTTTAAGATCAGTGGGGTGTTGAAGATAAGTCATATCACTTCTGCTAATTTATGAGGCTCTACTCGTGTGTGCCACACTGCCTCTGCGTAGCTTACCCAGTGCACAAATCTGTGCGAAAAATTTCCAACGCCAAGAGCATTGGAACTCTGGAAAGAAGAAAAACAAGAGAAACTCAGTACCAGATCTATCTTAAACATCTCGCTCGTTATATTGCTCAAACTAGAATATTTGAGCGTCCAGCGTCGAAGTAAACATACTTCCGACTACAAGTAGAGATTAGTTTTTTCAAAAGCAGCTGATTTGTAATTTATGAGAGCTAATAAAATCTAGAAACGACGGAATTCAAGAGGAACTTGGAAGGTAAAATAGGTAAAGGTAATTTTGACCTTATCAGTGGAGTCATTTTCACTCGTAAAGGATGTAGTTTTATCTTTTATTCCCTCCATAACGTTCTCTTCGGACCTACACGCATTCAGATTAGAAGCAAGAGTCCACAAATCATTACAGACCAACGGGATCATTCTGACCAATTTGGACTCCCGCGAGGGAAATACACAAATCTTGCAGGAATATACACAAAAGTGACAAAACAGTTGGTTGGTTAATCAAAGAAACAATACCTCTCATGTAGGTCTCCTGCACACGAATTTCCAGCGGAAGAAAGCCAGTCGACATCAACAAAGTTCGAGCAGTTATGTGAGTCCTCATGGAAATGAATCCGAGTGCTTTGCATGTCAGTGAAAACTTGCTTGCTAGCCATCGAGGTGAACCTAAAAAAACAAAACTTAGATTTTAAAACCAAAACATCGGTCACCTAAATTGCCAAACACAATTTGTTAATTAGCATCCAACCCCACAGTATTCCACAACTTGTTAGTACCAGATGGCGCAATTTCTAACTATTCCCCTTACATGTCTCCAATCAATTCTTCTATTCTCCTAGACACAATTCTAGCCACTTGCTAACAGTAATAAACCATCAGTATTGACATTAAGAAAATATATACCTGACGATTATACTACAAAAGCAAGAAATACGAAGTACCTATAAACCAACCTGGAAAGTGATATATCACTGTCGCAGATTTCAGGTGTAGAATCATCAAGAAGATGACTGCACTCTCCCTGAGTTCTTTGCCCAACATTTGTAGCCGGCATTGGATCATCACTTGGAATAACAATGTTACCATCTGATAAGGATCTTTTAAAAGATAGCCTACAGAAGATATAGTATTATAGGTTTACACACCAAAGCTAAATAGAAAAGAATGGACTCGAGTGGAGCCCAAAAAATCAGCAAAAGGACCATAAGAAAAATTTAGTCACTTATGTCGGATAGTCCAATTCTCCAACGTTTATTATCTTACTTATCCTTTGCAGACTCATTACTTGTTCTTACCGCTAAATTACACAAGAAGCCTACTATCCCATCTGAACTATATTATTAAGAATCAAAAAACAGGATGCATAGCATAGATTTCACTTTATTGTCCAATTTTACTATATTATAAAGGGAATGAGTGGAGCCCAAAAAAAAATCAGCAAAAGGACCATAAGAAAAATTTAGTCACTTATGTCGAATAGTCCAATTCTCCAACGTTTATTATCTTATCCTTTGCAGACTAATCACTTGTTCTTACTGCTAAATTACACATGAAGCCTACTATCCCATCTGAACTATATTATTAAGAATGAAAAAACAAGGCGCATAGCATAAATATTGTTATCTTTCACTTTATTGTCCAATTTTACTATATTATAAAGTTGCAAAATATCATCAAGAACTCTTAAAACATCCGTACCTAGCGTTTTCATCTGCAAAAATAACATCGCGCCTCCCAACATTGAAATGCTGGTCTGAATCTAGCTCCCAGAGTGCAGGATTACCCTGTTGTGGTTGGAAGTAACCCAAGAATCTGCTTTGTGGTAAATTTATCAAATGGTATGAGTAAACACATCGTACAACAAATATTATGAAGTAAAGCACAATGTTAAGCCAAGGGGTGACGTACATATTTATCGCATCTTGTTTCTCAGCATCCATGTAAGCATTGTTGTAGTACCGTTGAACTGACCTGAAGAATTCTTGGGTACCAATGGCTGCCATCCAGTGGCCCCTTATCAAAGAGAATATCTATGGAGCATCGAAAATACAAGAGTTTAGTTGTTATCAAAAATATTGTATTCGCCATACAAGTAAACTGGCGGTACAAAACATAAAATGCAAGTGAGCGAGCGTATTATTCTTGATTTCCATACTTCAGTAACTTCTTAGCAACCATGATAAAGCATTTCAAAAACTTTAAGCCTTTCTTTCTTGTTTCATTTTCTCATTGACATATATATTACGCTAAAGTAAGTGGCAATCAAGGAAATTGCACCTAAAACATTCAAGTTGTGCGCTGCCCTGAATTTAAAATTGTGCAAAGAAATAGCAACAAAAATGGTTACCTTGTTATGAGCAGCAGATCCACCGTACTGGAAAGCAATTGTGTCACCCATTATCTCATATAGCCCCATGAATTGAAGAGCCAAAGGGTTATCCTGGGTGATCTTTGGACTATCAATCAACCCCAGGGCATGAAGTTGATGCCCAAGAGCAGCCAAGCCGTACGAATATTGCGCAACGTTGGTGCGATCCAGGCAATCAATGCAATTGGTCCTGAGGACTCCATTTTGTAGCTTTGGTTGTTTGATCAAGGGATTCTCGTTAGCTTCACAATCATTATCAACCTCACCCGTGGCCATTTCTGAGTTATCCACATTCTTTAATTCATTTACCAGATGATCCCCAGGAGGCAAGACACCGGTATCATTATTCCTAATGTAGAACACATCTTTAGTACTACGGAATCCAGCACATAACATGATTTATAAGAAACACGGGGAGAGCGGATCACTGCCCCATGCAGGAGCTACTACATTTTATATAAAATCAATAGAACTTACTCGAAGATAGATCGCCCTCCAGGCACCAGGTCGGGTGTTAATTGTGAATGGAAGAAGCCTGTCAAGCCCAGGGAATATTCAGCAAATCTCCCAAGTAGTTCCAGCACATTTTTACCTTTGCTGGAAAATAGAAGAATATTGTAAAGTTAGAATCATATATGTTAAAATCAATAACATCGACACCAAATTACTGCGAAGCAAGAGCAACGGAGAAAGCCACACCTTTTAAAATGTCTGTTGAGATCCAAGTGAAGGAACCTCAGACGATTCTCTGCAGATAAATCTTTGTTAATAACTTCAATCGCGTAAGCAAACTCGCTTCGCAGTTTGGATTCTCGACGTTTCTTCTCACGCGTCTGTTTTACAACCATAATAGAGAGGAAAACCATCAGGATACACAATTGGGTTATTGTTGAATTCGAAAAGCTCCATGTCACCAGTGTAAGACCTACCTTAATCAAATTTAAAACAATTATTGGATTCCCGTATCTCTCCCTAAGATCATCAAAATGAATCCTGGTTGCTCTATAGTTTTGGTCCTTCCCCGACACTGAAACATAAAAAATACATTAGTACAAATGGTAAGAAGATACAATCTTGTGAGGTACAAGTTGATGTGCCTGATACTTACAAACAATGTCCGGTTTAATATTTAGGCGTGATGTTTCCTGCGACCAGAAGAGAGGTATAGAGCCTCGGTGCTGTACGACAGAACATATCTCTACTGGACCTCCTTCAGGAAGATCTTCAAACACAATTTGTTCAGTCTCAACATCATTAGCTACTCGTCCTCTCTCATTCACACCACGTTTACGATACCTACACAAGGAAAGAGATAATGAGGAAATGCGGAAAACCTCTTAGCATACCTAACCCTAAAATATTTTAGTCGTGTCACATGCTTAACAATGAATGTTTTGAGCTTAATTCATGGAAACAAAATTCACAGTGTATTATTCAGACCTTGTGCCAGCATAAAGACGTGAGCGCCTAGCAATAAGCGTCAGGTTGAAGTCCCTTCCAGAAACTGAAAGTTTTTCCTGAAACCAAAGACACAAAAATTTGAACATGTAAGCCTATAATACAAACAGCAGGCGGAACATCTGCGCAATAGCCCCTGTGATATCGAAAATACTGGTTGGATACAGCATGGGGAATGCAGAGAAAATGAAAAAGGCATCTCGGAGGTGGAAACAAGCAACAACAGACAACACAGTTCAAAATTCAAACGAAATGATTTCTTTACCAGGTAAACCCAAATTTCTAACGGGGAAAAAGAAGGTAAATTAGGATTATTGAGCTTACAGTTCAACGTGAAACAATTACGAGCAGGTTGTGCTTTATCGAATTTCATTGTTATATAGTACTAAAATGTATATCCTGATAACATATTCGATTACCCATTCAAGGAATACATACCTGTTTAAAGAATCCATGTACTAAGGCCACAGTCCAGAGAGTATTCTTCAGATTACTCCGGATTCCACGCGTCAAGAACGCATTCCAAACAAACCTTGTTTCATAGAGAATTTGCCCGGTCTGAGCATCACTCATGTTCTTTTGAAGACTACGCATAACATGGTATGAGTAGCTGAAAAAGAAGTCCTTTGTAAGGTCTATTGTGCATAGAAGCTTCTTGTATCTATGCCATAAACAAGAAAACAAAAAACATAAATCCATAAATACCAATTGACGCAAAAAAAAAAAAAAAAAAAAAAAAAAATTGAGAACTAGGTCAGAAATGGTTAGAGCAAAAGGTTAGAGCAAAAAGAAGCAGGCCATATAATAAATTGTTAGGAACAAAACAAACATAACCTGTATCCCTCAGATCCTGTAAAAAACACAAAATCATATTTACCCTTACAACAGCATGAAGTTTTCCTTGGGTATTAGCAGAAACTGATCTGGCTTATTGACTTTACGAAACAATATTTAATACTTTACAGATGCAGTTCTAAACAAATATATCTGTAAATACCAGAAAATATCTAATCATTTAGAGGCAACGGAAAGAGCTCACAGCACCCACTGACACTGGAAGTATCTCCACCAAGTGTATGGAACTTATCTGGTACTAAAAAGAAGACGTTCCAAAACTCAGATCATTTGTTTCAGATGAACCCAAGAATAAAACAATCACACGAATAAGAGTACTACACTGGGAGGGTACAAACATTTCCAAAATAAAATTTCTAAGGTCTCCTCTTGAAGATACCATGGACATTATACATTTACACACAGAATCGACAAAACACCTGTTTTCGTTCTTAGAAAAAGCCATATTAGTCCGCAAAGTAGGATGTGGAATAGGAATCATCTCGCTCTTGCTGATTGCATATATTGCATGGCCACCAATACAACCAACCTGCCTTCTTTTCGTGATAAGCAGCATGTAATATGGCCCCAAGAATTTAACGAATCCTAAGAAAAACAAAAGAAAGATCAGTGTTACAAATGACAAATACGGTTAGCCACAAATCTTACTACCACAATGAACTGCAAGTATATTTCCCATACCAATAATTCCGTAACAAGTGGTGACGAATTTAAGCCCACCGGTCAATATATTCCCTTCATGTAATCGCTTCAACAAATCATAACATTCGGCTTCTGAATAAATGGTAGAATCTTCAAGAATGTCTAGCTCGGTAAGCTCTGATCGATCAATCTTCAATACTCTCCATACCGTCCTACTCTTGTTTCTACCAATCAGATAGAATTTCTGCGACACACATATAAACATTCTCAATAAAAGAGTTCAATGTGCAGCAACATAAGTTATCGATTGCATAACCGTTCAATTCGAATGATATCCTTCCATTCTAATGCAATTCACTCATAAAAAATGAAGTCAATTGAACAAGAAAAACACCATATATCCTTAACAAGAACACAATTGAAAGGAACTAACAAAAGGGTATGCAATTCAAAAGCTCAAAAATGAATTCAAAGATTAAAAAAAGGTTGAGATGTATACCGATTGAGTCTCATAAAGTCTGAATTTCTGCAGAAAAGACTTGTTTGGATCCATTTGGTCTAGTTCTTGAGACCCAGCTTTCTTAAGCTCATAATCATTTTTTGCCATGATTATGAATTTTTTTTTTTTAAGATCCCTTTAAGGGAATAATCCAAAAAATTCAATTAGTCAATCAATACTGTTCTTCTCCTTCTTCTTCTAAGCTTCTTCAAGCTCAGCATTTTCTACTTGTTCAATCAAAAAATTATCAAAACTCCTTTAACATTCAATAATCAATCAATCAATCAAAACAAATCTAGAAGAAGAAAAAAATAACACAGAGATTTCAAATACAAGAAAATGAATAGATATAAACAAAAAAAATTACACAGAATAATCAATAGAATACAAGATTGGAACTTTATGAGTTGTATAGATTCAGAGAAAGAAAGGGTTACAAGATTGAAGAACAAAGGGAAACCACAAAAAACAATGAGATGTATTTTTTGTTTCTACCTTGAGAGAAAGAGACCCTTTTATTTATATATATCTATAAGAAGAAATGGAAAAACTTATCTCTGAAAAGAGTAATAAATTTCTTCTCTTCTCCTTCTTGAGATTTAGTCAAAAATACCCGGGAAATGAAGAAGAGTTAAAAAAGATCTTTTAATTTACAGCGAGAGAGGGAGAAGAAGAAGAAGAAGGAATGTCCTGTTCATTGGGCGGCGGAGGACAGAACACAAAATACTGTATGTAGACCTAGTATTATACACATGGAATACTGTCATTATTATTTTCTTGTTTAAAAATATACGGGAATCGGGTCGGTTAAGGCCCATGAAAGCAGGCTCAGTGGCTTCGGATCTGTCAGGAGTCGGGCCATTTATCAGAAAACAAAAGAAATTATTTAGCATCCCTGTATTGTAGGATGGCTTTCCGTTCAAGCGGCTTCTAAGACGTTAGATTAGGTGTGTCTCACATCTAAAATCCATATTGGAAGCCTATAACTTTTTGGGGGCTCGTGGTGGGTCCTTCACTGAATGTGAATATAACCAGTGGGAAAGCGAATCCAACCGTTTATATGACGATCTAACGTCTTAGAAGCCGCTTTAACGGGAAGACGTCCCTCAAAGTGTGTGTAGGATAGTATTTGTCTTCTTCTTTTTTTTTTCTTTTTTTTTTTTTAAGAAAATAGAATAGTGGTCCTTATAACACCTAGGTATATTAGTCTAGAATTTATGCTATTATATGGTTCGATCGCCAAACTCCCCTATGGGAGGAACCTTGAGAACCATCATACCATTCGATGGTTTTTAATATCGTGACGGAGATATCTGATATCAATATGGATGTCACCATGTTGATAATGTGCAACTTACAGAGTCCGATTATACAGTCTAATTTTGTGTGCATCCTTCTTTGAATGTATGCATTGACATTTCAACCTCATCTTTCGATTTAATTTGGTAAATTTTTGTACGGAAAGACAGGATTTTTAACACGCGTGGTAGTGAGGTCAATTATTAACTACTTCATCAATTAAATGAAATGCCCAATTTTTAAAATAAAAAAATCAAAAAGATTGTGCAAAAAATGGAGTAAAATAAATGTCATTCTTTACGTCATACTGATAAATATTTTATTACCCATAGGATCTTCCCTTACATAGACGAAGATATCTAATATGAATGTCACCATATTCATAATGTGCAACACAAATAGTCTAAGGCTGAGTTTGGTAATGCTTTTATTTTTCTAAAAACACTTTCAAAACCTATATATGTCAATAATTTTTGAAATTGGTGTTTGGTAAAAAAAATTCAAAGTGCTTTTTACCCAAAGCACTTCCCAAATTCCTCAATTTTCAAAAGCCGGGAGGAGGAGCTTTTAAAAATTTACACAAAAGCATAAGCTTTGGCCCCACCTAAATTTAATGCTTGATTTATCTTTTTTGTCCCTATTTTATTTTACAAATGACAAAAGTTACCCTTAAACTTATATACAATCAATTTTTTATTTTTTATATTTTAGTCTTTAAATATTATTATTTTTTATTTTCAAACTATTTCATTTCATTTTTCAATAATAAAAATAAAAAAAATATTAAATAATAATTTAATTAATTTTAGTTTGATATTTTGTTTGAAAATTATATATATATATATATATATATATATATATATATCTTAAAAAGTGTTAAGTAAAATAATGTTTTTTAACAATCATAATGATAGTAACAATTAGTAAATTATAAATATTTATATTGAATAGTAAAAAAAAATAATTATTTTTAAACCCAATAAAATCGAATAAAACTATTTTCAAAGATACGTCTGTTTTTGTCATTTGCTATAACAACAACAGTTGAATTTGATATTTTACCAAACACACTTTGACTGCTTTTTTAATCAGCTTTAACTTTAGTTAATATTTTACCAAACGTCAAACTGCTTTTTTCTCACAGCACAACACAGCAACGCACAGCAGAAAAGCGCTTTTACAAAAGCTGCAGCAATACCAAACTAAGCTTAATTTTGTGCACACTTTCTAATAAGTGTGACCTAACATTTTAATCTCATCATCCGTTTTAATTTTGGAAATTTTATAATAAAAGGCGAGTTTCTTGTCATGCACAATAGTGAATCAATCGTTAACCAATTAAAAAAAAAATGTAAATTAACACTTTAAAAAAGAGGGAGAATCCTTTCACACTTTTAGACTCACACTATCTCATATTTTGGGAGATATTTTTCTTAATAAAACTTAAACGGTATAATATTTGAAGTTAATATTCTGGATATATGCTCGTCTAATAAAGCTCTACATACCCACAAAAATTCAGCACATTCCGAAATACTAAGCCTCACCATCTATTGATCTTAATTTTAACTCTTGAAAATTCATTAATTTTCGACGATTGATTTTCAAAGTAGTAAATGGTGGAGTTAAACGTTTTGGAATCTATTGACCTAACTATTTGTTTCTTTAGGGTGCATATCAAGACTCCAGAGGGATGTGACATGTAAATGTCATCAGATACATGGTATACTGTTCGTATACTGACACGGAAAGGAATATCCAAATGGTACCAACATACCTATGTTAATATGCCTCAAATCCCGTTTTATTATTCATAATTCTTGTCATGTTCCACCAACAAATGAAAATAGTCAGATTTTTTACTGAGAACAAAATGATTTCCATTTTGATAATGGTGTTACTGTGAACCTCTTCTTTATTGGCCCGACCGACCGAGCGAAGCGAGGGAGGGAGGACCTTGTATATTGGTTTTTTTTTTTTTTGTAAAATGTAAGTGATCAATTCAGTTGACACAAAAAGATTGGAAATGGTCCGGGTCGATTCGGAGGTGTTTATCCTTTTATGCATCCATATTTTGGTTTATGCATCAACTAACTTTCCGTTGCAACTAATAAAACGATGTTCTCCCACCGTTTTACAAAAGTGATACTTTGATTTTTAGGCACAATTTTCGAAAATTCAATGCATAGTCATTATGTAAACTACCACAAAGGATGCATAACACATTATGCCACCATATTTTGGTTTATGCATCAATTAATTTTTCGGTTCAGGAAAAGTGTTACTTTCATTTCGTTTCAGGAAAAATGATACTTTCACTTTTTCAATTTGGCCTACTTTTAAGCGAAAATGAAACTGTGAAAGTATCACTTTTCCTGAAATGGAGGTCGTATATGCCTAAAAATATCATTCCACCAGAAAAAAGATGCAAAATAAATTATGGAGCCACCACAAAGGATGCATAACAGTTTATTATACATTCGTATTTTGGTTCATGCATACACTAGTTTGGTTATTCAACCACTAAAACGATGCATATGCCTCAAAGTAACATTCCAACAAAAAAAAATGTATAACACGTTATGCAATTAGTGGTGTTTTGTTTTTCTTCGGTCGGCCCTCCCCACTGGTGGTGTTCTAGTAAGATATATAACATGTAAAATTAGATTTTTTTTCTTCAAAGCATGAAATTTATTAGATTAATAGTGCTTGTAGCAGGTGGGGTTACATGGTTCCATATTGTTGTCGAGAGATTTTTCATAGAACAGTCTTCCGCTTCTTTGTTCGCCAAACCGTCCGTCGCTTGATTCCCTTCCCCGTAGATGTGCGCCGCTTTTCAATGTATTCAAGTGAACGCATGCGTCAAATGATGCTAAAACAAAATACTTTGTGAGGATTCCTTAGTTATTTGATATCAAATAATAGTTTAAATCTTCTACGCGTGTAGGTGAGCATAATAGGCTTATGCTAACAATATTGTGAAAACATCTTGTACAATGCCCATGCTATCTACTAGTGATTTGAACTCGTATAATTTTTCACCAATATCAAGTATTTTTTTTATAGCAAACCCATTAGGAAAAATTATTAAGGAAATAAAAGAAAAATAATAAAAAAAGGGAGACATAAAGCTAAAAAGTTTTGAAAAAAATAAAGTAAAAAAGATTAGAAAACGGCTAAAAAAGGTAAAAGAACACTTTTATTAGTTCATCTAAAAAGTGTTTTTCGGAGCTCTCAAGTAATTTTCTTGTGTTAGTGTTGAAAACCATCCGAGGGGGAGAACTTGATGTTACCTTATCCGGAGTATCTTCTATCACCATGTTCTCTAAACCAAAAATTGTGAGAATGTTGGACACTCATCGTATTCATTATCATCTGTATATGTGGCTAGCCTACTAAATCTATTAGTATCAATACTGACAACCATGACTAAAATATGAGAAGAGATCTATTATTTGTTTCTTGCTTTTTGTGAATAAATCTCACCTTCCTCCTCAGATAAATATGATTATCGTGTTTCCTTGAAAGAACCAAGACTCGAAGCATTTGCAACATTACTACCAGGACTAGTAGCAGTACTTGCGCTTTCATTAGCATCTTATATTTCAATTTTCTCAAAAGCTTGGTTAGCATCTTGAGTAGCTATTTGCTCAACAAATTCATGTTCTGTTAGAGCATAGCTCTGTTGAACCCATCAAGCGTTGGTATGTCAAGTTTGGTTGTCATATTTTAGTGAACCAAAACTCATTTTAAGAGTCGCTTGATAATGTACTAGAGTCAACTTCGTATAGGTTAGCTTGAAAGTATTAGGATATGAGACATTACAAGTATTGCGAAGACATGAAGAAGTGAAGAAGTAAGGAGCTACAACGACAACATCATCCTTCCACTTGAGGTTAGTGATATTTGACTTGAACTGTTTCACTCCCTAACGTATCTTTCAATTCGTCCATATTGAAAACAAAATTGCGAAGCATGAATGATTATACTCTAGTTAGACATAGTATTAAGGAATATAATACGAGGTCTATTACTTAACCATTAAACTTTGTAGATAAGACATCGACATAATCGTTTGAATGCTATTGTGATTATGTATGGGTATAAGGTGAAGATTTCATCCTAGGAAACAATGTTTTATATTTGTTTTAAGGAAGTAAATTCATGAACGTGTTTTGTGAATCGAAAGGGAAATCGCCAGGAATTATTGGTATTGTTATTCATTGCATATCTTTTGAACTACCAATATGTGTGATTAGTATAACCGCTCATGACTTGTTTATGTTCTTGGTAAAACTATTCACAAAGGCCTGACTTTTGTATTGGTATGACTTTTATTAGTGAAACCGATCTTAAGTAATCAACTGAGATGGTATGATCGATTTTGTATTATTGGTATGACCGAATCTGGGTAAAGGGGAACCGATCCTAGTAAGAGGTGCAACCTATCACAAAGGGGAATCGATCCTTGTATGAGGTACATCAAGTTTTTAGAATAAACGGGAACCGATCCTATAGACATGTGCAGCAAGTACAAGTTAGATACCATATATATGTGGGGAACCGATCCTAGTACCTAGTCAACCGAATTTTGGTAACTAGCGTGACTATGTAAAGTACTTACATGGAGGTAGAACCGAAACTTGTTTTGGTAGAACTGTGAAACCCATGTTTGGTAATTGAGTGTTCTTGATCAATCACGTAGTTCTTGAAAGTCAGATGAACCAATTCTAAACTTGTTTGGAAGTGTGGCAAATCGGTTTCAAGATTGTAAGTATGAAAGAGGACTTACAAAGTAAGGATGTCGACATACTTTGAACATGTGCAGTAACGCTTATCTTTAATTGTTCAAAGTTATTTCTTAATAGCTAAAGGAAGAAAATCCCGGATCGAATAAAATAAATTTAGAATCTTTTATTTAAGGTTTTTAATTTTATTTTTGGAAAATGAAAATTAGTAATGTGCACTTGCTAGTTGGAGATTTTCTAAGAGATTTTCGGTCATTATTTGGACAAATCATTTCCAGGAATTATGGAAACCGAATCTGGAATATATTGCATATCTTGAGAATATTTTCGGTTTTGGAAATTACTTGGTGTCCAAACTTCCTTGGTCTATAAATAATAAAGTTTGCATTTCGATCAAACTAATCCTCAGAGGCAGCAAAACTATCTTGTTTGTGCTGATACTGGTGAAGCCGCCTATTCGGAGAGGAGAGTAACCTAATTAGGCGAAATCTCTTACGGCTGCTCAGTTTAAAGACTTCTTTGGGATTGAGAAGCTCTATTAGTACCGTTGGTGGGAAATTAGATAATTGCGGTTTATCTTTTATTTTCAATTGATTTGATTGACTAACGATGGTTGAACTTTGATTGCACCTAGTTTGTTTATGCTTGAGAATCTTCTCTTCAGATATAAGATTCACTCAAACTAGATCGAAGTTTCGACGGGGATCTTTAAACTGTTTGTAGATCTAAAGACATCTTGTGATAATCCATTGTTAATAGACTCCGTGCTGTGCTGTGCGTGATTGATCACAAGAGATTCAAGTTGATTGTGTTCAGGTGTTAACGAAGATCTAAGAATATTTGAAGATAAAGAAGACTTTGAATATTTCTGATTTGGGTTCATAATCTTTGGTGTGCTCAATACTTGTTTCGGTAAAAGAGGATCCAACTATAATCGGTTTATCCTTGTGGTAGATTAGATTGATTAGTTGTGTAGATCGGCATCAATACAATTCTTTGTGATTAAAAGTATTGATTGCAAAATCTTAACAATTACTTTGGTAGTTGATAATAAGATAGATCTAAGAACCTGACAAAGGAGTTTATTGAGATAAATAGAAGAGCCTTTTGTTGAACTCACATCACTTGGTTGGAAAGAGTTGCTACCAAACAAATTTGTTGTTCCTTTAATGTTTGGAATACGAACCAAAGGAATTTTTCCAAGTACGTGAATTATTCATAAGTTGGAGGCGTGGGAATACAGACGGAACTAGGTGAACTATAGGCTTAGTTGCTTGGTCTCAACTATACGATGTTGGTTTGATTTTGTATAGCGGCTTAATCCTGAGAGTATTCGATTCTGGAAAAGGTCCCGGGGTTTTTCTGCATTTGTGTTTTCCTCGTTAACAAATCTTGTTGTGTCATTTACTTTTTTTTCCCGCAATTATAATTGTTGTTATTATAATTTAAAGTAAATTACATAAACGTTAATTCCTATTTACTTGATAAGTAATCCTATTGTGTTTGGTTAAGTCCGAACCTTTTATCATGTAAACATACTTCGTTGTTGTATTGTCTCGATCTTGTATCCATAGACGATCACACGAAGTGTGAACCGATTTGTTGTATTGTCTCGACTCAGTCCATATACAATCACTTTCGGATAAAGGACTTATAGGTGGAAAAGTTTTAGATTGAGGTATATTTGGGTACCCTCGTCTTTTCAATTGGTATCAGAGCAGGCAAACACGAAAAGATCTCACAATCTGTGTTTGGTGCGATCCAACCTATAAGAAATTGAATCTAATGGTCGATTCAGTTAACGTAACGACATGATTTGACTACTTCAAAAATTCGTGGTGGAAAAATCGGATGACGTATGTAATACTCTTGTTCCTAAATGTTTTAGGAATTGGAATTATGTCCATGTATGTCTTGAAAGACTTACATAATCAGTGGAATATCATAGAATTGTATATCATTGTCTTGGATACTAACATGTTTAGTTGCAATGATACAATACTCTATGAGACATGATGTATCTCGAAAATGCATAAGATTTCTCTCAGAATTTTTCATTATATGAACCATGACTATTGCATTCTAGAAAAATCCGAAATCTTAAATATATTTTGGATAAACCACCAAGGTATATATATGTACATTTTCAGAGCAAAGACTGTCAATGTATTGCCATCTAGGAGGCGATTTTGGAAGATATATATTCCTACAAGGAATGAATTTTCAGTTAATATTTCTATTAACAATGGTTTGCTTCATACACCTCACAACTGTTTTAATGAAGCAAGTGATCTTTTAAAATACAGGGTTTATGATTCTGATGGTATTTTTGACAAATATCATATTTTGTTCAAATTCATATTTGTATACTCTAATAAATTCTTGAGTAAATTTCAAGTAATATTATCAAACTCAGGTAATAAAAGAGTAAACAGATTTTTGGACAAAACCATGGAATCAATCCGAAATAAAGATCCAGTGCATGAAAAACCGGTTTTCCAAAAGAAAGACCTAGATCCAAAATCAGAATTGTTTCCCCACAAGCCTTGGTTTCCGATTTTGTTAGTATTTCCTAAAACTAGTTATTTCCGGTTTTTGATATCAAGTCTTCCTATAAAAGATAACCTCTTGCTATGTGTTCAAGCATATTGGGGGAAGATTGGTCAAAACCGTAACTAGGGTTTTTCATATTTTCGCAAGTATGAGAAAAATGAAATCAAGAGAAGAAATCTCTGAAACAGCCAAGTTTGTCTTGAATCCATTTATTCCTCCCGGAGATATTGAGAAAATCAAGTATCCTCACTTGATCACAGGGAAGCATGATCTTACAAACTTTGTAGATAGTACATGTTTTAAAAGATATCAAGCTTTGAAGGGAGTAAGCTTCACTAAAGAAAAGAGATTCGATCCAGATGTTTCAGAAACCAGTTATGTGAAGTTTGTTTAAGACCGAATCTGGGGAAATATGTTCGGATTTGAAAAATATTCACCTGATGTAGTAAGGATTTTTTATGGTAATATTCACAATATTAATCATGAAAAGCTTACTTTTAGCACTTTGGCTGGAAGTACTTTTCTTCATGTCAACAAAAAGATGATTTCAACAATCATCAACTACAGTGTGAAAGGGCATATGATTACGGGTTCTGAAATTGAGCACGATAACATTTCAAAACTCATCACTGGTAAAACTGTTCAATGGAAAAAGAGAAAGATGCTAACTAAAGACGTACCCTTTCATCCTAGGGTTTTCAGTAAACTTGTTATTGCAACCCTGCTTGCCTGTACAAGAGATTCTTCTCTATAGAATAGAGAATTTGCTGAATTGGTATACTACCTTCTTGAAGGCAAGAAATGAATTGATATTTGTGGAATAATTATCAATCAAATGATTAAAGTCATTGAATCACTCAATATCACAGGATTCCATAGAAATCTTGGATATCCCTGTCTCACCACCAAGTTGTGTGAAAATGCAATAAGGAACAACTTTGGAGATGAGAAAGATACTAAAACTGTCTCTCAGGGAATTATCAATTGGATGAGTGGAACTCAAAAGGGATCTAGTATCTCATATGATCAAACCTATAGTACTGGAGATCTCATGTTCAAATTTTACGTCTTGGGATACAATTGGACTGTATTCAGAAACAGTTGGCATGTGCCTATAGAGATGATCTGGAAACCCTTGAAGGAATCCTAATGATCAATAATGAGTTCCTAAAAGGAGAACAAGAAAAAGACTCAGAGGAAGATTCTAATGAGCAAACAAATGAAGATTGATTTGTCTTCAAGAAAAATAAAAATAAAAATAGACAGTAGTTTTTGATTTTCAATAAGGTCTATTATGAATAAAACTATCGTATTATGAATAAAATTATTTGATTTATAATTTTATAGTTTTTGATTTACATAGCCTGTGCTTGAATGCTTAATTTATATTATTGCTATGTATGTTTATGGGATGTTTGATTTCGGTTTTATTACCTTGATATTCGTTCTCATAATGTTGTGAACCCTTATGGTTTGGGTGACTTTTTGATTTAGCAGGATTAAGTTCTAGCACATGTTGGTAGGCTTTATCAAAGGATCATGAGGGGTTCTGATATAAACAATATGTGAAAAAGTCACAATATGTTGAATCGTTGGGTTTAGCATAAAAGCATATGTGTTTCGGGGTTTTCAACTTTTGCTTGCAATAGTTAAAAACCGATTTTCAACATTTCTCTGGTAAAGGTTGGTTGTTGTTATTCTTTTATTTTGCATAAGGATGACAACATAATGATATTTCGATATAAATTCTCCCTGGAAGAAGATGCGAACATATTGGAGAAGAGATTGCGAAATTTGAGGTAACGAGTTTGTTAGTTAATCGTTTTCCTGTTTAAGAAAAGCCTGATTTTATTTCATATATTTATTGCTTTTGCTTAACGAAATTTCGGTAAAATTAATGTTTTATTCCATTATGTGTGTATGGATGTGTGTGTGATTCAATTGGTTCCGATTAAGAAAAACTATTGTTATCTTGCTTTATTGTTTGGTATCAATCGTTTAGGCTAACAAAATTTCGGTGCAATTGCGGTGCTTTAATGTCTATGCTGTTTCAATTGCTTCCAGTTGAGGTGAATAATTATGCAAGTTGATTTATTTGGTTTGTATGAATTGTTTATGGCTTAACGAAAGAAAAGGTTTACGGGATGAATTGTTTAGCCCAATTCGATTTCGGATAAGAGAAACTAAGTTAATTCTGATCTTAGTTAGACTTATCAAAGTGGAGGTTTCGGTTATTCAAGTCTAATCGAATGCCTTAACAAGAATGCTAGTTAACTAACCTAGTACTCGTCTTGTTTAAAAGTTAAAGGTCTAATTTATATGGATAATTAGAACCTGATGATAAAAATAGAGTTATCTTTATTTTAGTCTTATCGAACAAGGGATTGTATTTGTACAATCGGTTTAGCAAAGGAATTAAGGTGCTTAGTTGATTTTTGGTTTGCTAAACTATTAGGGAAAAATTGCTTCGGGCAATTGTTTCCTTGGTAACATATCAAAACAAAATTACTTTGTAGTTTCGGTTTTGATATTGGTTATAAAAAATGGTGTGTCGAACCCTCGTGCTTAACTCTATAGTTGCAAATCTATTTTGAGATTTGTAAGATCCTTTCGGTTTGTCCTTTATTTTTTACGTTTCTTTGTCATTTTGTGACAAAAATAGGGAGAAATATATGGAGTAAACAAGTAATACTGGTATTGATTTATATTGATTGGTATCACTAAGGGAAAGGACATTGGTGCTTAAACGTTTATCTAACGAAAGAGTAAAAGAATAGACTAAGGGGGAGTAGCATATCATATGATACTTGTAGTTGTATGGACTACAAGGGAATAACAAAGACGTGCAGATTGAAAATCTACCTATCTTACCTTTAGGGGGAGTATTAGCTTTGTTATTATAATTTTAACATCGACATTTATGGATTGAATGTATACAGTTTATTGTGCTGTTGAATTCGGGAATCAAGCATATGTGTAATGAATTCTTGTAATATGTTTATCCATATGATGTAAGAGTTTTGTCACTAAAATTGACAAAGGGGGAGATTGTTAGAGCATAGCTCGGTTGAACCCACCAAGCGTTGGTATGTCAAGTTTGATTATCATATTTTAGTGAGCCAAAACTCATTTTAAGAGTCGCTTGATTATGTACTAGAGTAAACTTCGTATAGGTTAGCTTGAAAGTATTAGGATATGAGACATTACAAGTATTCCAAAGACTTGAAGTAAGGAGCTACAACGACAACATCATCCTTCCACTTGAGGTTAGTGATATTTGACTTGAACTGTTTCATTCCCTAATGTATCCACTTGAGGTTAGTGATATTTGACTTGAACTGTTTCATTCCCTAACGTATCTTTCAAGTCGTGCATATTGAAAACAAAACTGCGAAACATGAATGATTATACTCTAGTTAGACATAGTATTAAGGAATACAATACGAGGTTTATTGCTTAACCATTAAACTTTGTAGATAAGACATCGACATAATCGTTTGAATGCTATTGTGATTATGTATGGGTATAAGGTGAAGATTTCATCATATGAAACAATGTTTTATATTTGTTTTAAGGAAGTAAATTCATGAACTTGTTTTGTGAATCGAAAGGGAAATCGCCAGGCATTATTGGTATTGTTATTCATTGCATATCTTTTGAACTACCAATATGTGTGATTAGTATAATTGCTCATGACTTGTTTATGTTCTTGGTTAAACTATTCACAAAGGCCTGACTTTTGTATTGGTATGACTTTTATTAGTGAAACCGATCTTAAGTAATCAACTGAGATGGTATGATCGATTTTGTGTTATTGGTATGACCGAATCTGGGTAAAGGGGAACCGATCCTAGTAAGAGGTGCAACCTATCATAAAGGGGAATCAATCCTTGTATGAGGTACATCAATTTTTTAGAAGAAATGGGAACCGATCCTATGGACATGTGCAACACTTTTTTAGGCTAGGGGGAACCGATCCTATGGACATGTGCAGCAAGTACAAGTTAGATACCATATATATGTGGGGAACCGATCCTAGTACTTAGTCAACTGAATTTTGGTAACTAGCGTGACTATGCAAAGTACTCACATGGAGGTAGAACCAAAACTTGTTTTGGTAGAATCGTGAAACCCATGTTTGGTGATTGAGTGTTCTTGATCCCTAACGTAGTTCTTGAAACTCAGATGAACCAATTCTAAACTTGTTTGGAAGTGTGGCAAATCGGTTCAAGATTGTAAGTATGAAAGAGGACTTACAAAGTAAGGATGTCGACATACTTTGAACATGTGCAGTAATGCTTATCTTTAATTGTTCAAAGTTATTCCTTAATAGCTAAGGGAAGAAAATCCCGGATCGAATAAAATAAATTGAGAATATTTTAATTAAGGTTTTTAATTTATTTTTGGAAAATAAAAAATAGTAATGTGCATTTGCTAGTTGGAGCTTTTCTAAGAGATTTTCGGTCACTATTTGGACAAATCATTTCCAGGAATTATGGAAACAGAATCTGGAATATATTACATATCTTGAGAATATTTTCGGTTTTGGAAATTCCTTGGTGTCCAAACTTCCTTGGTCTATAAATATGAAAGTTTGCATTTCGAGCAAACTAATCCTCAGAGACAACAAAACTATCTTGTTTGTGCTGATAATGGTGAAGCCGCCTATTCGGAGAGGAGAGTAACCTAATTAGGTGAAATCTTTTAAGGCCGCTCAGTTTAAAGACTTTTTTGGGATTGAGAAGCTCTATTAGTACCGTTGGTGGGAAACTAGATAATTGCGGTTTATCTTTTGTTTTCGATTGATTTGATTGACTAACGGTGGTTGAACTTTGATTGCACCTAGTTTTTTTATGCTCGAGAATCTTCTCTTCTGATATAAGATTCACTCAAACTAGATCGAAGTTTCGACGGGGATCTTTAGACTGTTTATAGATCTAAAGACATCTTGTGATAATCCATTGTTAACATACTCCGTTCTGTGCGTGATTGATCACAAGAGATTCAAGTTGATTGTGTGCAGGTGTTTATTGAAGATCTAAGAAGATTTGAATACAAAGAATACTTTGAAGATTTATGATTTGGGTTCATAATCTTTGGTGTGCTCAATACTTGTTTCGGTAAAAGAGGATCCAACTATAATCGGTTTATCCTTGTGGTAGATTAGATTGATTAGTTGTGTAGATCGACATCAATATAATTCTTTGTGATTAAAAGTATTGATTGCAAAATCTTAACAATTACTTTGGTAGTTGATAATAAGATAGATCTAAGAACCTGACAAAGGAGTTTATTGAGATAAACAGAAGAGCCTTTTGTCGATCTCACACCACTTGGTTGAAAAGAGTTGCTACCAAACAGATTTGTTGTTCCTTTACTGTTTGGAATACGAACCAAAAGAATTGTTCCAAGTACGTGACTTATTCATAAGTTGGAGGCGTGGGAATACATTTTAACTAGGTGAACTATAGGTTTAGTTGCTTGGTCTCAACTATACGAAGTTGGTTTGATTTTTTATAGCGGCTTAATCCTGAGAGTATTCAATTTTGGACAAGGTCCCGGGTTTTTTCTGCATTTACGGTTTCCTCGTTAAAAAAATCTTGCTGTGTCATATACTTTTATTTTTTCGCAATTATAATTGTTGTTATTATAATTTAAAGTAAATTACATAAACATTAATTTCTATTTACTTGATAAGTAATCCTATTGTGTTTGGTTAAGTCCAAACCTTTTATCAAGTAAACATACTTCGTTGTTATATTGTCTCAATCTCGTATCCATAGACGATCACACGAAGTGTGAATCGATTTGTTTTATTGTCTCGATTCAGTCCATAAACAATCACTTTCGGAGAAAGGAATTATAGGTGGAAAAGTTTTAGATTGAGGTATATTTGGGTACCCTCGTATTTTTATGTTCATCTACCACTTATATCGATGTTCTCTCTTGCATTATCAATTTCACATCAAGGAGAATGCACTGGAGATATATCACATTATTCACCAATTCACGAGAAACTAATAAGATGGGTTTTACTACTTGTTTCTTGTGACGTTGACTATCAATATTGTCTAGCTTCTTCTCAATGTTAACCACTTCATGATGTCATCAATTGAAGTATTAACAATACTTCTAGATGATGAATAATGAGGTACATTAGTGTTGCCAATAAAAACTTCCTTCACGGGCTTGCAACATATTACATTCTGACTTTATTTTTGGGCTCTTGCTTATCATCCTTCTCATTTTGATATTTTTCAACAGTTTCAGACCTAGATTGTGTTCAATAAATTTACAATGGGTGCAAGGATATCAATTTTTTGTTGAGCAGGAAACAAATCCATCTCTTTCATCTAGAATTTCATCATTAATATCAACAGAAAAATCAATTTCTACAAGTACACTCTCAATGTGACAATACGTTATATTAATAGTGTTATCATCTACCTATAATTGTGTTCTCACTGTACTTGTGATTTCTAACAGAGTCTCCTTGCGCCAACAACTCTATGTATGCGACTCCGTACTTGAGAAAGTGTTTGACATTGATAATCATGATTCAGGAATAAATCCATGAATCCATCATTGTAGATGGAGCAAACCAGACTTCAAAGATATGGCCTATTGATCGAATCAAGGTAAATTTCCTCAGTTGACTCCTAAAAGAATAGTAGCCTTTTTCTAATGACGAGATGAACTAGGGATGCTTGAAGTCATACCATTAGAAGTATTTTTTCCTGATATCCTCCATCTTCATAGGTGGTGAACCTTAGGCGGTATTAAACTACAATATAAGATTTTTCTTGCATTCCTCAACTCCTTAGTCTGAGATATTTATCTTTTGAAATCTATTGATTGATATAAATTACAATGACAATTGAGATAAAATTCTAATTTCATTATAAATAAGAAAAATCGCAATTATCTAAATTCAAATTTTTAAGAAAATATAATTATTTTTTTGTCAAATATTGTATTTTGCCATAAAATGACAAATTTCACATAAATTTCTTTAAAATGATAAATTTCTCGTAAAAACACGTGGCGTGTACCAGTTTAAAAACTAATTAATCATAATTCGGAAGTAATTGAATCTTTCTTCTTATTGGAATGTCACATTAATATTTGACCAATCAACCACACCTAATTACATTTAGACATTGGTTGTCTAGATTCTAGAATCTTCTTTCCATGATATTTCGACTGGGACTCACGATCTTTCAATCAATCCAAATAATGTGTTCTTTCATACTTTTGAAAGACATTGAAAAAACCACACCTTGCTTCTCAAGTTAATGTAAAATGTAAAATGACTTGTTTATCATGGGTCCAATTAATTTTTGGTTTGGTTTAACTAACTTGATTAATTACCTTACACCCAACACATCACATTTCCGGTTTAATATTTTTCTCTTATCAATTTTAAGATAGTTAAAATTTAAAATTTAAATCACTCCATGACCTAAGTTTTAAAATTTTAAATTTTAAATAAATCAATTTTCCGGAAGCATTCAACAATGGGCCAAGTTTCCTATCTATTAGTAGGTTCCCGTGATCATATACACATCGTTAAATTAGTACGTAATCAAATTCGTTAAATTAGTATTACATTAGAACTGCCATAACGATATTTTTAAGTACACACTTCGATAAAAATTTATCAACAAAATCCCATACAAAAATATAAGTATCCCATGACGTTTTTGTATATATCCGCATACCATATATACATACATGTTTAAGATTTCATCTAATATGTCATATACAGAGCCAAAATCTAACTTATTTCCGTATAAGTCCATACTCTAGCTTTCTTTTTGAGCTGACGAACCCATTTGTAGCAAATAGTGTACACAATGAGTTGATACCTATTTTTGTCCATCTTTTACTATTTCTATCGCAATTGCTTTTCTTGGCGGTCATTTGTTGCTTTTACATCTTCAAAACACTTCCAAAAGTCAGCTTTAGGGTCCGTACATAACAAGTAACTAGCTAGAGAACAGCTTGTTTAATTAGTTTATGCAAAAGACTTTATCAAAGTCGTTAATCAAATGTCACCAACATTAATGTCATACTGAAATTAGCTAATGACATATTCAACTTTTGATATTAAATTCGGGCCTTCATTAACCAAATTGGTAAGAACAAATAAAAAAAAGTTCATCTAATAATCCCCCACAAAATCTCAACTTTTTTTTTTTTTTTTTTTATAAGAAGATAGAATATATTAATTAAGCAATATAGTACAACAATTCTACAATTTTATTTTTTCTAAAAACATTAGAAAGGATATTTTCTTTCTGAATTTGTTCTTGCGTATGCTTCGAAATGTATTGCTGCGTATGCTTTTTTTTTTTTTTTTTTTGCTTCTACAAAATCTCAACTCATGTTATGCAATAATAGGATGTTTGTATTTCACTACACAAATAATTGGACGTTGTTTTCTTCTCTTTTTTTTTTCTCTTTTTTTTTGTCCACAATTGTATTAAAAGCAAAACTATATTTATAACACGGAATGCCAAACCCTCTGACATGCAAGAAGTCAGGCCGGCCATTATAGTGTTTTGAAAAGATGCATATTGCTAGATTACATTATCTCTTGTGGGGATGTCAACTTGAGCTAGTTCAGTTCACCAGGAGCCCGATTCTCGTTTGCGTTAGTCATTCTAGATTTTGGGATCTCATAAAAAAAACTTTCTTATGTTTCATAAAATCCAAAAATACTTCTACACGTATTGCATTATTAGGGACAAAAAACTCGACTCGATAAATATACAAGAAGGACTAATTTGTATATTACCTATGCTGACTTTTCGACTTCCAGAAATCGAAAAATAACTTCTGAGTGTACATCCAAATACCCTATTATATTTTAGAAAATCCAAATCGACTTCTGCACGTGTTGTATGCACGAGAATATCATGATTCACGCAACGATGGATTCAGAGTTTTTCTTATGAGGGGCGAAAGGCTCGGTAAATCTACAGGGAGGGATAAATTTCTACATACGATGACTCAGGAACTGTATGCCTACATAGTTACATGGCATTGACGCATTGTATGAAAGCAAAGTAAGAGTCATTCATGATTAAGGCGGATAGATAGATAGCTTGGCCAATGCCAAGCTACATAGATAGCTTGGCCAATGCCAAGAACTTTACTTCAATTATTCGAAGCATGGTCTATCAATGTGTTGGAAGGTAGAGGGAAGAATGTTTGGCAAATTTTACACTATGCGATTTGTTGGATTTTGTGGAAGGAGAGAAATGGAAGGGTTTTTGGAGGCAGACATAAGTGCGTGCAAGAGAACATTGACTTGGTTAAACAATTGGTAGTCCTATGGTCTTGTGACAATGATACTTTTAAGCATGTTGATCCTAGTTTAATTTGTAGTAATTGGGACACTTTAATGTGTATGTAGCGTTCTGTTTTGACCTTGGATTGATCCTTGGTTTCTTTTTCTTTTAATACAACTTTCTCTTCTCAAAAAATGATTAAGGCGGTAGAAATGTGCCGGCCGTGGGTGAGCTAATAGTGACATCGCAAATCTGAAATTTTAAGTGGTGTTGACTTGACCACGTGTCAGAACACTACATGGTCCAGCTAAGAAAACAGCTATAGACCCACGTGGACGGTCATTGAGTAACTATTTAAGCATGTGGTGATGATACCAACGGATCGGGAATCGGATTTCGTATTCGTTGTGCCCCGACAGATTTTGACAGGTGTCAATCATATTATTTAATTATATATAAGTCAATAATCATTGAACTGTTAAATTGGTATGAAAAGAGAAATGAGTGAATCAAATGATTGAGAACAACGTGGAACACAAACAAAAAAACGAAACTTAAAAGAGTCATGAAGAGAAAACGTCAAAGTTAGCTTTTCCTTTTACTTTGTCTTTCCCCTATTCATTCTTAAGTACTTGGATGAACCAAGGATTGTTTTGGTTTTGATCGGTGAAGAATTTGATGAGGTCCAGATTGGAACAATGTTCTGAAAACCGGCCCGGACGTCGACCCGGAAAAATCATCGGGTCAGGGTCAACTGGGTCAACCGGTGGTTCAACCCGGGTTCACTGGGTCACATATATGTAGGACCCTATGAACTTGTAAGCGTAATAGTTAATATATTTTGAGCTTAAAATCTTAAAGTTTACTCCAAAATAATATCTAAAACACAAGAATTGTCCAACCATATATCTAAATCTAGATAACAATCCAAAATATAAAAATTGATTAATAACTAGTAAGTTGAATGAGAATTTGACACATTAAAATTCGTAACTATAAGATTATCTAGTAAGAATATGTTGCCAATCCATGCACAGGAGTATACAAATGTCGTATCCATATTCTATATTTTGCTAAATCAAGTTATAGGAAAATGTTTTCGCAATTAGAATTATAGAAAGACTATTTGTTTATTATCACCAAAGAGTTGCTGGCTCAATGGTTAGGGACGTTACTGAAACCAGCACTAGGTTCTGGCATCAAATCCCATCATCTTTTCAATAAATTTTTGAAAAAAAAAAACTAACGAACCTAGTTATTGACAACGACTGGACCACGGGTCAACTCGTATTGGTTCGGCGGATCACGGGTCAACCCGGCCGGGTCACCCGGTTTTCATGAAAAAAGCCGGTTTTCTGCAAGTTTGCTGGGTCACTAACAGCCCAGCCCAGAAAAGTGACTGGGTCACGGGTTTACTGGGCTGACCGGCCGGGCCGGGCCGGTTTTCAGAACATTGGATTGGAATTCAAATCACTAAGACTAAGTCTTTTGGGCTAGATTAACACTTAAGTGTTGCAATTCAAAAAAAAAGTGTGGCAGAAAAGTTAACATTAGTTCTCTCTCCTACCAGATCACAAACTAGCATGCTAGATATTTACGCTGAATAATTCAACGCTTGAAAAACTACCTTTTTCGCGGAATGGTTCAAATAGAGATTTATTTTTGATCCGATTTACTGAGATTTAGAGCTATTGAATGGTTTAGATATTGGCGCGGAATGGTTCGGTATTCATCGACGTTTTGCTAAATTAGCACTCCCATAAGACTTAGGAGGTAGTCCTGACTGCTAATCTAGGTGCTAGACTAGCACCCCATAAGACTTAGTCTAATACCATCACCGAATGATTTTACACAAAATTGGTTAAAAAGACCAAAATTAAAATTTCCTGGGTGAAAAGGACAGTTAGATTTTGATACTGTTTAAATGGACAAAAATTTAAAAATAGGCAGGATGTAACCGGTTTCATCCCGCCCATTTTCAAATACTTTTTCTTATTTTTAATTTACTGGGGGATGCATCCGGTTTTCATCCTCGCTATTTTTTAAGTTTAAGTAGGGATGAATCCAGTTTCATCCTTGTTATTTTTTTGGTGTCCATTTCATCCATAAAATTTTTTACTCGTCCATTTGAACCGTGTTTTAATTTTTTTTGGACAAATGACCCATTTTCCGATGATTTTATCACTATAGTGTAATATGTGATGGATTAAAACTTATTCTTTGGGTAGGTCTGGAATGTCATGGGTTACAAAGGCAGCCGATGTTCGTGATAAACTTTCGAACAAATCATATAGATCGTGCAGGCTCTTGTTGTATGATACTCTGTGTATTGCCGTGGCAAACTCAAACTATCAGTTGATCAACACATATTAGTTGCTAATAGACTTGCCAACAGTAAGGTTGTCAATCAACTAAGACATTTTTATAGGTTTGTCCACTTGCCTCGCAAATCACTTTCTTCCCTTTGTTTTCCCAAAAGAGGATGTGACATACATTTGTTCTATTCCATTCGCTTTAAAAGATATAGAAGATTAGTATGGAATTCAGATGTTAACTTCAAAGTTGGTTTGAATTGGAGTCTTATATATATAACTAAGCTGTAAAGAGGAACTAATGTCCAAGTTCCCTTTCCTTTTTTTTTTTTTTTTTTTTTTTTTTGTTCTACGAGTTGTTGTAGAATGCATGCACTGTTTGGTGCTAGTCTTACATGGACGCTATTCTTGATCGGAGATTTGTGGCAAAAACCTAGTAACTTGAACAATAAAGACATAAAAAAATGTCACCATGTTGTTACCAACGTTCAAGTGACATATTTTCTGGTATCATTTTGTACGTTAAGTATATAGAGACTTGGAAAATAATTTGCAATCGAGATGGTCCTCGTTGAGATTAAGTTTAGAGTATAATACATGAGATTAGAGATCACAAAATTGGTTAAAAAGACCAAAATCCATAATTTCTGGGTGAAATAGACTGGTAAGTTTTGATACTGTTTATATGGACAAGAATCAAAAAGATACTGTTCAAATATTCTGTTTGGTTATTCCACCCAGAATTTTGCCTCATATTATAACAAGACTGACCTATATGCCCTCATCTTCTTTAGTTATTTTATTAAGAATCTAAAATTCTACAGAGACCTTTGATTGAAAGATAAATTTCAACCATTTGTCAGGATAGTCGTCGACAAATCATTGGATGTTTAATTCTTCATCATTATCAAAAGATTTTCTTTCCCCATCGCTGATACAACAACCACTATTGGTACTGTCGACGACAAAATTTTAGATCACCATCGGAAGAACAATCACCTTCATTGCCACCACCAGGAGCTCATCCAATGGATGCTCAACTTGTAAAAAACGAATTGGATTGACAAGATTTAAGTGCAAATATAACTGATGATGATGAATATAACAATTGAAAGAAGTTGTTGCCGCTGGAAATTAATGATGGCTGGTTGGGAGTAATGACGTAATTAAATAGTTTCAATGTGTTTGGAATTTGGGTTTTGGTTGGATAATATCGGAGAGAAAGATGGGTTTGTTTGGAAAAGATTCCAATCGATGCTTCCGTCCAGAGGTGGTGCGAATAAGCAATCAGATTGTAGATATTGGTACATCACAGTCTAAAACTGGATGAAAACAATTTTCATCCTGCATATTTTGAGGAAAACTCAGATACATCACAATTCAAACTAGATGAAACTGGTTTCATCCAGCACACTTTTAAGAAAAATTTAGGTACATCACAGTCTAAAACTGAATGAAACCAGTTTCATTATACATATTCTGACAAAAATCCGAGATACGTCACATTAAAGCGCAAATTTTAAGGAAAATCTAGATACATCATTGTCTAAAACGAGAATGAAACCTAGGTTTCATTATGCATATTCGACGATAATCCGGGCACATTCTGAGTTAAAACCGGATGAAACTAGTTTCATCCTGCAAATTTAAAAGAAAATCTAGGTACATCACAGCCTAAAACTGAATGAAACCAGTTTCATCCTGTATATTAGAAAAAAAATATATTTTCCATTAAGATGTATTTGGTTTCATCCTGCACATTCTCACATAGATATTTACTCCTTTCACGCACATCTTCTTCCTTAATTTTTCTTCATCTTCAAAGGCGCTACTGTATAATGATTTTTTCAACTCTTTCTTTGCTAATAAAACATAACTTTTTCTTCTCTTTAGTCCAAACAAGTGCATCTAGGTATAGGAATTCAATCAATTTTGTAAACTGGAATGTATACAGAGGCATCTAGGTATAGGAATTCAATCAATTAAAGAAATCTTAATTTAATTATCAGGGCATTTGAAGAGAACAAAAACTGTCGATTATTGTGGTGGTGACGATGGTGTCGTTGGTTCTGGAGGAAGATAATGGAGGAGTTTGATGATGTTGATGATTGTGGTAGTTTCGATGATGGTGGTGGTAGTGTTTGTGTGGTTGGAGATGGTGGAAACCGATAAGCTGACGGTGTCGATGGTGGTGGTGCTAATGTTTGTGATTGTGGAAAAAGATAGTGGAGAAGATGATATTGTTAATGGTGTTTCAGGTTAATTGATAATGGAGAAGGAAGAGATGCATCGTACAGAAGAACTTTTGGGAAGAGAAAATAAACACGGGTTATGATTGTCCATTTAGAAATTACGTGGCTACCGTCCATTTCACCCAGACTAATAATCTACTCGTCCATATGAACCGGAAAAAGTATTTTTCTGGTCAAATGACCCATTTTCTCATTAGAGATCCATCGTTCCATTCATTAGTTGGCTATCTTTCCCTTTCCCATGTTTGCATTTTCCACTTGTTTACACCGCACAAAAAGACACTTATCTTTAACCCATTTACTCTAAGATAGTTTCTCGCCAATTGTGTGCATATTTGATTGGACAATAGAAAGGAGTAGATGTTCTTCTCTTTTTTATATTTGTATGATTTTGACTTTGATTAGTTGTAACAAGTTACTTACTTTAATTATTGTTATATTCTACTGTCATTTCTATGAGGAAGAGGAATATATAGTTGAAGAAGAAATGAAAAACACATTTGCGATTAAAATATGCGTTGGGATTATTGTCATTGATATTCTTTTGTTGGTTTCACATCTACCTAATTTAAATTCGAATTAGGTTGGAAGAGGAATCAGAGATGGAATCCGTTTGGAGATGCTCCAAATTGACTAGCTAATTATGTGATCATGTATTTTGGGCTTTACATACAATGCACACAAGTCAACAGTGCATGACTGGAAAAAAAATTCTGGCTTTCTTGTCACGCAAGCAAGTCTTATAGCCGAGATCATCCAAGTTGCAAGTGATATGCTACCTATGCATTTAGAGCAGGTTACGGAAGAGTAAGTCTAATAGTTGAGGGTTAAGAAAAGTTCAAAAGCTTCAAATTTATTAACACCGAGCGTCAAGAGAGACTTGACACTCCATTTTAAATCTCAGGAACTTAACTCCAAACCGTCAGATTAAATGTTGAGAGACTTGATATTTCAAGTTGGATTCCCCGGCTATCTTCCATGTACTGGTCTTAGAAAAACCAAGGTTGGAACTCGACCTGGAACAATTAAACTTTATCCTGATCAACGAGTCTTTTATGTTTATTATACCCTAACTAACTACTTTGGTGCAAAACCACCCGTTTCGGAAAGTGCCATTGACATGCTGGTAAACTTACATTTTTTTTTTAATAAAACTTATACCAAAAAGAGTCTAAGGTCAGTACATATTGTTGGCATTACTTCTGCCACTAGTCCTGCCAACATTTTTCTTACATGATAATACAATATTAAGAGTATCCAAATTTCGAAGTTTATGGATAATTTTGAGACTAATTAAAACAAAAGTAATAGGATTGATTCTTGTGTCGTTGTCTTCTTCTTCGATGCTTAAAGTTTCGTGGTAACTGAGATTAAATCAGCCTTATGGTATAATAACTTAAATCGGACCAGGATTTCCATGGATTCATCCTGTATTTTTATATTTGTATGTTGCATTTCTTTGGCCCATTGAAAAGCTAGGTATGCTCCTCCGGTTGCTCCCCTATCTCCAGAGTGGCCTGGGTGCCCTCTGGTACCAACGGGATTTTCTGCAAAATCCAAAATAGTTAGAGCAGAAAAATATATCAAGCTTTTAGGGCCTTGGAGTGTGCATATCTTTAAGATTAAGCCATAATCCACTCCAGGATGCTGGTTCCAAGAGTAAGGAGCAATGTTGGTTTCCTATGTTGTTTCATGTTCTCCAGTATTCAGAGAGAAAGAATTCATAATATGTGTTGGTAAGTGGTGAACTCTGTTATGATCACACAAGTGCCGCCTGATGCAGTTGGAGGTTTGTCTGGCATTTGGCTGAATGTGACTGAAAACCAGGTTACACATAGCTTTCCAGATGAACCAGCATGTAGTGGCATAAGTATTGCTATTTTCACTGTCATCCCCAGGCAGATACCATGAGTTTACCATTCCATGAAGTTTGTTGTGTTACCAAACTGATCATGGGTGGGACCAATGATTTCATTCCATACAGAAGTGGCAGCAGGACAATTTAGGAACATGTGTGTCATAGTTTCCTCCCTACTTTTGCATATTTGGCATAAAGGATCAATGTAGTGCAAAATGGTGGTTGGTTTAGCATTAGTGGGTAGCATTTCATGAGAACATTTCCAAATAACAATCTTAATAACTAGAGCAATGTCCATAGTCCAGATAGCTCCCCAATTTCTTGTTATAGTATCATTTCTGTATAAGTTTTCCATCTTGGCTTTGTAGAGGGACTTGACAGAGAATTTTCCAGAGTCATTTAGGTTCCACCGGATCTTATCTTCCTCCCTTGGATGGGTGTCTAGAGCTAGAATGGGCTGAGAAATAATGGGATTGAAAAGGGTTTTGAACCAGTGTATTATCCCAGTTTCCATTAGGTTGAAGAAGATTTTCAACTATCTCAATGGAATGTGGGCAGTGAATAGTTTTGCTGAGCCTTGTAGGGATATTTGGAATCCAGATATCTTCCCAAATTTTGATCTTCCTCCCATTACCAATTCTCCATGCACAATGTTGTTGGATATTGTTGATGCCTTCAATAATGCCTTTCCATATCCAGGAGTCTCCATCTTTTGGTTTGATATCCATGCTAAGCACATTTCTTCCAAATAGATATTTTGCATCCATTAGTTGATACCAGAGAGAGTCCTTATCATGTTCCAGTCTCCAACCAATTTTGGTGATCACAGAGCTATTGAAGAGTTACATATTCATGAAGCCTAAGCCTCCCAGTTCTTTGGGTTTGCAAACTGCAATCCATGCTTTTGGATAATAACCTTTGGGGTTTTCCAGACTTTTTCCCCAGAAGAAATCCCTTTGAAGTTTGTTGAGGTCCTGGAATGTTTATTTTGCGATCCTGAAGCTATCCATTTCACTACACCATATCCTAGTTTTTGCAACGCCACAATTTTAGGATGTGCAACGCATATTAACGTTGCATCCTGAGCAACGAGAATATACGTTGCAAAATAAAATATCCGTTGCATCATTTATAAATTAACTCATAATAATTTTGAGTAATTTTTGCACCGTTGATATAGGATGCGATCCTACGGCTATTATAAATTGTATTATTTTCAGGAGTTTCTAATATTTGTATTTATCTTTTTTTTTTCTCTTATCTAGATCGATCTCTCTCTCTTCTTCAGACTCTATTCTTCCTCTCAGCTTTTTTTTTTCCTCTCAACTCTCTTACTCAGACAAATTCCATTCTCCCATCAACTCTCTCAGACAGATTTTAGATTGAGATTTCAGATGAACATCAATAGCAAGTTCAATTGAAGATTCGAATTAGCTGAAATCCTGAAACCCTATATTCAACCTGAGAAGAAACCCCGGAATTCGTTTTTAAACCTCAAATAAAAACCAATTTATTTTTAAGATATGTATCCTAATTGAAACCCCTAAATCAGAAAGTTCGATCTATCAACTACAAACCCTAATTTTCAGATGAAGGTATAAACCATAATTATTTTATTTTATTTTTTTGATTTTGGTTGATTGAAAAGTTGTTTGGTGATTTCCGGATGTTATTCATCCGTTTATTCTCTTGTTTTCTCATTATTTCAATTTGGTTATCTTTTTCATCAGGATTTAATGAAAGTTTGGTATTCAAAAATCATATTGTTTCACTTGAAATTTGCTCGTTACAGGCTTATTGATGTTGTTTTGCTTTGATTTATTCAGTTTCAGTATGTTTTGTTTAAGCACATGGTTCATTATAAGTATAAGATTGCAAGATGTGTCTAATTTTGTGTAATGGGTTTGTTTTTTATAAGATTCTATCAATTAGTCATTGATTTTATTTTTAGGTGGTTTGTGATGAAATTTGAGGAAAATTCATAAAGTTAGGGTTTGTTGATATAACCAAAGTTGGATGATGGATGTTTTGTTGTTAATGATAGAGTGTACGCTCAAGGCAAGTAAAATATTCAAGGATTACTTCGATTGGAGTCTGAGGAAAGGATTCGGTATGTGTAGTCACACAAAAGAAGGTTCGGTAAGTGATTGGTTTAGGACGATCTTGCATGAACTTACTTTGATCTTTAAGTTTGGGTTATTATGAACTAAGGGTGGTTTGCTGATTTTGTTTTTGTAGATACAGGACAACGATTCCGTTTGTCGTGTTATGCAAAGCAATTATTGAAAAGTTCGGATCCAATGTTAGCAGACCTCAACCAAAAGAAGACCCCTCATTTGGTTGAACTGGTGGATGGATAATGGGAAATGTACAGTTTGGAGAATTGGTACTACAAAATACTTGGTTTTGATGATTGGGAACTTGGACAACGCCGAGGTTGTAGTCTCACCTCTTCTTTTGTCTGGTGTGTATTCTTCTTATGCTTGGCTTCTAATTAGGACACGGAAAATGATATTAATGTCGGTTGCATATAAATGTAAAATCTTAAGAGTGCTCGAGCTTCAACTTGAAGTCGATTTACCTACCGGTGTGTACTCTTCTTATGCTTGGCTTCTAAATAGGAACTGGAAAATGATATCAATGTCAGTTTGCATATAAATTTAAAATTTTAAGAGTGCTCGAGCTTCAACTTGAAGTTGATTTACCTTTGGTATCGATTTTGATTTTTAAATTAATATGATATTTGATGATATGCAGTATGAGCATAAAGAGATGGGAGATGATGATTCCACTTGCTTTCTTCACTGCAACTGGGTAATTGACCATTTTGAATCAAATGAATTAGCTACATGGTAGCAAAGGATAATTTCTAATGCCTTAAATGGTTCTAATATTGTGTGTTACGTTGTTTATCCATCAGAGTAAGGGTTGCAAATGAGCTTTAAGTAGGGAATGGAAAAGCTGCCAAATTTTCTTCTCAAGTTTCAGCAATAACATCTTTGATAATAGCGATATTTTTTTGTTCATTATTAATGATTTTCATGAGAATTTGGCAACCATTTTCACCACGAGCAATGACGTCCTCAAAGAAGTTGATGACCTTGCAGTCCTCCTGGACTTCACCATTCTCCTTAACAGCATTCAACCTATTATCTCGGGTACACATAACTGCAGTTCTGCATCTTCTCTACGAATGAATTCCACATATAGTTTCTAATACTAGTTAATGTTGTGTGTCAATTTATCAGAGGTAATTGTTGGCTCAGGATGGCAATCCTCGGTAGCTTACATTAACATTGGCTGTTACTATATCATTGGAGTTTCGATTGAGCCGCCCTCGGTTGGGTTTTCCATCCGGGTGGTCGAGTATGGCATTCAAAAATTAACTTACGGGGGGGTATATGGAGTGGGGTGATTGGGATATGCAGGTGATTCCTCATTTGAAACTCTACTATACATTATTCCATCTTATTGAGCGACTTATGGCTCCTGTTTATAAAAAATTTATGATGACAATTCTTAACTCTTCTAGAAAACCCCTCTTCTCTTTTCCAAACAGAGAACTTTGAGATCTAGCTAGATTTCGCTTTGAAAATTTTGAAATCAAATCCTTTACTTCTTAAAGATGGTGATAGTTATTAAAGATGGATCTTTATTTATTTTTCCGGTGGTGATGATGAGAATGGGTTAACTGGTTTAGTTTGTTATCTTTAAGTCACCTTGTTTTGAATATAGGGCATTTTATTGAGCATATAGATCACTAAGTATAGTGTAGTATACATGTTTGACCAAAGGCCTCATAGAAATAAGTAGTTTTCTTTCCTATTAGAGCTCTGTAATCAAGTAATATTGAGATTAATATGTTTTTTATAATTTTTAGTGTTTGTTGTTCGTTCTTAGATTGCCTTATATTCTTTGTTATTAGATTGGATGGTTCACTAGTAACTTTGTCTACTTTACGAATTGTTGCGAGTCTTTGGTGCAGCTACATATGTGGTTGATCTTTGTTTGGTTCTCTTGTACAATACGGACCCGGTGGTGGCTTATCGGAAGTTGCTTTCCTTAATTCGGTGAGTGGTTCTATAGTGAATTCAATAGGTCCTTTAGTTGTACTTCACTATATATGCTATTACGAGTCATTTCATTGTCGAATTGACAAGAAGTGAAGGTTCTGTTTGTAGTAGGTGTCATTTTGAATTAAACATCACTATTTCAAAGTTGAGTATGCTATTAAAGCAATTGAGGTAAACAACAAAACTAAGAAGGCCTAATTTTTGATTTCGACTTAAATTTTGTAACCTAATTCCTAAGGTCTAACAGTGTTCCATGAATATTTAGTCCTTTTAAAGTAGCTGAATTATTAGGACATTGATCTAATTTGAATTGACTAGTTTATGAAAATTTTCTATGGGTTAGTGCTCAAAGATATTATCGTATCATCCAAGATGGTGTTCGGCCATATAAACGTATCATACGGTGTGGTGGTCTTTGGTGTAGATGATTTTCCTAAGTACCGTGTTTCTAAGGCTTGTTTTTGTGACAGGGGAATTGCACTGGCTAGTTTCCTTCTTATTTTTTAGTGAACAATCGATTGGTGGTCTGCAAGTAGGTAATTTCCATTACTAAAAGGCATTAGTTTTCTCAATGGGTCTTGATTCAGGTGTTAGTGATTGGTGATGTTTTGCTTGTGGTTGTTGGTGGTGGTAGTTTGATGGTGAACCAGGTACTTCGTAGTTGTTGGCATTATGGGATGTTTTTGGTGTTTCCTGTAGTAGTTTTGGTGAAAAAGGCTGGACCCATTATTTTGGTGATCGGACTAGAGTATGTCACTTATTTTGATGTCCGTTTGCAGTCCATTTGTTGTTGTTTTAAGTCAGATAATTCCATATACCTTTTTTCCAGTCAAGACGTTTGTGTGAATATATCCAGGTTTTGGAAAGCAAGACTCCAAGCATTTGATGAGGTATATCACTGGTTTTTCATTTGTAAGTAAGCATAGTCCTCAAATATAGATGTATGTTGAGAAAATGGGTAATAGTTATCCAAGTTTGCTGGCATACTTTTAAGTCTCATTTAGTTTCATTCCATTCTCTAAATTCATAGGTGGGGATAAATTTAAGGAAGGCACCAAAAGACTAGCTAAGGTTGTTAAACTACAATTTGTTAAAAAATTTGGCTTACCAGGTTTGTCCCGATGCTTAGACAATTTTTGATGCACATCATTGTTGTTAACTAGATTTTTTTACGTGTGTGGAATTATGTGCACTCACTTTGTTGTCATCCTTTTGCAGATCAATCACGAGTTTGAGTGGTTTAGTAACATCAAGGTTGTTGTCTTTTATGGTGGGGTTCATATTATAAGTCATAAGGATTTATTTAAATATGAATGTCCTTAGATTATCGTTGAAACTCCTTGAAGGATACTAGCATTGGAAAGAGATAAGGACCTTACTTTGAAAGATTATGCTTATTGCATCATTTCTTTGTAAAGCTTTGATGTTCTAGGGACAGACCCCTGATTGGGAATGGTCAGTTAGATGAATATATGATGTATGGTCACGTTCTTCAGTATTACGTTACTACAAGTCCTTGGATGATGAGGCCAAGCTGCCATTGCATGGTCTTGTTCAGGTATGTGTAGCATATATACGGGTGAGCCTTGTATTGTGACATTCTACTAGTATGAAAAGTGTTTTAAATTTATCCTTAATTAAATATCTCGCAAAGACTACATTAAATTGAGAGAGTTGGAGAAAAATCGGAAGTTGAATGACCTCCTTGAAGCATTGGACTTCAACCAAGTTGTGATTTTTGTCAAAAGTATGAGCAAAGCAGCTGAGTTGAACAAGTTATTGGTGGAATGTAACTTCCTTTCTGTTTTCATCGACTCTGGGATGTCCCAAGAAGAAAGGTAAGACAGTTATGCAGTGTTATATCTTTGTTTCTTTGTTCGTCAGGATTATGTTTTATAGTTTATAAAGGACTATAAAGATTATTTTGAATTTTGAGTTGGCTGTGGTGCGTGAAATAGGCTGTAACACTTCAAAATCCCATGGGATTTCGGAAGTTGCAATTTTGCAATTCAAAAAGTTGGGTTGGCTTAAGAATTCGATTGAACCCATAGATGTAATCCCTGGTTTTAGAAAGGGCTGTTGTTAGACTCAAGTAATGGCAGCCCATGACCAAATGATTTCGTTCTGGTAGCTTACTACAGGATACAATTATCTTATCACTTTCTTTATACTTGTCATCAGGGATTCTCATGATCAAATCCAAGTTATTCTGATCTTTTTTAAATTCCAGTTTAGTTTTTTTTTAATAATATTTGATTCTTGGTTAGTGCTTTCAGTTTATGTTGTAGGTGTTTTATAAACATTTTTCCATTATGTCAGTAATCATTTTTTTCACTTGTTGGTGATTTCATCATTTATGCATAACTAATTCGCTGTCTGCGGCATTTAACCAAATCTCCCTGTTGTGGTTTCCTTGAGCAGTTTGCACTTGAAGTTTGCAACATTCCAATAGTTGTGCTACTTACACTTTCTCGACTCAGTGAAACATTTCGTATCTCATCCATCGGCAGTTGTGCATCTAGATTTTAGTGATGATGATAAATGCTTATCAATTGCTAAAATTTGCTGCATCTTAAAAGCTATTTGCACTTGCATTAGTATATCTCCATCCCTATTTTTACCGCCATTACAGAGGATCATCATTTGACCAAAGCATAAGTGTTTTTTGTTGGAGCTTACAGACATGTACATCCTTCCATTATTGCAAGAATGTGTTAGTGATTGTTTGTTGGGTTGGATTACTAAAATATGTGAGTGAAATTACTAGATTGAATATTATACGTCGCTTTTATACCATTCGTACTTTGCTTTCCTTAAAATATTTTGGAGTGATATCTAATTTACCATTTCCTTATTTTAGCTATCATCTCAGAATCGATGACGTTGATATGTAAATTCCCACCGGGTTGTACTCATGTTGATGTCATTTTTGGTGCCAGTGAATCTACTACAGTAGAGAATGGAACAGGGGGAAGGCGAGTACTACGTCTAGCACGAGTGAGTAATTTCAAGTTGGTACCTTGGAGTATCTTAGCAGTGGTCTTAAACATGTTTTGTGTGTACATTTTTTTTAAGGTGATGGCTATCTTAACCTGTTCAGCTGCTATAGTTATCATTAATTGTATAAGATTGTGTGTACAAGTGCCGCACTTAGGACCTTTTTATATGCACGCAACAAAGATTTTTCTTTGATGGATTGTGATATATTGGGTCTTTTAGTTGATCTACAATGGTATATGAATGAATGTGTAGAATATATTTTCAGGTGCAGAAATCCGTCGAAATTATCGTCGGAATTCTATTTTTCACCTGGAATTATCGTCGGATTTTTTTTTTAATCTGTAAATTGGTTTGCAACGTATATAAGTGTTGCTCAAATTAGAGTAATACGTTGCCTAAATTATTGTAACCGTTGCACAAATTAAAGAATCCGTTGCTAAACAAACATTGGTAATCTATTTTACCAACGTTTATATACATTGCACAAATTAATTTGACCAACGGATTTTGGCGTTGCACCAAAATTTGCTACGCCATATTCCCAACAGATATTAGCGTTGGTGAAATTCATTTGCAACGCGTATATCCGTCCCAAATCGGATGTTTTGGTGTAGTGTTTGATAAATGCTAGATATAGAAGTGACAGATTTGATGAGGACTTCCCTCCCAGCAAGGTTGAGGGGGACATTTTTCCAAATGGATAGGATGATCCTTAACTTGAAGGACTTGATTTTGCTTATGTGAGTAAAGATTGGGGAGCCTAAGTACTTTTCATCCAGCTGGAGCACATGAACACCCATAATGTTGCTGGTGGTATGTATAAGGCTTGGGTTAGTGTTTTTACTGAAGAAAACTCCAGATTTGTTGAAGTTGATGAGTTGACCAGAGGTTTCACCGAAAAAATTTAAGATATCCATAATGTTCTGGGCTTCAATCTTGTTAGCTTTGCAGAAGACCATACAGTCATCAGCAAAGAGAAGATGGTTGATGGAAGGTGCAGTCTTGCAGATCTTGATTCCAGTTATAAGACCCAATTCCTCAGCATGAATGAGAGTTCTAGAAAGAGTTTCCAAGCAGAAAAGAAACAGGTAGGGAGATAGGGGATAACCTTGTCTGAGGCCCCTAGAAGGCTTGAAGAAAATATCTGGGGAGATATTAATAAAAACAGCAGAGGTAGTGGTGGAAATGCACTGCATAATTTTGTTACACCACTGATCATTGAAACCCATCTTCTTCATGATGGTGATTAAAAAGATCCAATCCACTGTCAAAAGATTTTTCCATGTCAATTTTTATACCCATACTTCCATTTTCACCTTTTGTTCCTCTTTTGGACCTCATAGTGTGAATGATCTCATGAGTAGTGGCTATGTTATCAGAGAATTGTCTACCTGCTATGAAAGCAGATTGGTATTAGGATATGATCTTGTTGAGGTAAGGCTTCATTCTTTGAGCTAAGAGTTTGGAGATGATTTTATAGGTTGTGTTGCAAAGACTGATAGGTCTAAAGTGACTTGGAGAAGATGGGTTGTCAACTTTAGGAATGAGAGAGATGAAGGTGGAATTCATTTCTTTGAGCATGCGACCAGAAGTGAAGAAGTGCTGAACCATTTTGACAATGTCATTTCCCAGAAGCTCCCAGTTGGCTTGGAAGAAATTAGGAGGGAAGCCATCAGGTCTTGGAGCTTTTATCACTAGCCATGCTGAACATAATGGACTTAACCTCATTGTAATATGGAATTCTATTCAGCATAAAGTTGTCATTTGTGGTTATAGTAGTGGGTTAAGGTTGAAAATTTATGGTTTTATGATGGTGATTTCAATAGTAGCCATATTTAAGAAATATTTTGTGAAGCAATTTTTCACTTCATGGTAGTCTGTCATCCAATCACCTTTGTTATATTGTATTGTATTGTATCAATCTTGTTTCTCATGGTTCTACTTTTTGTGGCTCTGTGAAAGTAGATGGTATTTTGATCTACCAGTTTAATTAGTTGATCTTTACTTTTGGTCTTCCATAATTTCTCTTCAATGTCCTGCTAGTCCTTGAAATTTTTCCTAGAAACTGCAAGAGAGCGACTTCTATCCCGTCTGAAGTAGTTGTTGTGTAACCATTGTAGATGTTGCTTGCATTCTTCTATGTTAGTTTTGATAATGCTATAAACCTCCTTGTGAAGTTTGATGTTTAGTCTTCTGGCAATGATGAAAGCACTGGATCCAAATAAGTTTTTGCTCCAACACTCGACTATTATTTTCTTGCAGTCCTCGTGTTCCAACCAAAGACCAAAGAATTTGAAAGGACTACTGGCAATTTTCCAGTTGGGGTTGGAGTTAAGAAGAATGGGATCGTGGTCTGACCCAATAGCCAGCATATTAGAGATAGTAGTGTTTGGATATAGAAGAAGTTAACTTTCATTTGTTAGTCCTCTATCTAATCTTTGTTCAGTGAGGGCATGGACACTTCTTCTGTTTGACCAAGTAAATGGACAACCAAGTAAAGACAAGATCAATTAAATCAATATCACGAATTTTGTTGTTGGATATTACATTACATGCATGTAACTTGTAATAATAATATAAAGAAAATAGTAGATAAATGGCTTTCAACTTGACAAATATTCATTGACATGTAACATGTGAGCCACGTGAAATCTATAGCCAAATAAGTCACCAATCATTATTGTCATGATCTTTAGTTTTTCTCCATTGTTTGTTGATACCAACCAACTACCACATCATAAATTTATTAAAAATTTTATGGGTTTAATCAACAATTTGAGTTCTCATAAAGGATACTCGGAAATGTTGTTGGCCAAGTTTATGATGCCCTGGTGAATGCAATACTAAGAAACATACAGTTTGGTATTGAGGAAGGAAAAAAAAGAAAGAAACAGATTTGAATGCGACCAAGGAAGACGTAAAACATTATGAAAGAATTCGAGCAATGAGATTGCAAATAAGGTATGTAGTTCAGAGTAAGGATTGAAAATGAGAGCGATAAAAGGGCAAAAAACCTTAATTTGGCGAGTGAGGATAACTGCCTGTCCTAAGCTGTATCCGCCCCAGAATAGATTACAAACCATTGCTAAAATACTGTCCTAAGCTGTCTCCGCCCCTGAGTAGATTACAATCCATTGCTAAAATACGATCCCTTGATGAATGAAACGTTTCACAAATGGAAAACATTAGAATTTGTCTTAAACCATAAGCGATTGCCGAAAATCCACATGTTAATCATGCCAAAAAGGCAAAAACCAAACCACACACTTTACCATCACACCATCAATGAATGAATGAATGTGAGTAGTTATTAATGTGTATACGTTAGGTCCACAACTACTACTTTGTCTCCCAGAATGTCACTTCAAAGTTCAAATATATTGCATTTCATAATCTTTTTTTTTGAAAAACAAACTTTCATTCACAGAAGCTTAAACCAAAATGTTATGATTACAAGAGAGTTCAGGAAGCAAATCTAAAGATACCGGAACATAAGAACTTGAAATAGCATTAGATTGTTCATCTAAGAGTGAATGACTGATAACTTCTGGAATGAGGCTCCATGTTTGTTGGGAAGCGCTAGCCGATCTAGCCTTTTTTGCAAGCAAGTCTGCAGAAATATTCCCCGTTCTGTGTATGAATTTGAAACCCAAAAAGCTTGTAAACTCTGCCATCATCTTTTTAACTTCATCTAGAATTCTCTCGAAACTCGCCAAGATATAGAAGAATCCTTCCGTTCAAATAATCAATTACATTTTTGCAGTCTCCTTCCAGAAAAAAATTTGTTAAGGCCTTTTCTTTCGCCCATTTTGCAGCTTCGTAAACGGCTAATGATTCAGCCTCCTCAGGAGAGTAAGCCCAACCATTTCCTCCTCTTGCTCCTTGATAACCTGCAGCATTACGAATAACCATTCCATAACCTGCTTTTGTATCGCTAGAAATCCAAGCCCCATCCATATTTATCTTTGTAGTTTCACCTTCGGGTCTAGTCCACTGTCTATTAGGTAAAGGCAATAAAGTACTTGGAATAATCCTAGATTCACTATCGTTTTCAGCAGTCCTACAAGGAGTCCAAAATTGAATGTATCTCTGAATTCGTATGGACAAACTAATACTAGTACTAGATTTGTTAGAGAATACCCTATCACATCTCTCTTTCCATATAAACCACGCTTTTGTTGCTGCTGTTTTTAAAAACACATCATCGGGATCGTCTCTAATCCATTCATTGTAATGATCTAGGAAGGAATCACTATTATGAACATTAGAAACATTCGGAACAGGAGGAAGAGACAAAACAGATTTGGAATAAGAGCACTCAAAGAATAAATGAGTCAAAGACTCCACATCATTTTCACACAAAGGACAAGAGGTCTCAAACCCCCTCCCCCTAAGAATAAAAGCTAATTTTTGCCTTGTTGGCAAAGCATCATTTAAAAATTTCCAAAGAAAAAGTTTTATCCTTTGAGATATATCAAGGTTCCAAATTTTTTTCCAAAAACTTTTAGTACCAACAGAATTTACATTTGCAGTCCTAGGTTCCATCAATTTAGCATACATACTTTTCACCGAAAAAATCCCATTTCTTTCTAGTTTCCATCTAAGTTTGTCTTTATATAAGGCCCCATATTGAGAACACAAGAGTCTAATACTAAGAATTTTTCTGGCCACTTCAAGAGGAAAAGAATTGTTAACCAAATCAACATTCCAAGATAAAGAAGAAGTATCAATCAAGTCTGAAACCAAAATAAGATCAGAATCTAAATTAGGACAAATGTCCGCAATAGTAACCTCTACACCAGGAATCCACCAGCCTTTTCTAATATCAATGGACTCTCCATCACCAACCTCCCATACAGAGTTCTGTCTAACCAAAGTTAGACCTTTCCTAATACAACTCCAAATCCAAGAACCTGTCTTGGTTGTCTTTGCATTTAAGGCAGAACACTTAGGAAAATACTTACTTTTAAGTTGTTTTCCCCACTGGGAATTGGGTTCATCTAATAATCTCCAAGCCACCTTGGCTAGCATTGCCAGATTAGCTTTTCCAGTGTCTCTAAATCCCAACCCTCCTTGTGCAATTGATTTGCAAAGAAAGGGATAAGATTTGATATAAACACCCTTAGCATTAGAATCCTTACCCCACCAAAAATCCCTTTGAATAGCAGTCATTTTCTTAATTATTTTCTTAGGGATAAGAAAACACCCCATTTGGAAAGTAGGGATGCTAGATAAAACATGTTTGTTTAAAATCATCTTACTAGTTTGGGCTAGAATTTTACTCCTCCACCCTTGAGTTCTGTTCTCCATTTTCTCTACTAAAGCATCAAAGGTTTTTAATTTAGATCTATCAACAAAAAGAGGAGCCCCCAAGTACGAGTCTTTAAGATTTATTTTTTTGATTTTGAGCAATCTGACCATCATCCGTTGATGTCTCGGATGCACCTTAGCACTAAAAAACACTCCAGATTTACTAAAATTAATTAGTTGACCAGAGGCCTTGCTAAAATTTTCAATAATATTTAAAAGATTTCGACACTCACCTAAGTCAGCTTTAGCAAAAAGCAAACAATCATCCGCGAAAAGCAGATGAGAAATAGGCTGACTATTCCTAGTCATTTTAATCCCATGAATAAGTTTAGAGGCTTCATTATCCAAAATCAATCTCGAGAAAATCTCCATACAAATGATAAAGAGATAAGGAGATAACGGATCTCCCTGTCTCAATCCCCTGGTAGGCTTAAAAAAATTACCTGGTTTACCATTCAATAGCACTGCTATCGAGGTAGTAGAGACACATTCAAAAATCAAGGAACACCAATCCTGACTGAACCCAAATTGTAACAAGCTTTTGTTTAAAAAATCCCAACTAACCCTGTCGAAAGCCTTCGACATGTCAATTTTTATACCTAACCACCCAACTTTTCCTTTCTTTTTCTTCATAGAATGCACCATCTCATGAGCAACAATAATATTGTCTGAGATTTGCCTAGAAGATAAAAAAGCAGATTGATAAGGTGAAATGACCTTATCCAATAAGTTTTTCATTCTATTTGCGAGTAGTTTGGCTATAATCTTGTAAGAAGTATTACAAAGACCAATAGGCCTAAACTCACTAGGATCTTTAGGAGATTTAGTTTTAGGAATCAGAAAAAGATGAGTTTTGTTAAGGTCGGGTAATAGTTTTTTTTGTTTAATAGATTATGAAATGCAATTCACACTGAGAGAGTGTGTGTAACAGTGAAGATATTTTCCTAATCTGATTCTTGTGACCGATTTGGATTCTGGTGACCGATTCTTGATTTGTTCACCAGAATCCAAATCGTGAACATTTCATAATCTATTAATCACTATTGTGCTTTTATAATAGTGAACATTTCATAATCTATTAATCACTATTGTGTAACAATAGTGAACATTTCATAATCTATTAATCACTATTGTGCTTTTAGGGAATCCAAAGTAATCAATATATAATTCAAGATTTGTTCTCTTAAAAGTTTTCTTAGTGCAACAGACCTGAGTGCTTCTACTAACTTTATAGATTAAAAGTTAAAACCTCACCAAAATCTAACTAAACACTAGAAAAGAGCATATATTTATCGGAGCTGCTATTCCCCGCTCTATTCACATCACTACTTACCACTCGACCACATCTAGACCCTAAATTTGGAGAGTAAAAACCCTTTTGATGAGCGGGTGGGCGGTCATGGCTAAATAATCTTGACCAGTACCGCGTGGACATGTGGATCTGAGTGGTAAGTAGTGCTGTGAATGGAATGGGGAATATCATTCTTGTATATTTATTTATTATGGATACAAAACTGCTAATTAATTGAATGGAAACATGAATATATATATATATATATATATATATTCCTTTGAAGCCAAGCTTTTAAGTTGTACTTGTACTTGCCTACTTGCTGTATGCTAATATAGTCTAGCTTTAAGGCACATGTTCTTTTTTTCTTTCTTTTTTTTGGGTGGATGAAGCTTCAAATTTCTCTAAATGTGATACAATCTTGTAAAGTCTCTTTTATCTATAGATACATTAAATTGATCAAAATGACAAAAAAAAAAAAAAAAAAAAAAAAGGGGGTTTCAACTGTATATGCCATTTTGGGATTTTTTTTTTTAAGAGACAACAAGTGTGGTGGTCGTTAGACATGGAAGACCCACTAGAAATAAGTGGGAGAACAAGATCCATGCACACTCTAATGAGACCCTACGCACAATAATACCCACTGGCCACTAGTGATAAATAAGTTTGATCTTCCCCTTATGACCTAATTGCAAAGACACTGCGGGTCACCGCTAATCCCAAAATATTAATTTGGAAATTGGTTTGGAACAAAGCAATGATGACAAATTCAACATTGAAAGTAAGAAACCTAAGCTCCATTCGTAGTTTTGATTATGCCCAAACCCAAGCCCATTTGTTTGTGCTTGCTATCATCACACCCTTTTATCATTCTACCAGACCAGTGATGTGGAGTGCTAAATTTCAAGCTACAACAATATTTCACTCAAGTTTGGCCAAATCAGTCTCGGCGGAAGAGTTCAAATTCAACATTGAAGCTTCCCTCTAGAAATATTTGAAGCTGATAAGCCGAATCTGTGCCAAATGACTCAAACCCAAGCCCATTAGATTGGGCTTGTTGCAAAGACATTGGAGGCTGAGGAGGAGTGTTCTGAAGACGTGTAGCATATTCAAGTTTGGCCACTGCTAATCTAAGAATACTCATTTGTAAATTGGTGTGGATCAGAGCAGTGATGAAATATGAAAATGGCTCCATATGCGAAGAGATCAAATTCAACATTGGAGCTCTGCATGGGGTCGAAAATTTAAGCTCCATATGCGCTTTTGGTTCCCCCAAGAAATATTTGAAGCTGATAAACCGAATCTATGTCAAACGACTCAAACCCAAGCCCATTTGATTGGGCTTGCTTACATTACCCTATAAGAAACTTAAGCTATTGTAGCACCCAATGGTTATTGCATAAACCCTTACTAGTGCCGCGATAACTTATGTAGCAAGAAGTTTATTGCTGCACCCACTCTCTATTACCGCAGCAAGAGATTACACTCTTTTGATATTGTTGCTACATTTTTGTGGCAACAGTTTCATTTTGCAGCACCAAATTATAGCTTTTAATTGCACTTGAAAACTATTGTGACTAAAAAATTTCTTTTGCAACATATATATTGAAGATGTGGAAATATATAGTGTAGCAATAGGTGGATTTTCTTGTAGTGTTACATTTACACCCATTTTGGCATCTTCATTCAACAAGTGATGTGCAACGCTATATTTCAAGCAACAATATTTTAATACTCAAATTGGATTTAGAACCTCTACCTCTTAGAGCAACTTCATTAGGGCTGCCAAACTAGCAGATTTGTCCATTTTACACCTACGGTGGACAAACTCTCAAATAAAAGGGTTTGTCCACCCCGTCTCAGGTTGAGCTGAGCGTCTAAAGCTGAGACGACGACATCAACTTGGAACGACCACACAAATCTAGACCGAGTCCTGGCCCAATTTGGACGACCACATCAAGTTGAGCCGGCCGGTATTATTTTAATATTTTAAAGTTAGTTAAAGTAGTTTTTAAATTATATTATATTTAGATTTTATAACTTTATTTATTAACATAGATCCCACAATATTGTAAACAAATATTAGAAAAGGGATCTAGGTTAAATTTGCTCATCCGTTTACCTGTTTCCCACTGTCCAAAAATCAGTTTACCCGTCCACGTGGACAAACAAATCAACAAATTAGACTAGACCCATTGGACTTTCCCTTAAAAGCATGTCACAAGAGACTAGTGGCCTAATCCATTTTTTCTAATTAATCTGGAGATTACTAAGAATGCATTCTTAGCTGAAACCACGGACAAGCCTTTCATGTTAAGAGGGCTCGGTGGACGGGTGGAGTATGTCGTTGCACCTTTCTCAAATTTTGGCGACCGCCATGGTTGTATGATCTTCGAGCTATAAAAATAGAGAACCGCCAGTAGTATTACATATGCCATTGGAGTTGAAAATTTCCTCGTGTCCCCGTAGTCCCAACTTAAAACGGAAATTCTAGCTGGTGCTAAAAATTAATTGAGTTTTGTATCTTGTGCATGGATGCACAAAATGACAGTCAACCATTGGTATGGGAAGGTGTAAAACACAATAAAATGTACGAGAGAGAATGTTTATGTGTATCGGAGAATGCAAATATTCTTGGATTTTGTTTATTCTCTCTCATATATTTATTTTGTTTTGCACTTTCCTATGCCAATGATTGGTTGATGCACAAGATAGCAAACCCCTAATGCCGAATAAATCTTTGATTGGTTGATAGCCCATTTAGGACTATTAGAATGGGCATCCAATATCCATTGCTAATTGGTTTTGAGTTGAATGTCTTCAAACTTTAACTCGGTATCAGAGCTAGACACGTATGTAGTAGGCCCAATGGCCACTCATACAACTCGGTCTCCGTGTTAGAGGCCCATAGAAAATGCCCTACACGTGATGGGACGTGCGGAAAATAATAGTCTCACGTTGCTAATATCCCCTTAGTAAACTTAAAATATAATATGGAAGGGCCACTCCACTCATTGCCAATTGGATTTGAGTTGGATGCTGCAAACCTTAAACCTATCTTTTATAAACTGGTAAAGCTATTGTTAAATGTTAATGTTGTTGTAAGGCCCTTGGCCCAAGTGTGTGGTCCATTTATACATAACCATGGTTTACACTAGATATTTTAGTAATTTTCATTTTTTTGTTATTTATTAATTTATTTGTATAATAATTCCTTCCACTATATTAATTACCCGAAATTTAAACAAATTATTTTGTCTTTAAGAAGCTGGTTGGGAGCCTAGTAACAAACTGGGATCCAACCTATTTTTGTATGACTATCCTCAATTTATGAAAGAAAAAAAATACATTTCTTAACGTTAACATTATATATATCTAGATAAATGATTGTTCAGCCTTCGCAAAAACTCCACCGTGTCGTCGCTGAGTTCACCAAACGTTGAGAAAGCCAAAGTGCCAAACTCATATCCTTGTGTCGTGCATGCACTTGTCAAAATATTTCTTGTGTTTGCCGCTCGAAAACACATATCAACAATGGTGTCACGGACGAGATCATGACGAAATATGATCTGTACTTCATGTACACAATGCAAGCCATGGTCCGTAACAATCCATATCCCTATTGCAAAATGTACACTGAGTGCCTTTCGAAAATAGAAGTATAACAAGTTTGTAGCGCAAAAATGCACTAAATTGCTGAGGCCCCAGATGGTTGGTAAGTCCTTCAATGGGAATTACTTTGAGGAAGTCTCGAGCATGATTAAACCTGTTGCATTACCATAATACACATTCGCGAGCCGACGTTGAGAATTTAGTAAGCATCTCCTTCATAAGAGCAGTTCCTATGGACTCAACAAAACAAGAATTTGTTGATTCTGATCCCACTATAGACTCAACAAACATGAAAAATGGATGTACAAACCAACAAATTTGTTGGTTTGCTGAGTGATATAGAACATGTACGCGCGCGATGTAACAACATCAAAATATTTCACTGCCAGAAATTTCATGGGATGAGGGGCAGTAAATTCAATATTGACATCAGGACCACACACACTAGAAAATAAATCCATTTCTCGTTGCATACTAATCCCAAGACATTGGACAGAGGTGTGTTATGCAAAATGATAGACTAGAGAGGCTGAGTTTCAATACACGATGGCAAATAGCAGTAGTATACAGCGTCAGCCATAAAATATAAACCAAATCCACCGTATCTTAGAGGTAAAGATGCTAGACGCTGTTGTAGCTGCCCCATTCCCGGCTCATCAGTGGTGATAATATAGCGCACATGCTGCGATAAATGTGAGTAAAAAATAGCCTAGGAAGCTAACATGTATTCAGACATAGTGGTTCTGAAAGAGAAGTTAAGCAGAGAAACAATTGTGCAACTTCTAAGTAAAATGAGTTCGCACTGAGGGTCGTCAAGCTTTCGCACTGCATCTATCAAATAGGTCATCTTCAGCAATTAAGCCTTAAGAAGATCGCTGCAGAAATCATCATCAAGACTCACCGACTCACCTAACAGTTTAACCCCCTAATCGGTTTGCTGGTTTGAGGAGAGGAAGCATCATAACTCCGCACGTCCACTGTAAACCAAAAGATCTCAGTCTTAGTGACGTTGAGATAAAGACCCAGCATGCGCCCTTCCGGTTGGATAATGAAAATACGAGGGTACCCAAATATACCTCAATCTAAAACTTTTACACCTATAAGTCCTTTCTCCGTAAGTGATTGTCTATGGACTGAGTCAAGACAATACAACAAATCGGTTCACACTTCATGTGATCGTCTATGGATACGAGATCGAGAAAATACAACAACGAAGTATGTTTACTTGATAAAAGGTTCGTACTTAACCAAACACAATATGATTACTTATCAAGTAAATAAGAATTAACGTTAGTGTAATTTACTTTAAATTATAATAACAACAATTATAATTGCGGAAAATAAAAGTAAATGACACAACAAGATTTTGTTAACGAGGAAACCGCAAATATAGAAAACCCCCGGGACCTTGTCCAAAATTAAATACTCTCAGGATTAAGCCGCTATACAAAATCAAACCAACTTCGTATAATTGAGACCAAGCAACTAAACCTATAGTTCACATAGTTCCGTCTGTATTCCCACGCCTCCAACTTATGAATAAGGCACGTACTTGGAACAATTCCTTTGGTTCGTATTCCAAACAGTAAAGGAACAACAAATATGTTTGGTATCAACTCTTTTCAACCAAGTGATGTGAGTTCGACAAAAGGCTCTATTGTTTATCTCAATAAACTCCTTTGTCAGGTTTTTAGATCTATCTTATTATCAACTACCAAAGCAACTGTTAAGATTTTGCTGAAAAGATGAGGGTACCCAAATATACCTCAAAGTAAAACATTTCCACCTATAAGTCCTTTCTCCGAAAGTGATTGTCTATGGACTGAGTCTAGACAATACAACAAATCGGTTCACACTTCGTGTGATCGTCTATGGATACAAGATCGAGACAATACAACGACGAAGTATGTTTACTTGATAAAAGATTCAGACTTAACCAAACACAATATGATTACTTATTAAGTAAATATGAATTAACGTTTGTGTGATTTACTTTAAATTTTAATAACAACAATTATAATTGCGGAAAATAAAAGTAAATGACACAGCAAGATTTTTTTAATGAGGAAACCGCAAATGCAGAAAAACCCCGGGACCTTGTCCAGAATTGAATACTCTCAGGATTAAGCCGCTATACAAAATCAAACCAACTTCGTATAGTTGAGACTAAGCAACTAAACCTATAGTTCACATAGTTCCGTTTGTATTCCCACGCCTCCAACTTATGAATAAGGCACGTACTTGGAACATTTCCTTTGGTTCGTATTCCAAACAGTAAAGGAACAACAAATATGTTTGGTATCAACTCTTTTCAACCAAGTGATGTGAGTTCGACAAAAGGCTCTATTGTTTATCTCAATAAACTCCTTTGTCAGGTTCTTAGATCTATCTTATTATCAACTACCAAAGCAACTGTTAAGATTTTGCTGAAAAGATGAGGGTACCCAAATATACCTCAAAGTAAAACTTTTCCACCTATAAGTCCTTTCTCCGAAAGTGATTGTCTATGGACTGAGTCGAGACAATACAACAAATCGGTTCACACTTCGTGTGATCGTCTATGGATACAAGATCGAGACAATACAATGACGAAGTATGTTTACTTGATAAAAGATTCGGACTTAACCAAACACAATATGATTACTTATTAAGTAAATAGGAATTAACGTATGTGTGATTTACTTTAAATTATAATAACAACAATTATAATTGCGGAAAATAAAAGTAAATGACACAGCAGATGTTGTTAATGAGGAAACCGCAAATGCAGAAAAACCCCGGGACCTTGTCCAGAATTGAATACTCTCAGGATTAAGCCACTATAAAAAATCAAACCAACTTCGTATAGTTGAGACCAAGAAACTAAACCTATAGTTCACCTAGTTCCGTTTGTATTCCCACGCCTCCGACCTGTAACAGGTCACGTACTTGGAACAATTCCTTTGGTTCGTATTCCAAACAGTAAAGGAACAACAAATCTGTTTGGTATCCACTCTTTTCAACCAAGTGATATAGCTCGAAAAAGGCTCTTTTGTTTATCTCAATAAACTCCTTTATCAGTATCTTAGATCTATCTTATCATCTACTACCAAAAGTAATTGTTAAGATTTTGCAAACAATAATGTTAATCACAAAGAATTGTATTGATGCCGATCTACATAACTAATCAATCTAATCTACCACAAGGATAAACCGATTATAGTTGGATCCTCTTTTACCGAAACAAGTATTGTGCACACCAAAGATTATGAATCCCAAATCAGAAATCTTCAAAGTCTTCTTTGTCTTCAAATATTCTTAGATCTTCAATAAAGATCTGCACACAATTAGCTTGAATCTCTTGTGATAAATCACCCACATAACAGAGTCTGTTAACAATGGATTGTCACAAGACGTCTTTAGATATACAAACAGTCTAAAGATCCCCGTCGAAACTTCGATCTAGTTTGAGTGAATCTTATATCAGAAGAGAAGAATCTCAAGCATAAAAAAACTAGGTGCAATCAAAGTTCAACCACCGTTAGTCAATCAAATCAATCGAAAACAAAAGATAAACCGCAATTATCTGGTTTCCCACCAACGATACTAATAGAGCTTCTTAATCCCAAAGAAGACTTTAAACTGAGCGGCCATAAGAGATTTCGCCTAATTAGGTTACTCTCCACTACGAATAGGCGGCTTCACCAGTAGCAGCACAAACGAGATAGTTTTGCTGCACGAGGATTAGTTTTCTTGAAATGCAAACTTTCATATTTATAGACCAAGGAAGTTTGGACACCAACGAATTTCCAAAACAGAAATATTCTCAAGATATGCAATATATTCCATATTCGGTTTCCATAATTCCTGGAAATGCTTTGTCCAAATAATGATCGAAAATCACTTGGAAAATCTCCAACTAGTAAATGCACATTACTAATTTACATTTTCCTAAAATAAAATTAAAAACCTTAAATAAAATATTCTCAATTTATTTTATTCGATCCGGGAGTTTCTTCCTTTAGCTATTAAGGATTAACTTTGAAAAATTAAAGATTAGCGTTACTGCACATGTTCAAAGTATGTCGACATTCTTACTTTGTAAGTCCTCTTTCATACTTACAACCTTGAAACCGATTTGCCACACTTCCAAACAAGTTTAGAATTGGTTCATCTGACTTTCAAGAACTACGTGATTGATCAAGAACACTCAATCACAAATCATGGGTTTCACGGTTCTACCAAAACAAGTTTCGGTTCTACCTCCATGTGAGTACTTTGCATAGTCACGCTAGTTACCAAAATTTGGTTGACTAGGTATTAGGATCGGTTCCCTACATATTAACAAGTCCATAGCAAGCACGTTAATCGGTTCCCTACATATATATTTGGTATCTAACTTGTACTTGTTGCACATGTCCATAGGATCAGTTCCCCTTTGCCTAAAAACGTGTTTCACATGTCCATAGGATCGGTTCCCCTTTCTTCTAAAAACTTGTTGCACCTCATACAAGGATCGATTCCCCTTTGTGATAGGTTTCACCTCTTACTAGGATCGGTTCCCCTTTAACCAGAGTCCGTCATACCAATAACACTAAATCGATCATACCATCTCAGGTGATTACTTAAGATCGGTTTCACTAATAAAAGTCATACCAATACAAAAGTCAGGCCTTTGTGAATAGTTTTACCAAGAACATAAACAAGTCATGAGCAGTTATACTAATCACACATATTGGTAGTTCAAAAGATATGCAATGAATAACAATACCAATAATGCCTGGCGATTTCTCTTTCGATTCAAAAAACAAGTTCATGAATTTACTTCCTTAAAACAAATGTAAAATATTGTTTCCTAGGATGAAATCTTCACCTTATACCCATACATAATCACAATAGCATCCAAATGGTTATGTCGATGTCTTATCTACAAAGTTTAATGGTTAAGCAATAAACCTCGTATTGTATTCCTTAATACTATGTTTAACTAGAGTATAATCATTCATGCTTCGCAGTTTTGTTTTCAATATGCAAGACTTGAAAGATACGTTAGGGAATGAAACAGTTCAAGTTAAATATCACTAACCTCAAATGGAAGGATGATGTTGTCATTGTAGCTCCTTACTTCTTCAGTTCTTCAAGTCTTCGCAATACTTGTAATGTCTCATATCCTAATACTTTCAAGCTAACCTATACAAAGTTGACTCTAGTACATAATCAAGCGACTCTTAAAATGAGTTTTGACTCACTAAAATATGACAACCAAACTTGACATACCAACGCTTGGTGGGTTCAACCGAGATATGCTCTAACAATCTCCACCTTTGTCAATTTTAGTGACAAAACTATTACATCATATGGATAAACAAATTACAAGAATTCATTACACATATGCTTGATTCCCGAATTCAACAACACAATAACCTATATACATTCAATCCATAAATGTCTTTGTTGACATTATAATAACAAAGCTAATACTCCCCCTATAGGTGAGAGGTAAATTTTCAATCCGCACGTCTTTGTTATTTCCTTTGTAGTCCATATAACTACAAGTATCATATGATATGTTACTCCCCCTTAGTCTATGCTTTTACTCTTTCGTTAGATAAACGTTTAAGCACCAATGTCCTTTCCCTTAGTGATACCAATCAATATAAATCAATACCAGTATCACTTGTTTACTCCGTATATTTCTCCCCATTTTTGTCACAAAATGACAAAGAAATGAAAAAATAAAGGACAAACCGAAAGGATCTTACAAATCTCAATAGACTTGCAACCTATAGAGTTAAGCACGAGGGTTCCACACACCATTTTTGATAACCAATATCAAATATTTTGTTTCGATATGTTACCAAGGAAACAATTCCCCGAAGCAATTTTCCCTAATAGTTTAGCAAACCAAAAATCAACTAAGCACCTTAGTTCCTTTGCTAAACCGATTGTACAAATACAATCTCTTGTTCGATAAGACCAAAATAAAGATTACTCTATTTTTATCATCAGGTTCTAATTATCCATATAACTTAAACCTTTAACTTTTAAACAAGACAAGTACTAGGTTAGTTAATTAGTATTTCTCGTTAAGTCATTCGATTAGACTTGAATAACCGAAACCTCCACTTTGAAAACTCTAACTATGATCAGAATTAATTGAGTTTCTCTTATCTGGAATCGAATTGGATTAAACAAATCATCCCGTAAACCTTTTCTCTCATTAAGCCATAAACAATTCATACAAACCAAATAAATCAACTTGCATAATTATTCACCTCAACCGGAAGCAATTGAAACAACATAGACATTAAAACACCGCAATTGCACCGAAATTTTGTAAGCCTAAACGATTGATACCACATAATAAAGCAAGATAACAATAGTTTTTCTTAACCGAAACCAATTGAATCACACACACATCCATACACAAATAATGGAGTAAAACATCAATTGTGCCGAAATTTTGTTAAGCAAAAGCAATAAATATTCACAATAAAATCAGGCTTTTCTTAAACAGGAAAACGATTAACTAACAAACTCGTTACCTCAAATTTCGCATCCTCTTCTCCAATATGTTTGCATCTTCTTCCAGGGAGAATTGATATCGAAATATCATTATGTTGTCATCCTTATGTAAAACAAAAGAATAACAACAACCAACCTTTACCAGAGAAAGGTTGAAAACCGGTTTTTAACTATTGCAAGAAAAAGTTGAAAACCCTCGAAACGCATATGCTTTTATGCTAAACCAAAACAGATTCAACATATTATGATTTTTCACATATTTTTTCTGTCAGAACCCCTCATGATCCTTTGATAAAGCCTACCCAATGTAGTCAATATTGGATTTCGGTGAATATCGGTCGAGTACCGAGACATGATATTTCGGTGGATATCGGTCAAATATCGGCCAATATCGGCGAAATGTCGGCCAATACCGGCAATATCGGCATCTCGGTGAAATACCGAAACCGATATTATCGGCTGTATCTCGGCCATCTCGGTCGAGATTAACTACATTGAGCCTACCAACATGGGCTAGAACTTAATCCTGTTAAATCAAAAAGTCACCCAAACCATATAGGGTTCACAACATTATGAGATCGAATATCAAAGTAATAAAACCGAAATCAAACATCCCATAATCATACATAGAAATAAGATAAAGCATTCAAGCACAGGCTATGTAAATCAAAAACTATCACAAGAAAAATTATAAATCAAATAATTTTATTCATAATAATAGTTTTATTCATAATAGACCTGATACAATCATTGAAAGAAATCAAAAATTGATGTCTATTTTTCTGGATTAAGTATTACAACATATAACTCAATCTCTAGTGGTGCTCTTGTTGTTCACTAAGGTTTCTTCAGTGTTCAAACTTTTAAAGCATGTCTCAAGAGACTTGTCTGCAACCACTTCCTGTTTATCAAGCTTTTCAACTTGAACGTTCATATATATCAGCAATATTAGCTTTCGTTTCCTCAATTTTATCTTTGAGCCAATCTTGATTTCGAACCGTTATTATGAGATTGGTTCTTAGTTCCTCAAAACCTTGGATATAGTCAATCATACTATCAGAACGAATCCACTTGTTTTTGGTTGGATCTTGTAGGTTGTAAGCCAACAGACATGACTCATCTTGTGATCCAACTGAAGTATCAGAATCATAATCAGACATGATATTTGATATGTTCTTCTTCTTCCTCTTTGTATTGGTTCCTTGACAATCTTTAACCTTTTGAGATTCCTCCTTATTAGCCTTTGTGACACTGCGAGTTATTGGAGGCATGCTTGGTTATATATAAAAAGGATTGATCAGGGTTTCAATAATACAAGCAAGAGATAGTTTCTTTAATAAGAGACAACTTTCGGACCAAAAAATATCAAGAGAATCCGAAAATATTAAAGAATATATTTCGTTTCCTTTTTCCGAACTTCTCAAGATGGAAGGTTTATTAAAATTCGAAAATTCTAAATAAAACCTATTTTTGGAAGATCATGTTGAACATGAACATTTTGCAGACAACCATGGATTCGCAGCTATCTATAGAGTGTCACAACTTTTCTGATAAACAACTACACAAACAAATGTTCTCCTGTTTTATTGTGCCTTTCTCATCCATGAATAAGAGCACGAAAAAGGATGAGGGTGCACACTTTTGATACAACTAAGTTGCATCGGGGTAAGCTTTTTCTAGCTTACAGTGAATTTCAGAAACATAGTTCATGTTTCTCTTCGGGAATTTCTGCCCAAAATATTTCCTCCCAAGATGATGATCTTTTCTAACTCTAGAGATATGATCATGTGGAGAAACTGTACTGATGTGAGAATTCTCAGAGATAGATAAATCTCTCTTAATTCTTTCAATGAGATTTTCATAAGATTTCTCATTCTAAGGACTTCCTTATGATCCACATCATTGTGATTATCTGAAACAATTATCGGAAATTTCTGATTGTTTCTTTTGGCAGAGATTCTCTCTTTCCCTTTCTTATGGAGTCGTTCTTCATGAAAACAAGAATTTTCTCGATATGGGTGAGGAGGAACCTTTTTCCAGAAGCAATTATCAACTATTTCCTCTGATTCTTTTGAGTTGATCTTATCGGGTAGTGGTATAGTCTGTCTTTCTACTAAGGAATGGTCTTTCAGTTTTTTATGACAAAAAACTTCTTTCAATATTTTTACCACTGTATGTTGAAGAAGTATAAGTTTCCTGTCAAGTGACTAAAAATTGTATTCCTTAAGATCACCATCATAGAATCGATTCAAAGTTTCCTTTGCAAAAGATTTCTTTTGATCATCAGTAGATCTAGAAGCTGGTTTCTCATCCTCTTCTGACTTGATGTAGTTAGGCAAACTACCATCATCTTGATCTGTTTCAGATGTGACTAAACCGGTTTTATCACAATCTGTAAAAGTCGAGCAAGGACTCTTATTTTCCTCATTATCATAAAAAATCACAACAACATCATTAGTCAGAGTCATATGACGTGTCTCCTTTTCTTGAGAAAGAGATTTACCAAGATCTTCTAATTTGACAGTGAGATCCATATTCTCTATGGCTAGAATATTCAGTTGAATGTCTTTATCTCTGATCTCTTGTTTAAGAAGATTTGTCCCTGTCTTTAATATCAGCACTCTAGAAGACATAAATTTTATAGGCTTTAGGAGTTTTACCAACTCTTTATCAACATCTTCCTTTACATCAGAGATGGACACAGATGTATTCGCAACTCCTGGATCATGAGTCAACGAAGTAGTAACATCTTCAACTTTTGAGTAGTCATACTCTTGCATAAAGTTAATGTAAATACCCTCAAGCTCATCAACGCTATTAGACTAGTCAAGAGACGTTTTAGCCGATAAATAACTCGATTAGTTTAACATGAACATTAAGTTATAGAAATTAATCTAACAACGATCTAGATATGAAACTAGTATCGTTATATGAATCTTGAAAAGTTACGCAAAATGGACTACTCGAACGTGTCAACCGAACATCAGACGAGGAAGATATCATTGGATGTGTATGAAGGTCAAGATAGTAATTTCAGAGTTTAACCGTGTGGCTTCCCTTATCATTTCATCGGGTGTCCCAGTATTTTGGCTTGGTCTTATCGACATCAAACCGAGAAGATAAATCATATCTTCTTTCTAATTCTTTCTTCTCCTCGTTTCTTTCTTCTTCTCTCCTTCATGTTCTTCGCATGCGAGAGAGTTGAGAGTGGTGAGTGAAAATTAATTGATGAAAATCAGGTAATGATGCTGTGTAGATGATGCATGGATGTTGGAGATGTGAAACATGATGAAGAAAAATTAGGGTTCGTATATGTGAGTATCTAAATTAGGGTTATAGAGTTGAGTTAGGTTCTGAAGATTTAAGAAATGAAATTAGAGATATGGTTGGATGAAGAAATAAGGTTTAAGGTTTAATTGAAGTTTGAATCTGTCTTGGAGATGAACTGAGAAATTAGGGTTTTTGTTCTTCCCTAAAATTGAGATTAAGAAGAATTAGAAGATGGATTGGGAGTTCTGAGGAAATATTGGTGTTGGGTTTGACTCGAATTAGGTTATGAGGTTGAAGAACATCCTGAGTTAGATAGTTCGGGTTCGAAGTTCCGATTCAGATGTTAAATTGAAGCTGATGATATGAACTTGGAGTTGATTCTCGTGTTAAGATGGTGATGGTGTTGTTACTAATGTTGGATCAATTCATGGAGAATGGAAAGGTAATTTAATTTAAGATTTCTTATATTTGTTTCTGTGTTAGGATTCATGGAGTAATTAATTAGAGTACATCAATGGGATAAATGGGTATGTGTAGGTTGTTCCTGTAATTATGATTCAGTGTTGTTTTGAAGAGTTTCTGTGAATTTAATTAGGAATGGAATTTTATGAATAAGGAGTTAAAGTGTTGAATGTTGTCTGGGGTTGGAATTGCAGGTGGTAGTAATCTGAGATTGTATGGATGAGATGAGGTTGTGTTTGAACCTGTATGAATTGATGAAGGTGTTGTAGACACAGGGAGGAGACTTTGAAGTTGTTAATGGAGATTAAATGGTTTACAATGAAGCTATGGGTGAGATTTAGATTATAACTGAGTTACAAGGAGTAACTGGTGATGGTGCTGTTGTGTTATGAATGACAGATGAAGTTGAGATGTTAATGATGTTGATGTTGAAGATTGAATGAATCCGTGAAATGCATGTGGCACTTGTAACTAATGGAGTGGTAAGGGTTATGTTTGTTGAATGTTGCAGTGAAGATCTAGCAGTGATGAAGATGAAGATGCGGCAAGGCCATGAAGTGATGATGAGTTATAAAGTTGTAAACTGTAAAAGGTAATGGGTGTGAAGTGTTGTTTGAATTGGTGTTTAATTGAATGGAAATTGGAAATGAATGGAACTGTCAGTGCAGGGAATGTGTAATTCAAGTTACAGTTGGTGGTGATGTAGTTGGGGTGAATTTATTATGGTGTTGAATTGAGTTCAAAGCATGTGGTATGAGATGCAGTTTTGTTTTGCTCAATGAGAAGTAGATGGATGAACTGAGATATTATCTACAGTCAAGGTAAAGTCAGAGGTTGAGTTACAGTTCTAACTACTTAAGCTGCAGAGCTTCAGTTTTAACGTGTGGCATTGCAGGAATGAATATTAGATGAAGCTGTGAGTTGAATATCTCTTTGAAAGCCTACAACTACTGCATTGCAGGTAAACTGAGTTTAGTTTTGCGGTTGGGTTATGAATCTTTGTTTTGAATGAATGTATTATGATGATGTTGTAGATATAGAATTTGAGTAACAATGTTAAGGAAGAGTATGTTGAGGTTGAACAAAAATGCAGGTTTGAAACTAGATTAGTGAGAAAATGATGTTGCAATTGTGTTTGGCTTGAGCAATGGTTCACGCCTTGTTTAGCGGACTTGGGCTTAGGGCCAATTTCTTTAGTTAGATGTTTTGGGCCTCTTATGGTCTGATTTATCCTTTGACTTCTTCTACAAAGTTGTAGATGTTCGCAAGACTTAGCTAATGGACTAGAGAAACAACATAATTGAATTAGTAGACCTTTAAGTATGCAAGATATGGATAATGAAGATGTGTAGAATCATAAAGGGCTTAGAACCATTAGTTAGACTTGTATGATTCTTGTGTGAGCCATTTTGGCTAGTTTCTTAGACTTCTTGTGTAATTAACAGTTAGTCTGTATTAACAACGATCGATTCAAAGGATGAACCAGTGGATCGTGGATCTCGAGGTAGGCGTGGCTTGTCATCAAAAGAGGTGGGAATTTAAATTTAGCTCTTTTGTGATTATTGTTGTTTTCTTTTACAGAAGTTTATGTTTAACAAATTCATGCATAGTCTGATTGTGTATTCCATGCATTGTTTTCTTTTAAACTCCGAAAGTACCATTGATTCTTTTAATCTTTCCATTGTTTGGAAAGGAATTATAATGCCTTGTTTGCCTTCATGAATTGTTTGGGAAATAAGAATTTCCATTTGATTGTTTGGAAATGAGAATTTCCATATGTGGTATATAGGGTACTGCTCCTTCATTTACTGGTGCGGGATGAGTCACCATATTATTATCTAGGTGCGGGACGAGTCACCATATTATTATCTAGGTGAGGGACGAGTCACCATATTATACATTGTTTAGAAGGAGTTAGTTCTATATACATGATTGTTTACCTCTGTGAATTGGTTGTGTTTAGTGTTAGGGAAAACATGGATTGTTTTCAAATCATTTTCAATGATTACATGAAAGTTAAATGTTATTCCTACTGGGCACCCCTTTTAGGGATGATGTGCTCACCCATTTCCACTTTCAGTTTCAGAGACAGATCAGAGTTGCGCAACGGAAGCTTCGAGGAGTTGATTAACTTCAACTATGTTTATTATGTTTATTTTGTTTGTAAACCAAAAACCTATTGTATATGTATCATTTGAGAGGAGTTCTTGTATATACGTATATTCCAGAGCGGGGCTAGTTTTTGGGCTCAGTTTTGTAGCAGATTTCTTAATTGAATGTTTAAGTAAATGATTTAGATTCTTAGTGCCTCTTTATTTAGTTAATCTCTTGGATTAGTCAGCTTCTAGCTTTAGGGGCGCTACAGTAAACTAAATCAGACATAGATTCAATTTCTTATATGTTGGATCGCATCAAACATAGATTGTTAGATATTTTCGTGTTTGCCTACTCTGATACCAATTGAAAAGATGAGGTTACCCAAATATACCTCAATCTAAAACTTTTCCACATATAAGTCCTTTCTCCGAAAGTGATTGTCTATGAACTGAGTCGAGACAATACAACAAATCGGTTCACACTTCGTGTGATCGTCTATGGATATGAGATCGAGACAATACAACAACGAAGTATGTTTACTTGATAAAAGATTCGTACTGAACCAAACATAATAGGATTACTTATCAAGTAAATAGGAATTAACGTTTGTGTAATTTACTTTAAATTATAATAACAACAATTATAATTGCGGAAAATAAAATTAAATAACATAGTAAGATTTTGTTAACGAGGAAACCGCAAATGCAGAAAAACCCTGGGACCTTGTCCAGAATTGAATACTCTCAAGATTAAGCCGCTATACAAAATCAAACCAACTTCGTATAGTTGAGACCAAGCAACTAAACCTATAATTCACCTAGTTTTGTCTGTATTCCCACGCCTCCAACTTATGAATAAGTCACGTACTTGGAACAATTCCTTTGGTTCGTATTCCAAACAGTAAAGGAACAAAAAATATGTTTGGTATCAACTCTTTTCAACTAAGTGATGTGAGTTCGACAAAAGGCTCTTCTATTTATCTCAATAAACTCATTTGTCAGGATCTTAGATCTATCTTATTATCAACTACCAAAGTAATTGTTAAGATTTTGCAATCAATACTTTTAATCACTAAGAATTGTATTGATGCCGATTTAAACAACTAATCAATCTAATCTACCACAAGGATAAAACGATTATAGTTGGATCCTCTTTTACCGAAACAAGTATTGTGCACACCAAAGATTATGAACCCAAATCAGAAATCTTCAAAGTCTTATTTGTCTTCAAATCTTCTTAGATCTTCAATAAACACCTGCACACAATCGACTTGAATCTCTTGTGATCAATCACGCACAGAACGGAGTATGTTAATAATGGATTATCACAAGACGTCTTTAGATATACAAACAGTCTAAAGATCCCCGTTGAAACTTCGATCTAGTTTGAGTGAATCTTATATCATAAGAGAAGATTCTCAAGCATAAAAAAACTAGGTGCAATCAAAGTTCTACCACCGTTAGTCAATCAAATCAATCGAAAACAAAAGATAAATCGAAATTATCTAGTTTCCCACTAACGGTACTAATAGAGTTTCTCAATCCTAAAGAAGTCTTTAAACTGAGCGTCTGTAAGAGATTTCGCCTAATTAGGTTACTCTCCTCTCCGAATAGGCGACTTCGCCAGTATCAGCACAACTGAGATAGTTTTTGCTGTCTCTGAGGATTAGTTTTCTCGAAATGCAAACTTTCATATTTATCGACCAAGGAAGTTTGGACACCAAGGAATTTCCAAAACCGAAAATATTCTCAAGATATGCAACATATTCCAGATTCAGTTTCCATAATTCCTGGAAATGCTTTCTCCAAATAATGACCGAAAATCTCTTAGAAAATCTCCAACTAGCAAATGCACATTACTAATTTTCATTTTCCAAAAATAAAGTTAAAAACCTTAAATAAAAGATTCTCAATTTATTTTATTCGATCCGGGATTTTCTTCCTTTAGCTATTAAGGAATAACTTTGAACAATTAAAGATTAGCGTTACTACACATGTTCAAAGTATGTCGACATCCTTACTTTGTAAATCCTCTTTCATACTTACAATCTTGAAACCGATTTTCCACACTTCCAAACAAGTTTAGAATTGGTTCATATCACTTTCAAGAACTACGTGATTTATCAAGAACACTCAATCACCAAACATGGGTTTCACGGTTCTACCAAAACAAGTCCCGGTTCTACCTCCATGTGAGTACTTTGCATAGTCACGCTAGTTACCAAAATTCGGTTGACTAGGTACTAGGATCGGTTCCCCACATATATATGGTATCTAACTTGTACTTGATGCACATGTCCATAGGATCAGTTCCCCTTTGCCTAAAAACGTGTTGCACATGTCCATAGGATTGGTTCCCCTTTCTTCTAAAAACTTGCTGCACCTCATACAAGGATCGATTCCCCTTTGTGATAGGTTGCACCTCTTACTAGGATTAGTTCCCATTTACCCAGAGTCGGTCATACCAATAACACTAAATCGATCATACCATCTCAGGTGATTACTTAAGATCGGTTTCACTAATAAAAGTCATACCAATACAAAATTCAGGCCTTTGTGGATAGTTTTACCAAGAACATAAACAAGTCATGAGCGGTTATACTAATCACACATATTGGTAGTTCAAAAGATATGCAATGAATAACAATACCAATAATGCCTGGCGATTTCTCTTTCGATTCACAAAACAAGTTCATTAATTTACTTCCTTAATACCCATACATAATCACAATAGCATTCAAACGATTATGTCGATATCTTATCTACAAAGTTTAATGGTTAAGCAATAAACCTCGTATTGTATTCCTTAACTATGTCTAACTAGAGTATAATCATTCATGCTTCGCAGTTTTGTTTTGAATATGCACGACTTGAAAGATACGTTAGGGAATGAAATAATTCAAGTCAAATATCACTAACCTCAAGTGGAAGGATTATGTTGTCGTTGTAGCTCCTTACTTCTTCACTTCTTTAAGTCTTCGCAATACTTGTAATGTCTCATATCCTAATACTTTCAAGCTAACCTATATGAAGTTGACTCTAGTACATAATCAAGCGACTCTTAAAATGAGTTTTGGCTTACTAAAATATGACAACCAAACTTGACATACCAACGCTTGGTGGGTTCAACCGAGCTATGCACTAAAAGATAATGTGAAAAGATTTATAAACTGTTAAGGTGTCCTCAGTAATGGCCCCTTCATCAAGATACTGTAGGCTTGCAGTTCTAGTTGACATTTCTCGAAAATAGTCCTAATCAGAGGGTGTAAAGTGAGTGCAAAAATAAGAGGACAAAGGGGGTCACCTTGTTGAACACCCTGCCCAAGACAAGACAATCTCATTGTAGTATAGCCTCGGGGGTTTCGAGTAACAGAACTCCACCCATTTAGAGATGGAATGGAGGAGATTCCTTACCTCTTGCAGTATAGAAATCCTGTTAATCATATTGAAAGCATTGTTTAACTCTACAAGAAGCATAATCTTGGATTAAGAAGCACCCTGTTCTTGCAAAAATTTGTTGACTGAATGTAAAACGGCTTCCCCTTTGCAAGGTACGCTTACTCCGAATTGAAACTTAAGTTTTCAAGATAAGCACGCATTTATTTACCTGCCTCCTGAGCATCCACCTTAAACACAATGCGTCTCCAAACTGTACCAACCGCAATTGGTCGTATACCTCCATCCGTCTTAAGGAGAGGCGTAAGGGGTGCACTAGATGCAAATTCTCCCAACTGTTGAGGGCATTTACCATCAACCCACAGATTTATCATACCAGTGATAGAGGATAATAACTCCTCATCGACATCAATAGCATGCCCATTGAGAGCATCAAAAGGTGTTGCGCTTTTAAACCATCCCTTCCACACAATATGCATTAGCTCTTGACTCTGCCAAGAATAGTCTCATTGAAGGAGACAACACTGCTAATAATGCTGGGACTAGTGGGTATAGCGGGAGAAGGCGCATGTGGGTGTTTTTCCTTCAAATAGTTTAGAGTTTCCTCCTTATTTGCTGCAAAGCCGTTTGAAGTATAGACTTTAATAACTGCTATGAAAAAATCATTTCGTATCTTCTTTCGCCAGATCCTCAGGTTCAGTGCCTCTTGGTTGTTGTTCATTCTACGATGCTTGCTAGTTGGATGTTTATTCTCATGTAACAGTTTATGGACAATTCTGAAATACCCATCCGGCTCAAACCACCATGCTATGGATTGATTAATGGATGCAACCTGCAATTTCTTACGATTGCCTGTTTTACTTCAGAACCTTTCGAGGACGTATACATGTAACACACAGACATACAAAAACAAGAGTTGAATTCAAACAGAAACATCACAAGGTTTTGCCAGTACCTTATCCAAAGTTAATTTCAATACACTAGAGAACTGTAATTTACACTTAGGAGGAATGTTTCTGATAGTTGGTAGGTTCTTTTGAAATACCTGATTGAGTAAGTTCTACGTGAGACACGACACATGGTGTACATTTAATTTTGTTGGTGGTGTTTTCTCAAGTTGGTTTCTTCTTCATTGCCTTGTGTCACCTTGTTCAATGTGGTTTTGGAACTTAGATTTGTTTCTAAGGTTTGGTTGTTGATTCCTTTCGTTATTTGGTATTTTCTACCAAGGATCTTTGTTAGAATTCCTCGTAATTGTTTTTCCGATCTAGATTAGGTTTTTGGAGACTATTTATGATTGGTTTTACCTTATTTCGTCTCTAAGATAACAATATTGGTCGATTTTAGCATATGCGATCAATGAAATTAGCATCATGATTCTTCATTTTACCTCTTCTGCACCTATAAGCAGAATACTCAGCCATAATTCAATCCCCAACTTAGCTGGATGACAATACCTTTCTTACAACTTCACAATAATCGCCACACTGATGTATTTTTTTTTTTAATGAAACTTGTACCTAGTGTCTCCTCACCTTGGTCCTCTACAAGAATATTAGATCAATCTGTGAGTCTTGACCAAGGTGATTTACTTATCACACCAAGCAGTATATTCTACATGATGGAACTTTGAATGCCAAATTCCATGGGATGTTGCGAAGCTTTTTTTTTCTCTGTATCACAACAACAAGCACAAAGTCTATTTGGCCGGTGAATTCGGCGCCTCTACTGGACAGTTTCCATCAATTTTATTGTTTCAGCAAAGTTATTTCTCCCCTTTTAAATTTCTTTAGTTAGTCTTGGTTACGTCTGTAATTCCTTTTGTTCCTTTTTTTAGTTTAGCATCTTTTAGTAGCTTATCAGCAGTAGTAACTTAATAGTTGTAACTCTCCTTGTATTTGAGTTGCAGTTTTTGTAACAATTGTAATAGCATTGTTAGTTAGCTTAGCGCTAAAGGGCAGAGATTGGACGATACTTCAAGCCACATTCAAAGCTAAAGAACTTAAGTTGAAGCTATGGATAAGGACGAAAGGAAAGGAGGTAAACAATTATAGTATCACAGTTCTCCACAAGAACTGTGTACAAAGGCATATCTGTCTTGGATCAATTGCATCAACACCCCTCACCAACAACCAAGTTCCCTTGGACTCAGTCATGTCCATCAAACATACAACTTTTTTTGTGGAAAGCATTCGTCGAAGGCCTACGGACCCTTGTAAACCTCATTCAAATCCAGCACACCTACTACAACATCTACCCCAGCTGCAGTTCTAATCCAGAGATTGATATCCACCATTTGCTCCACTATAATGTCTCCGTAATTTCTTGGCATTCCGATCCAACTGTATTCGAATCTTCGGGTATAGAATACCCTCGTGTAATGGAGCTCTAGTAGAATAATAAATTTTATGCTTCACAAAAAAAAAAAAAAAAAAAAGTGTAACAAATGTCAAAAGCCTAGCTTGTTGCTAGGGTACCAGCCAAAAGCTTTGTTTGAGATATAATATTTAAATATAAAATGCATATCTATGAAAAAAAAAAAAAAAAAAATGTCTAAAGAAAAAAAAAAAGAAAGTGGTTAAAGTCAGACGACAGTAAAACTAGGAAGAGGGTCAAAGTCAAACGACAGTAAAACTTCTAAACTTGAGCCGCGCAGTAAATAATTGTCTCCTCGAAAACTAAACCCCACAGTTAAAATTTTCAAAAGCCCTAGCTTTCTTACTATGATGAAAGAAGAAGAAAAGCCCCCCAAAAAACGAAGATCAAAACCATCGTCATCAATGGCAGCAGCAGAAACTAGTACCAGCAGAGTCCAAACCATTATTGATCTAGAAAACCCTAATTTCTCATTCACATCCATTTCAAAAAGAGGCAATAACAAAGAAGAAGCAATCTCAGTCGAAAACTATGCTCAATTTAGGTCATCTTTTGGGGGTTTCATTGATCTAGATGATGATGATGAGATTATGGAAATTAAATCATTCAGATCGATTAATCCTAAGAAAGAAAGGAAACCCATGATTGGTGTTAGTGTAATTGAGATTGGGGAATCGAGTTCTTCTGGTTCTGGTTCTGGTTCTGGGTTGAAGAAGAAGAAGAATGATTTTGTCTGTGAGATTTGTGTTGAGACGAAGATGATGAGTGAGGCGTTTCAGGTTAAAGGGTGTCGACATTCTTTCTGTTCTGAATGTATGGTCAGGTAACAAACAAAAAAAAAACCCTAATTTTTTAATTTTTGTTTTGAAAGATTATTGAAATTAGTGTAAAAACTGTGTTTTACTGCGTATTTGAGTTAACAAATTGAGGTTATTACTAGATTACAGTGAAAACTGAAAGGAAATGGTGTCCGGTTGTTGGTATATATCAGCCCCATGTTGTTACTAATTCGACCCATTTTGCGGTGGGATTCGGGGGCTTAATGATTTAGAATTGGCTTGTGGGTTATGTAGAAATGACTAACGAAGCACGAAATAGCTACTGAATGGATTCTATTGTACTATGAGCTGAAACACTTAGTTTTACTTTACTTAGCTGAAATGTGCATCAGTGAACTTGCATTTGGTAGTGGGTATTATGTGTTTAGATTATTCTTACAGTTCTAGTAGATGTTTGGATTGTCTGTTGTATGCGTCATATGTGAGCTGAAAGATTTAGTTTCACTGAGCTGAATATGTGTTTGTGACTTTGCATTTTCTAGGGGTTGATGTGTATTCAGATTGTTCTTACAGTAGTGCATCTGTAGTATTGTTTGTATTGCGTAGAAGGTGTGTCTTTTGACTCTTTTCACTCCTGCTATGGCTTGTTCATGTTCTGCATTCTAAATGTATATTCTAGCCAGCCTAAACTTGCTTCTGTTGTACAAAGTTATCCTTATGTTTTAGTATTTCATCCTAATGAAGTGTTGTATTGATATTGAATTTGAAATCAACGATATCCTCAAACTGGTTGCATGTTTCATTTCCTTATACAATAATGCAGATATTTGAACACAGCATTTGTTTATCTCGATCTGTCCTGGTATGTTTTATTAGTGGCAACGTAGGTGATAGCTGGTTTGCTAGGAAATGCTAGAGTTGTACATGATTTGAGTCAAATGAGCTGGATTATTCAATTTTGAGCATGAAATACGGATGATATCTGTATTCAGTTTATCGTTACACTCTACATAGTCTGTATTGCTATACTTTAACTTGACAGATGAGATTTGAATTGCAAAATTCTTGATACTAAAGTTTTTTGAGTTTACAAGGTATGTGGCATCGAAGATTCAAGAGAACGTAACATCAATTGGGTGCCCAGAAATGAATTGTCAAGGAGTGTTAGAGCCCGAGTTTTGCCAGTCAATTTTACCACCAGAAGTATTTGATCGTTGGGGTAAAGCTTTATGTGAAGCGTTAATTCTCGGGGTCCAGAAATTTTACTGCCCATTTAAGGATTGTTCAGCTCCCTTACTTGATGAAGGTGTTGGAGGAATATTACAATCAGAGTGTCCACATTGCAGAAGACTCTTTTGCGCACAATGTAAAGTGCCATGGCATGCTGGGATTCTATGCGCAGACTTTCAGAAGTTGAATGTTGACGAGAGAGGAAGAGAAGATATTATGTTAATGGAAGCTGCGAAGAAAAACAAATGGCAGAGATGTCCTAAGTGCAAGTTTTATGTTGAAAGATCTTCTGGTTGCTTGTTCATCAAATGCAGGTCTGTGTACATCATCTGAGCTTTCTTTTATTCCATTTAATATCCGTCTTATGTTTTTTAGTATGGTTTTTCGTAGGTGTGGACATGCATTCTGTTACAACTGTGGAGCTCCATTGAAAGATCATTATTGTACGGTTTGCAAGAGGTAGTAGTTCTGCTGAGATACGTCGCATGGATTTCTTCTAATTTATCTCAAATTCAATTTAGAGATTCATTGATAGCTGTACAAAATCGTCAATGAGTTGGGAATGATTTACTTTCCACTGCTCGGTGAAAGCTAATTAAGAGTTCTATAGAAAAACCTTTATATTAATTATAGAAAAACCGTTATTAATTAAGAGGATGTATATTGGAAAATTTCCTTTCTGTGCTATTATCAGCATTTGAGGCTGAAGGCTTGTACTGCAGGACCTATTGATCTGAAAGTTATGAGCTCTTACGACAAAGCTGTTACTATGGTAATCATGGTTTAAGCTGGTGCAGTTGTCTTTTGTAGAGAAGTAGATGTTGAAGTCGCTGGAGCTTTTTCAGCTTGGTATGTAGATTTTGTATAAATTACTGTGCTGACAGATTTCATATTCATCAGAGATTCGGAGAATCCTCTGTTTCTTCACAAACTAGAATGTATGATGATGAAGTTGCTTTTTGTTTTCGTGTTCTCTTTTTTCATTTTTTTTTTTTGAAGCTTAAGCTTAAAATAGATATCAGTCAAAATCAAATTAAGGGTTTAGCTTGCATTTTGTTAAAAACCTTCTAAATTTTCTAATGTTAATTTTGTGGAGAGCCCGACTAACTAAAATTTTCATTCAGTTTAACTGGGCTTTAACACATATATATCATCTAGTGGGCTTAGTCAGTTTTAATTAGTGAAAACTACTACTACTAATTTAGAACTCCTAATTTATTAGAACTACTGAAGGTAGGGGTGAGCATTTGTCCCGTAATCCATGGATTTAATCGGGACCAACTGTTTTTTTGCGGATGGATGCCCGGATTGTTTGTTAATGGGTTGGATGCGGATGGAATTTTTGAAATCCAACGGATAACTGATCGGGCCCGAATGCAACCATGAAAATCCGTTGGACATCCATATCCGTTAAATTAAGACCATTTATATAGTTCTAGAAAATATTATGGATCATTTAGGAATTTTTAAGATGTTTGCTTGGGGTGTTGTACATAGCATTTTTATATTTGCATACATATATAGGATATGTAGGTTTTATAAGTAGTCATTTGTGTTAGCTTTATTTTCTTTACTATAAATTTTAACTAAAACAAATCCATTGGATTATCCGCATCCAATCCGTCCATCCGTATGTCCATTGGATGCAAATTCGTTGGATCTGGATATTGGATGCGGATACCAAATTTGAAATCCGTAGTGCAATGGATTGGATGCGGATGAGGCGAAAACCAGTCCATACCGGCCCATGCTCACCCCAAACTGAAGGAGTCAAGGAGGATATAATGTTTTGTCGCACCCATTGAAAATGTGATAAAGCCAAACCAGAGCCCACAATATTGTCCATAGAATCATTCCTGGAAGAAGATAATACAGACTAGGCCAGTGAAACCAAAAGAGTATTTGTCTCTTAGGAAAGAAGCAGCACTATGAATAATCCAATCAACGTTAGGCAAAAACAAGATTTGGGGACTAAAAGAAGGAATTTGGTTTGAGAAGGGGATATGGATCATGGTGGTAGCAGTGAAATGGATGATACCGTTGAGTACTAGGGCTGTCAATGGACTAAAATCGGATTCCAATAGGTTAACTTTTATCGGGTTTTCGAAATCCGATAATAGCTGACCGAATCCTAAAACCAATCTGATCCTGTTATGATAGGCAATCGGATATCGGATTTTGTTCTGATAAAATCTGGTTTCTAACAAGAAAATGAAAAACAGAAAAACAATGTTCAATTCAGTTCTAAAAATGTCTTCAAACACACTTAAACACATCAAACATGTTTAAATCCACACTACTTTACTCTCAGTCTCTCGGTCTCACACGTGAAAAGAAAGTACAAAGCCACAACCCACAAACAAATGCAAAACATTGAAAACAACAAAAGAAATACAATGTCAATGGAAGACTGCTCCTGCTTGGCTGCTTGCATGTTGCGTCAACTCAAAGCTGTAATTTCCATAGTTGAATATTACAAAAATATTCAAATCAGAGTAAGAACTCGGAAGAAGAACAATTGAAACTATGAAGAATTGAAGATAACAAAGGAAAGTTACCCACATCAAAGAAGTCGGGTAACCAATCACTTACACAAACCAATGCTTGGACAGACTATGGAGCTAATGAAGTTCTGTGTGTTATAAGAACCCTACCACCATCACTGAACATGGATTCTAATGCCACACTGGTCACTGGAACAACCAACATATCTCTTGCAATCTTGCAAGAGTTGGCTACTTAGGGGCATTTAACTTCCACTAACTCAATATATCAAAGTTAAGCTCATCTTTGGACGAGCCTTTGTTAAGAAATGGTTCTTATAAGTACTTCTACAACTCAGACTTCTAAACCTTAAATTCAATTACTCAATGGATGTTGTACTTGAGTTGCATATATCCATACTAAAGCTAGAGACATAGTTGGAAAGATAATTTGGAGCTGCAGTGTTGTTTTCAGATTCATATGCACTGAAAAGATTGTTCAAGTCTGTTTTGAATTTGTTATACTCCTCTACATAGCTATTGAATCCATACAATTTCTTATACACAAACTCTACCCATCTTGCCTTATGCCTTATATCTAAAACCACTCCAATGCTCATAACCAAATTATGTTCATTCCAATATACATCAAACTTTTCTCTCATCTTCAACCCCATTTCTTTGATATACAAAAAAGAACTATCTTCACATTTTTTGATGCATTTGTTAACTTCATACACCCCATTGTAATACTGGTTTGCAATTGGATGCTTAATCCATGTAAACTTAATTGAAATATCGTTAAGAACTTTTAAATACTGGTTTTCCTTGTTTCCACTCCTCATCACATGGTAGACAATTGAAATCAGAATCAATCTCAGTTAGTCTGTAGAAACCATTTCCAATTCAATTGCATTCTTAAGCATCAGAAAAGTGGAGTTCCAGTGTCCGCATCTAAACTTACAGACTTTCTATACAACCAACATTGTGACAATGTTGCAAACTTCCCTTTCCTAGGTTGTGAAGAAATAACATATTTAACACAATATCTAATTACTTCTACAAACCCAACAACTACTATCATATCATATAATACAATTAAAAAAAAAGTATGTGGTTGCTACACCTCATGTGAAACATTTTTCATCAAGAACCACACAACCCTTACCCTGTATCCATCTAATCATATTTATCATCAACACCATTTGCAGGAGCATTATCAGCAGTTAAAGCAAACAATTTCCTATCTATGTTCCATTCCAAAGTGCAAGTTTTGATAAATTCTGAGATAACATCTCCTGTATGTGGTGATGGAACTATAATGTAATATAATGTTCTCTTATGCAACTTACATCCATCATCTATAAAGTGGCATGTTACACAACAATAACCATCTTTAGTATGTTTACCAGTCCACATATCAGTTGTAAGACTACACTTAGAGTTCAAATTATCCAATTATACTTGCAAGCATAAAAATTAATCAAATCATCTCTAGTTATATTCCTAGACATTATCTTAGCAGCCGGGTAAAGAGACTTACAAAGCTCTCTAAAATAAAATACTCAATCATGATAAGAGGGTAACCATGCTTAGAAATCATTTTAACAACAGATAACCTTGCAACTGCAGGATCATACTTCCAATTAGATAATTTAGTTGCTTGTTTACCTACTGTTTTCATTGTAATAGAAACCTTCATCTGTTCTGGATGGTTCTCTTCTTTCTTAGGGCATATCTTTAGATGAGCAGAAAAGCGTCTAGTTCCTTTAGAACTGCATACTTCAATTACCTTTTTACAATGATGGCATGTACCTTCAATGACAACCTCCTTGTCCACATTTTTTTTCCAGTCGTTTTAGTAACTTTCTTAGTAAATTCGTTCCACACCTTTGAACTTGTTGTACGCAGTTTTTTCTTTACAACAACAACAACTAGATCATCATATTCTTCTTCTTCTCCAAAAGATGACATGAGATCACTGGGATGTTGGTTCCGATAATCTCCTACTCACAGGTGTTGAAGCAATTGCTGAACCTTGAATATTTTGTTCTTCTAGTTCTGGTTGTGAGGAATTTGGTTGAGTGATTGAGGCTCCTACTTGATTGGATGCTCTTTGAGACATTTCCTTATATTGAAGATTCAAGCATTATTGAATCAAAACCAAACCATATGAATACATGATTCAAGAATCGAAATACAACCATATGAATATATCCACACAACAACATGAATACAAATAAAACAACATGAATCAAGAAACTAACCATTCAGAGATCACCAAAATGAGTTACAAGTAAAATTGCCCAGTTGCAATTGATAATTGCCAATACCTAGTCAACCATCTAAAATTCTAAATGCACTAAATATTGTACAAGACATAGCTTACACCATTTAGTTACACATCATGGACTAGTTTTCTAAAAAACATATGATATGAAATAAGATCAAAAGAACTAAATGACAAAAAGACCAATCAATCTAACCTATAAGAAAAATCAGAACAATATGCAATAAAATGTTCATACACAACCAAAAACACACACACACTAAGCAACCATTACTAACACCCTAATTTCATAGAAAAATAAAAACAAGTACTCAAATTGATAATTCCCATAAACCCATTTCTCAAATTGTTAAATCCAAAACATTTCCAATCCAAAGATTATAACTTTATTACTAAAACCTCGCAATTATCATTCAAAGATTAACGCTAGACAATAAATTAGAAAAAAAAACATAATCCAAAATAATAACACCATCCAACAAATATATAACCTTTTCCTTGTCCTTCTCAACAACCTCTTGATTTAAATTTATCCAACTCATTCACTCCATTACACACATCAATAGACCCAATAGTAAACCCTTTTCCTCAAGGAGAAAAATTCTCACTAAAAATAATATGTTTCATATAATCCTTTCCAACCCCATTTTAAATCCCACCAATAGTATGAAAAATAAACAGTTTCCCATTTCAATCTCAATCATCATAGAAAAGAAATAAAAGAAAATTATTACAATCAAAATCAAGCCCAAACAGGCAAACACAAACTCAAACCCTAGAGGCCAGAAATATTTTCAAAAAATTGAATTTGCATTTGTCACACATATGGCATATCTAATCTTGAACTCAAAACTAAACCCAAATTTTATCCCTAACATTTTTTCCTTAATTTTGCATCCGAGTGATTGAAATTGATTCATACCTGATTTGTGTAACTGTGTTAATGTCTGAGGAGATGAAGCATAGAAGAAGAGTCTAATTCACTGATTTTTGTGTTACTCAGTCCAAGTGTAGAGGAGACATAGAATTGCAGTCTGTGCAGAGGAGATGAGCAAATAAAAAAATGTGGAAGGAGATCTTCTTTCTCGACATCTAATACCCTTGGGGTTGGAAATTACTAGACATCCCTAGGCTTATTGTATGTCGGAACTTAACTAACCAGATATGGCTTAATCCGGTTCCGTTACGAGAAGGAAATAAAGTCCGATAAGGAGCACAGTCCCAAAATCTGACACATCCGATTAAATGCTATAGGATGTCGAATTTTCGGAAACATACGTCAAACTTCGGACGGTTATTGACATCCCTACTGTTGACATAAATATCCCAATTTATGAGATTAAAAGATATAGGAAGATGGTGTTAAGTCAATTTTTTTTTATTGAACCCCAATGTTTCCATAGCCAACACAAAAAAAGGCAATATTAGGAGATGATAGGAGAGAGCCGGATATATATAATACTCATCCCAAATTTCAGTCTTTGAGATTGGATGAGGGAAAATCGGTGGTTATATGTTGAAGGCAAAATGCAAATTCAATAACTCTGGAGAAGGGACAAGACAAAAACACATGCCTTGTTGATTTGGGGTTCTTACACTTAGATAATTAATTTGCAGGAAAGGTTTAATGAATCAATGAACTATGAGAGGTGGACGCCCATTAATAAAATGTTGGAGATAATTTCTAGATGAAAAGCGAAACCCGATCCTATGGATTACCGTCAAAGATCCAGTATGTTTCTAGTCTTCCATAGGGGTTCACTATTATGATAGAAGATATCTCTACAATATAGTAGCAAAGTTGTTGAGTGATGATACAAGCGATCTAAGTTCGAAATCGTCAGCACTGGGATTGAGGAATAAAAGAAAAACATATATACCCCAAAAAAGGTCCCTGTTAGTTTGTTGGGTTGGATAAGAAAACATATGTAGACTTTTTTTTGGAATAAAGATATCCGAAAGATATATCGATTGTGTAACATCCACCCAAATGGAACTAACGAGGATCGGTTTACTAGCAAGGGATTGGGAATCTTATTTAAATACTCCTCAAAGTCTACCTCTTAAAATATATTTTCATTCAACTTCAAAGATACCCATACCATTTAAAAATAGAAGTGGACAAGTTGTTTCCAGAAGTGGACACAATTATATATAAGTTTCTTATAAAAATGGAAGTAACTTCTCAAGTTGACTCCAAAAATTGTTATTTTTTACTCCTTGAGGGTATTCGTGCAAAGTAAATCAAAACATAGAGTATTTATAACATTCTCACTAATTCATAAACTTGGTTATGTAGAAAGTCCGAACAACAAAAGGAAGGAGAAAAGAAGCCATCCATAAATAAATTTTGCGTAATGGACCCAATTTTATTTAACGAATTAGGTCAAATGGAAACGAAAATACTAAAATGTAGACCAAAAAGTCAGTCCAAAACGGAATGTCGTACATGGTGTATTGTCAATTTATGGTTGAGAAATGATTTGTCCCCGAGATTTTCTCCCCAGAGTTATCCTTGAGAAAGAAAAGGGGAAGGACGTACCCTGTCCAACACCTATCACAATGATAGAAAAGCTGCCCAAACTACTATTGATACGTTCTACAGACAAATCCAGAAATAAAATGGTGTCAATGTAGAATTATTCTCATGGTTGTTTAAATGAGACTCACAACTTCCGAAAAAGAAAATGGTTAATCATTTCCAAATTTAGAATTTAGATGGTGTCCATGCATGCATCTATACTGGGACCGTACTTTTTTGCAGGGGCGAAACTAGGACCAAGATTCCACCGGCTCTAGGCCCCTCAGAAAACCCCATATTTTTTTTTTAATAAAACCAAAATATATTAAAGGCTAAGGAAAGTTATATACAGAGATGTCACAGCCTTGAGTTATAGCATTGATAACATTACATTTCAGGCTGTTATGAAGGGTACTACTTACATAAAATAAAACCTTTTTACATCTTTCCCATTTAGCTATACAGTCTGCTTCCTTATTCAACTTCCTATGTACATAAGCTACTTTTTCATAAACCTGATTCCCCAAAAGAACCTTCACATGTGACAGTATACCTTTCGATCTCCATTCGCAACTTGAAGTTTTATTACCCAAAAAATTCACCACATTCTTACAATCAGTAAACACCTTAACATTGTGCAGGTTTAGTTCTTCCACAAAGCTCCTTTCACTGCGAGGGCTTATCCACATTCTGAGCTTGTTGTGAATCCTGCAAAAATTTTAATATCAACAATTCGATCATTAATCCACAACACCAACCCCACACCAAATTCACCCGTGTCCTTATCAAAAGAAGCAAATGTATATATAATTCTTCTCGTGTTCCTATTAACCAACATTATATTATTCATGTCTCTAGAAATAACACAATTCCTATTATATATACCAACATTTTCTTTTTTCATCAGGAAAGCCCATTCATCAATTGCAGCTTTAATCAGGTTAATACATGCTATTGGGTCAGGTTTCTCTCCCTGAAACACTACCATATTTCCGTACTTCCAAATCTTCTAACATATTATACTAAAAATCTCCTTCCATTCATGCGAAGGAAGAGAAAACCAAGACTTCACCCATGACAGAAAATCATTATTACCATTTGGCATTTGAAAACCCAAACCAAACCAAACTGCCATAGTAAAACTGCATTCCCCGAAAAGATGGTTCGATGACTCCCTTAAATCATTCATACAAAGCATACGATAAGGATTAGAATTCCCTAAAACATCATACACTTTTGACTTTAGAATCAATACATCTGCCGCCATCTTCCAGATAAACAAAATTACTCTAGGAAGCAAATTCAGACGCCATATATGTAACCAAAATTTATCCAAATTACTAGAATGTTCATGCGTCAAAATGTTATATGTTGATTTTGTTGAAAACTCTCCATCCCTTCTACCCGCCCATCTGATCCTATCTTGGTTATTTATATTAATATGAATAGCTTTAATTCTGTTTGCAATTACAAGATTAAAAACTGAATAAATCAAATTGCTATCCCAACTACCATCCTCCCCAATAAGATCAGAGACATATTTCAAATCATTATGATGCCAATCAGCTAAAGAACCCATACAAGGTATCCAGTTATCTAAAGAAATATTAATGCTTCGACCGTTACCCACCTGCCAAATACTATTTTCTTTAATTACTTCCAACCCTTTCCTAGTACTATGCCAAACCCAAGATATATTATACTCCCTATTCTTGTGAAAAGGGTGAGTTCTATTAAAATATTTACCTCATAGTAACCTGACCCATAAAGCATCTTGATTATGAATTAACCTCCATGCCAATTTAGCTAGAAGAGAAACATTAACCGTCTGCATATCTCTAATCCCAATACCACCTGCAGCTTTTGAAACTCTAATGCTATCTCAGCCTTTCGGATAGAACGCCTTTTTCGGGTTCTCTTTGTTCCACCAGAAATCTCTTTGCAACTTATCATACTCATCTAGAACAACCTTTGGAAATTCAAAACACTGCATCTGATATATAGGATAAGTCGATAAAGAAGATTTCATCAGAACCATTCTCCCTGCTTGTGATAAGAGTTTACCTTTCCACCCATTTAAAGCCTTATAAGCCCTATCTAGCAAAGGTTGAAAATTCAATGCTTTCCTCCTACCAAAAAAATAACGGTGTCCCTAAGTATTTAGCATCTTTTGATATTCTTTGCACCTTTAACATTCTAGCTAAAATTTTAATATGCTTATTATGCACCTTTTGCTAAAATAAAATCCTGATTTATGAAAATTAATTGTCTGCCCAGAGGAAGAAGTAAAGATATCAAGAATATTCATCAAATTTCTAACCTCCACTATATCATCCCTACATAAAATGAAACAATCGTCCGCAAACAAGAGGTGTGATATTTTTGGACAGTTATAATTGATTCTAACTCCTGAAAAAGTCTTTTGATTCTCAGCATTTAAGAACAAACTTGATAGACCCTATAAAGCAGTGATGAACAGATACTGGGAGATTGGATCTCCTTGACGAAGCCCTCTAGTCGGACAAAATTGAATACCAGGAAACCCATTCAGTAAGACCGTTGACTTAACCGTGGAGATGCATTCATATATTAAGTCACGCCATATCTGAGAGAAACCTAATTTCTTAAGCATAAAAATGATAAAATTCCATTCCATTTTATCAAACGCTTTGGATAAATCTTATTTCAGTGTTAGGTAGCCCTTTTTAGATTTACTCGTATCCATACTATGTAACATTTCATGTGCTATGATTACATTATCCACAATCTGCCTTTTTGGTATAAAAGCAGATTGATTCGGCGAAATGATTTTGTCCAAAACCTTTTTAAGCCGCAAAACTAAATTTTTTGAGATGATCTTATAAAGCGCATTACTTAAGCTTATTGGCCTAAAATCCACAGGAGTAACTGGACTATCTACCTTTGGAATCAAAGAAATAAAAGATTCATTCAGAGAATCCGACAATTTCCCTGTTTGGAAAAATCTTTTAACTAATTCAACCACTTCAGTCTCCATCATAAATGGGTTTGAAAAAATCCAGGTGGATACCCATCAGGCCCTGGAGAACCCCAAGGATTCATGCTAAACAAAACACTCTTTATCTCTTCCACATCTGGCATTTTAACTAACCCTAAATTTTCTTCTTCTGTAACAACTTCACTAATGATATTATTAAAAATAATATTAATTTGCCCACCACAAGAAGTACTGATCTTACCAAAATGGTTCTTCAAAAGAACATCTAACTGATCCTTGTCTTCAATCCATAACCCAGACTCATCCCTAAGCATATGAATCGAATTATGTCTTTTTCTGTTTGACGCCACTACATGAAAATACCTTGTACATCTATCATGTTCCTTAAAGAACTTATCTCTACTATTCTCCAACCAATAAATATTCTCAATCTTTTGCCATGTCTCTATTTCCTCCTCTAATTTCTTCAACACTTTCCTAGAAACTAGATGATCAGGCTTAGCATTCTCTTTATCTATCTTTTTAAAATCATCACTTTATTCTTAAAGATATTTTTGAAAATATTTTTGTTCCAAAATCTAAAATCTTCAGATAAAGTTTTTAGAGTTTGGATTATATCACCACCAGAATTTAAATTGTTCTCCAACCAAGCATTCTCAAAAAATATATTATACTCCTTATGTTCCTTCCATCCTCTAAAATACTTATAAGGTCTACCCCCACTCAATTTAAGAGGATCAATATCAATCAACAAGGGGTTATGATCCGAATCTACCCTTGTTAAATGATAATGAGTGGAAATCAAAGAAAGACCTCAAACCACTTAACATTTACTAAAGCACGATCTATACGCTCCCTTATATTATCCTGACATTCCCTTTGGTTTGACCAAGTAAAAGGATCCCCTTGAAAACCTATGTCCATAAAACCAATTTGTTGAATAGCTCTATGAACTACATTAAAATTACTAGTAGAAACCACATTTCCACCCTGTTTTTCATAATCCTCCAAAACAAAATTCATATCCCCTACCGACATCCATTTTTCCTTAATTCTTTCATTTAGACTTAAAAGATAATCCCATTGATAAACTTGAGCCCGAGCCTTAAGAGCCCCATAGATGCAAGACAGAAAACAAAGTATTCCTTTAACCCTCAGGGATACAATAATTATATTATACTTAACTTCCACAAGTTCTACAGTGATATTACTATTCCAGGCTACAATCTGGCCACCTGATTTTCCTATAGAGGGAATATAATCCAGTCTTGAAATTGTAATTTTTTAGCTGTGTAACCAATTTTTTCCAGTCCCATTTTGGTTTCAGCCAAAAAACCAATTCCAGGATGATATTTCTCTAATAGGAATTTAAGATGATTATAAGTTTAAGGACTATTACATCCCTGAGCATTCCAAGAGAGCAATTTAATATTTCCTAAGTGTAATGACAAAAGAACACACTGTGACCAAATAACATAACATAAAACCAAAAAACTGACAAACCACCACTCAATATGCTTCAAACAGTAAATGACAATAATGAAAAGCTTATCAGAAAGAAACCTATATGCATACGAAAGTAGTGAATAATTTGAACACAAGGAAAAAACTGTAAATATAATATATTTGAAAGTACTGACCAAATCAGAGCTTTTGGTACTCGAATTTTTCTCCTCAATCCTCAGCTCCTTAACCTTTTTAGAAACCGTGGTGTCCTCATTAAGCACATCCTCTGCAGCTGCTATCGGTGTTGGGTTTATAGGATCCCGATCTGCATCCGTTGAGGTAAGAGGCATAAAAACCATTTCATTCGTAGAACCTATTCCCAAATCTTTATATTCCGCTAATAATCAAGCATAACCTTGTAGATAAAGCTTGCCTTCAATTAGCTTCTGCAAATGCTGTCCTTTTCTTTTTTCTTTACAATTTCATCCTTTTCCTGATTCATTTCTTCACTTGCTACTTGTTTACCTTTATCTACATTCTTTTCAACTTTCACTGATTCCTTAATCACCACTGCTTTCGCTTTCATCTCTGGGTTCGGGCATCTTCAATCAACATGCATTCTTTGTCTTTTTCCATTACCTTTGTTGATTGTCTCTTTATCAATCAAACTCACAAATTCAGTTGAGTTCTGATCTGTTCTTTTCCAACTCTTATCTTTATTTTTCTTTAGCTCCAAATATCCTTTAGCTTCTTGTTTTGTTCCTACTACCATTGGAGCTTGAGGAGTTGTATTTCGACAATCATAATCTGTTGTATGATCTATCCACATGCACTTAGTCCACACTTTAGTAGGGAGACCAATATAATCAATCTTTATCTGTTTTTTCCTTGTTCCTAGATCCTCCATTACCATATCCACTTTCTTCACCAAGGGTTTAGTTAAATCAACAATCACAAGAATTTTATATTCACAACTATGAGGCCCAATCATCATTAACAATTCACCAACTTTCTTAGCCACCTTTCTAGCCATATAAACTCTATCAGCTACAAAACTAGAAAATTTAAAAGTAGCCCAGAAAACATACTTAGTAAAATTTAGATCTGAGTGCCTCACCTGATCAATTTTCTCTCTAAAAATCAACAACCTACCATCCACTGAAGCATTCGACATTACAACCTTAGCAAACTCCTCAGGATTTTCAAAGGAGAAGAAATAAAGATGTTTTGTTTTAGTTTCAACGACTTCCAACTTGAACTGTAACTGCCATTTATGCTTCAACTCCTTTTTAATTTGATCATGTCTCATTTTTGAAGTGTAGAAACCCTCTTCTTGAAACAACTTTCCTATCAATTCCATAAATTCATCATTCCTAATACATGCAGAGGCATTTTTGATAAAATCCAACAACTTACAGTTACCAATATCAGATAGGTTTGCATGTTTCTCCATCAATTTCACTATTGTACTCAACCCCTCAGAAATAATTGGATTATCCATCACCCCTCTCAGAATATTGAAACCCAGAAACTCAGAAATGAAACAGAAGAACAAATATGAGACAAGTATAAAACAAACATTCCTTTTTGTACTTCTTCTCAACATATAACAAATTATAAAATAATATCCAACTATCTATAATTGAATTACCAAATGTAAGAATTTTCTCTCTAAAGTTTTCATGCAGAAACAATTATTACATAGAGCAACCAAATCCATAAGTTTGGATAATCTGAGAAAACCCTGAAAACTGCAGAGAGTAATGATTACCAACCTCCAAACTTTCCACCCCAACCAAACCATCTGAAATTTGAAATTCCTCCACCGTTTCGTGTATTTGACACGTGCAAATCTGCTCCGAGCAAGTGTAATCAGACTAGATATTAAAAAACTCCATCTAAAAATCCAACGCCGAAGAGGATCCACCCAACACCACTTAGCAGAAACCACCATGGTAACAGGTAAGAAATCCAAGGATTGAAAGAGAGAAATCTTTCCCAAAGCTCTCTACACTTAAGCTAAAATAAAACCCATAACACAATTCATTGAAATATTTTTCAAAATTAGAAGACAGGAAAACCCTAAAATTCGAAAATTCAAAATATTAACGAAAAGGGTTATTTTGTGTTTCCTCCCCTCCCAAGATAGCTAATTAGCGTTTCCTCCCCAAATAGATTGAAATTAGTGTTTCCTCCCTTCGTTAGATTTTCCATCCATTCCTCAGTTAGCTGAGTCAGCGGACGTATACGCGTGGCAAAATTATACACGTGTCGGATATAGTTACCAAAATACCCTAATTTGTTTCCGTAAATTAAACCAAACCACATCCCATTCACATCGTTGATTTTCATCGATTGGTTTGTTTTTAATCAGAATCTAAGCTAGAAAATATTTTGCTTCATCAACTACTCACTGGAAATCTTTATTATTGCACCAGATCTGGCAGTTTCTCCAGCAATTTTTTTGTTGACTTGTTTTGATAAATCAAGAACTGAAAATTGGTTTCTATGATGATTTTTATTGACCATCTCTGGTGTGTTTGTTTTGTAATCATTAACATCAGAGCAGATCTGGCAGTTTCTCTATTATTATGCCAGAGCAGAACATGGTACTGAATTAACAGGTTGCGGCCATTGAACACCAAAGATTCTTGTTTGAGAAGAGCAAATTGATGCAGAAATTGGAAGCAGAAAGAATTCCGTGGGTCAATTGATCATCTAATTAACTAAGGTTCTGTATCAATTTCTTCTTTCTATTATCAATTAGACGATGACCCACTCACAATTATTATGTATCAATCTCGTATTAATTAAAGGTTATTTAATCCATTAACACCATCAAAGTAAGGAATTTTTTTTAGGGATTTTGATTCGATGGTTTGCTTTTTAATAAGTGTTATAATTTTAGAAATTTCAATCACAACATTAATCGAATGGGGGTTTTGGTAGGCCTGACTTCTGCTTCATTTAAGGTTCTTTTTTAATCTATATTCTCCTAAAATTTCATTTCCGTCTACAGAGAGCTAAACACGGTGGTAGAAAAGGCAATGTCGTACTGGTGCCGGAGAAGGATGGTTTTCTTAGAGGGTATTTTGGGAAGATCATGAAACATGTGGGAAACCTACGCCACGTGTGCACAGGTGCTGACTCATCTAACTGAGCAATGGATGGAAAAACTAACGAAGGGAGGAAACACTAATTTCAATCTATTTGGGGAGGAAACGCTAATTTGCGATCTTGGGAGAGGAGGAAACACAAAATAGCCCTAACGAAAATTAAACTTAACAAAACAAAAACCAGAATCCAGTCACTTATCTGATGATTAAGTACTTTGATAGATCATTGATTTTAATTAATTTTGTCTCAGTATGCAACCATCGATGAGATTCACGACTAAATCGGGGTGACCTGAGTCAACCCTTTTTTCGCCCGATTTTCGCCAAGAGAGAGAAAGTCTCAAGAAGTTTACCGTGCGTCGAAACTAGCTTCGAAAACCCCATAATTATTTTCTTGTTACCTAATCTGTCTGGACTAAAATTCTATGTATTCTATGAAGCCCTGGTTTAGGGCATACATGAAAATTTCTGGGCATACACAATCGTTTTCCCATCTAGGGTGACTTTATAAGGGGTGTCTAATGGTAGTGCAATTACCTATATACCCTTAAACAATTTAATTTACTAAGCTATCCTTATCTTAATATAAAATCTAAAATAAAAATCAGTTGTATATCCTAAACATCTCTTCTTCTTCCTTCTGCCCATCCCTCACGAACCATCCGACAATTTTTTTTCATCTCCGCAATTAGTCGTCGGCTGGTAAAAATCGATTAAATTAAACTATATAATGACTCGCATAATGCAAAATTAGGAAGTAGGCATTCTGGAATCCTCTTCTAATCCATCAATTGAAGAACAAATAGAATATGAAGGTGCAGAAACCGAAATTGAACAAAAAATTCAAATGACTGAAGAACCAACTATTGAAATGAGGATTAAAATAAAGTATTTATTACAAACCCATCTCTTATTTTATTTTTTATGATTGATAGAATATGTTTAATTCGTGAAAAAGTTGGTTTTTAACGATCGTAGGTTGATGTTCGGATGATAATTAAGACGAATTATTAGCTGAACTGTTCATCATTTTTCACAGTGAAAGTGCTTATGAACAGTTCGGCTTATAAGTTCATATCAATTATTAGCTGAATCTGACACCATTTCTCTAGGTTCTATTAATAAGACAGGTTTGGCTGATTCGCTAGTTTATTTATAAGCCGAACTTGTAATTTAAAATGGTTCAGCTAGTTTTTTATTTGGTTTATAAGTCGAACCTCTAACTTGGATTTTCTTCTCAAAATTGAGGTGTGTCATTTTAGGGTTCGGATGTCTTCTTTATGATGTGGAAGATAATAATGATAGAGTGAGGTGTAGAGAGATGATTGAAAGATCTCTTCTTAGGGATTTGGATGTCTTCTTATATAAAGCTCTAAAAGTTAGGCTTTATAATCCTTCCCGGACCGTATTTTCTTGAGATAGAAGTCATGTAACACCCTGACTTCCGGACCAGGGTCAAACCTATATGGAGATCCGAACTCGAAGCGTTACGGGTCAGAAAGAGACTTATGCATATATTTATCTTACTTAAATTTTTATATCAAACATGATAAAAGCTTTATGAAACATGAATTTAAATTTACTAAAAATCTTTAAAAACATTTTAGTTCAAATTTACATTTCAAACAATTACAAGAAAACAACGCAATGACTAAGCTAGTCATTTCTAGCTTCCGCTGCGCAACTCTGATAAATCTGCAAGTATGTTAATTGGGGTGAGATGACAGCTCAGTAGAATGCATTTCCAATTCTCTAAAGATGCGCAAACATAATCATTTTGTCACGGAAAACATATCTTATCTTATACTAATATACTAATATAAAGAAAAGAGGCATTTTGGTTGGTCACAAAATGACAAAATAGCTTGGTGTAACCTTGATATTACTAATATGACCTTAAATATCAACCAGTATTATACATATGTATTCAAGGGTGAACGTGTACATTGAATCATTACTTACATAAACAACCTTATATATTCACATAAATGCCATTGTTATAAAATACATCACTTTTTTTTAAAAAACTTGATATCTATCAAAATACACATCGTATTTTTGTAAAATTAATATATTTCGAAAGCTCTTTGAAATACCTACGTAATGAGTACAAATAAGAATATTAAATTTTATTTTACGAAAAAAATATCATTGTTATCAAATTTGGTATTATTAAAAGAGCAAAATTCAAGCATGTGCATCGCACATGTGGCATAACTAGTAACAAAAAACATAGTACAACTTCAACGAATCAATGATATATATTCAACAATCACAATACCAACAACGTTTTCGATAATTTATCCAATCTAGAATCCATTCTATGAGTTCACAATATTGTTATCAATAAATCATTCATTTAAGTTTCAACAAATCATTCACATTTTAACATAGTCACCAACAAACCATGAGTTTACAATACAAAAATAATTGTCAACAAGCCATTCATTAATGATTCAACACATCTATTCACGTATTAATATAGTCACGGAGAGACCATGAGTTCACGGTACGAAAACCTTGGTTTGTACACCCATCTATCGTTTATCGGCACAGACAACCTCCATCAATGGTCAGGAACAAAAGTTCCTATGAGGATCATACCCATATTCTCTCGGGGATCATTACCAGTTTCATTCACGGTACGAAAACCTTGGTTCGTACATCCAACTATCGTTTACCGGCACGGACAGCCGCCATCGATGGTCAGGAAACACAAGTTCCCATGGGGATCATTACCCTCCGTTAGCATGAAACATGTTCCATATAACGGTAAAATATGAACTCATTTTATTTTATTAATCATTTTCACAAACAACACAATCCACCATGGCTTAACAACATGAATTTATTTCAAGCATTTATGCAAACAAGTTAACTGCAACCATATTACATTATATGTTCCATGGTAATAACTTTATCTGATCATCTTAAAACTTTACAAGGACATATATGAATCAATAATATACAACATATCAAAAATTCACATTAAACCAAGGGTTCAAACAAAATATGTTGAATGACAACCTAAAAACTGGGTAGATTACATGTTATTAACAAACAATTCATGGGAAATTCATAATAACTTGAAATTGAGAAATTCCAAAGAAAAATGAAAGATATCATACATGGATAAAACTTTTGTCAAAAATACAAATCATTTTAAGATCATTTAGATTACCTAAACTCACAAAAATCATAAAAAAACGTAACTGTACAAAAATTCAGAACCTATCACCCAGATTCAAACAAACATTCCACGATGAATTTACGGTGGATTAACTTCCAATTTTAACCATATGTACCTAATCATGTTAACTATCAATATTTAAAGGTTGATCATCAATTGGATGCATAATATTACGAAGATAAATTTCAGAATCCTAATAACATAAGAATTAAAATCAAATATAACAAAGAAAGACAAAGAGAAATGGGATTTAACATTCTACCTCTTAATTGCAACAAACTTCTTTCTTTATCCTTCTCCAAAAATTTATAGTTCCATCTTCTCCACATTCTCTCTATAGCCTTTGGATAAAACTATTTATTGTATTTTTCTCCCTAATTCTTTTATTATGAACTTTATACTAATGTTATTATTAATGCTATATCTAATATTTATATTTTCTTTTCTTTTTCTCTCAATTCTATTTATTATTAAAACCAATTAGGTTATCATATTTCTACCATAATTAATCTCTAGTTTAAGCAACCCACCTATGCTAAGGAAAACAACAAGATTAGCTAAGTCGGGTAAGACCCGACCCAAAACAGTAGATAAAAATACAGGGTATTAAAAGTCAATTTTGCGTCCAAATATGTTACAAAACAGTGTCAGGTTCGGCTAATGCCTTGCCAACCTTTCCTGACCGAACCTAAGAAGTGAAATTTACCCTAGGTGGTTGTCAGGTTCGGCTGACTCGACTAGATCACTTTCAAGACGAACATCTCTCTGTAAACACTTCAAAAATCCTGATTTGTAAACTCTAGGTTCGGCTGGCTCGTGCTGATGAGTTATCAGCCAAACTTGTCTCTGTAGACTCAAGTCTTTCGATCTTGTTTTGGCCATAACTTCTTCGTCCGATGTCGGAATCACCTCATTCTTTTTGCGTTGTCTTCATCTTTTTATTCTCTTGAGGATGAAGATAAGATCTCCTGGATTTTAATGAGTTGAATTTGGACCTTTGTATTCTCCATTAGTAGACAGCACTTTCTTAATAATTTTATAGGTTGATTCATCCTAACAAAGGTTGCATAATAGAAAACAAACATAATAAAAAACTGAACCCCTAAATGTGAATGAACTTAAGCGTTTTCTTTAAAATCGGTAACATGTTCCGATGATACGATTTTTTGAATGTGAGCCTAACTTAAAAGGATATATGGTTCGGCTGATACGATATTTACAGTAAAAACTGAACCTTTAACTTCAATTTTTTGGAAACTCTCAGGAGATGGTAGCTTATAACGAAAATTTCTTATTAGCCGAACATTTTCCCAACATTAAGTAGGCCTTAAGTTACAAAATATAAGTTCGGCCAATAACTATTGTATTTCAAGTAAGCCGAACTTTTCATCTTCTGTAGCATACCAGTATAGATTCGGCTGATAATTTCAAGACGAACCTATTGTAGTGAACTCACTACAATTTGGTTTATCAGGAACAGAGTGAATCTCTAAGGATAGAGATGATTTGGGATAGGTAGAAGAAATTAGAGGATTAAGGGAGGAACTAGACGAATCAGAGGGTAATAGGAAGAAGACATTGGAGATAAGAAGTTGCAGAGCACTTTAGGAAGAAGATAGAGTTTTACATTTCATTAATTGCATTACAGACGGTACCACTTCTACATATATAGGACATACTCGATGTGGACTCGTGACAAAGTCTATCTACACCTAACAAGGGGGTGCCCCAAATGGGTAGCCTATAACAAGAAATACTAATAATCACAAAGGGACATGACAAATACCCACTCCTCCAAATCATCCTTGTCCTCAAGGATGAGAACTGAATTGCACCTCTTTGACCACAACAAGTACATGGCATTCCCAGTAGCGCCCATTGGGAGATAATGAAACAATGAACACTAGTTTCTTTGTAGGGCCCAGAACATAAGAAAGCCAAGCCCAGAACATTAATTTCTGTTGGGAGAACTCGGTTGCCGCAGCTCATTATACACAGTAAGGGACGAGAACTGTAATCCTAATAAGAAGGCTACTGAGGATGTCTTGAATTCAGCTAGGACAAGGGAAGGCTCAGTGATGTACCGTTTCTCGACCTTGACAGACTTAAGACCCAGCACGGAGACCCTTGGTGACTGTCATGTGAACTGCAAGCTCCATACTCGGACATGATTTCTATTACAACAACAATCATTAAACTGCCAATTTCTTCATATTTTAAAATCCCAGTGACTGTAGAGAGCACGTCATGATCGACTTGAATAAAACTTGCACTATCTATCTAGATTTCAGTTATTCCCCAGGCCCACAAGGTCTGAACTTCACCACCACCCTCTCTTGCTAAACCTAATTGCAAAATGCAGTAAGTTGCACTTCTACTATTAGCGGTGTAGACTGAAGTTGGGTGACTGAACAATAAGAAATGGAAACACTGGCCCTTTGTAATACGATATTTCCCCGAAGTATTAAAGCTCTCGACACCAACTACTTCCATATGCATTTGACTGAACAACTTATATAATTTGTCTCCACTAACCAGATCACCCAAGACTGCCCAATTAATTGTGGTGTGCCCTTTCTTGATTTCCACTCTTCTAGAACCCTTATTTGGTACATACGACAAACTCCACGTTGTTCTCTCGAATGTGCACAACTCACCTTCAGCTGCTAACAAGATGAATGCCCTAAACATTTCATCAGTGCCCAGATTGTGCTGTAATTCAGTCGCTTCACTGTACTACACAAGACTTTCTCTAGTGTTGACCCAATGATACTTAACAAAATGTATGAGACTTGTTTCTACACTTCCAACAAGGTTATGGAGGAAAATTTCCTCTATTACTCTCTGATGGATTAGTTTCTTGATTACTGAACACGCAACTACCAAGTTCTTCTCATGCTTCTGAGGTAAATGTAGCACAATATGATGTTGCTGGACAAATTTAAACTTGACCATGAGAGCCTTGCAACAATAATAACACAAATATTTTCCTTTCTTGGCTTCAATCTTCACATACAGTGCATCCTTAAGGCATGTGAATAATGTTGACTTAAACTCCATTCACTATTGCCACACATGATAAGATCAAATAATCCATGTGAAAGCCCCCAAGGTAAGGATAATTCAATATCTGCTAAGAAAACCCAGGGATACAGCTGTACAAAGTTTAACATCCTCACTAGTAGCCTAGTGTGGTTAGATGAGAGTATTTCCTGCCCCATGAACTCCTTACCAGCCTCTTCCCTTTGTGTAGAAGAACTGTCATCTTTAACAAGCACTTGACTGAACATTGCTAGGGCATTTCTGTACTCGTGTACCCTTATCAGTAAAAGTATACATCGATCCAAAACAGTCCAGAAATTACTGCCTTGTTGCGGTCTTTCATAAAAAATCTTGCAAGCATCACGACAATCACCATTCTTATCATTCAAAAACACGTTTAGATACTTGAATAAGAATGCAAAATAGAGCCCAAGTTCCAGAGCTAGCTCATATACTGAATACCCACTTCTAAGTACGTAAAAATTCTTACCACGATCAAATATGAGTCGACAATATTCAGTAGTTGGTAAACTAGCACATATAGAAGTAATCGGTCTTCTGGGTATGCAGAAGTATACCTTGGCGAAAATGAATGTACAGTGAGAACATTGTCTAAGAAGCATAATGAGATAATTATCTTTGAAACTACGGCTTCTTGTGTTGCAAAGCTTTTCCACATAATGTGCAGCTCTTTTACTCATCCAAATTTTCTCATAGTCCTCGAGATGTAAGCAATTTCATTTGAGGATATGTGTATCCGACTAACCAAACAAGTTAACTCCTAGCACAAGAGATTTTGCCCAACTTGAGAAATCATTGTTGGTGAGAGCCATAAATCTAACAGTTGCATCAAGAGAATTCTCACCTTTGTAAAAAACTATCGATACCAATTCATAGCTCAATGGAGTCACCACTAGCGACACATAAGGAGAATAATTCACAATGAACCAACTTTGACTTCCCATTGCTCGACATTGAACTCAAGTTTTATATATCCTTCCATGGTTTGATAAACTAGACCCGATAATCGATAGAAGCCATAAGATTTAAGTCTAGCATAATACCTAGAGTGAATATCAGCTAGATATCGATATACTTGAATACCTTCGCCTAGACTAGTAACACTCATGAGATCCTAGATACGAGGCCATGAATAATGCAAGAAGGCATACGGTCCTATAAGCTTCAAACAATTCCCAATAGTGGCAAGGGTGAACATGTGAAAATAGACATGGAACAACACTAAATTACCCATTTGCACTAAAGCATTTTATCACTTGTGAAGACAAGTCGATTCATCGGCATCTTAATATATAGACAAGCACCACCACGTATTCAAACTCCATAACACAGTCCCAAGCATTATACCCTGAGGTTCTAGTACCTTCTCCATTTCAATTACTCTACCCAGCAATAGTAACACTGGTCTAACTCTATCAATCATTTTAACAAACAACATCCTCTCATCAAGACTTATGACATCATTAACACCAAGACTAACAACCAAAGGTATATATAAAATCTGTTTGGTATCCCAAGCTAGAAATCCATATGTTTACCACATTCTCATAAGAAATCGATGAAATATTAACACATTTACCTCGGTCAAATAGCAAACGAGTATTATCCAAATGAGTATAAACACAATCCATACGGTTTGTGGAGTTGTAAAGAATGAACATTAAATCCTTCAAGCATTTAAGAATTTGAAATTCTCCTCAAAATTGTTGAATAAAACTCGGGAAGAATTATTTACCTTATCAATTTTGACTTGATTTAACTTTGAGAAACCAATTAGATCTGGTTTTTAAACTTCTTCAAATTGTAAGCTCATACCATCAAGTGAATCGTCATCTTTATTTTGGTGCGGTGTAGATTGAAATTTACCATCAACTGAACTCAAATCACCTGAATTTGGTTTCGATTTGACAACAATTTCATCCTCGATCATCTTTGATTCATCAAATCTGTGAGAACAGTTTATTCTTTGGAGAAGAACCTAAAACTTCATTAGAACTTTACGGTGTAGGACCTTGACTAGCAGAAACTCTATCTCGTTCGTCACGACATTCTCGAATTAACTCCCGGATAGACTGTAAATACCTTGCTGATGGTTGTTCATGGTGTTGATCAACTTTCTTGAGTAGTTCTGCTTGTTTAAGAGATAGCTCGTCCTGTCTTTGGTGGAATTCCTTTTGAGTTCTAGCTAACTCATCAATCTTTCGGTTCAGTTCATCAAACGCAGTGTTGTTGGCCATGGAAGCAGTCGGAGGATCGACTGCTCTGATACCACTTGTAGTGAACTCACTACAATTTGGTTTATCAGGAACAGAGTGAATCTCTAAGGATAGAGATGATTTGGGATAGGTAGAAGAAATTAGAGGATTAAGGGAGGAACTAGACGAATCAGAGGGTAATAGGAAGAAGACATTGGAGATAAGAAGTTGCAGAGCACTTTAGGAAGAAGATAGAGTTTTACATTTCATTAATTGCATTACAGACGGTACCACTTCTACATATATAGGACATACTCGATGTGGACTCGTGACAAAGTCTATCTACACCTAACAAGGGGGTGCCCCAAATGGGTAGCCCATAACAAGAAATACTAATAATCACAAAGGGACATGACACCTATCTCTGGTTCGCCGAACTTGGGTGAAAAAAAATCAATTTCTTGATGATTTCAACCTACAAAAATGATACTAAACATAATCGAAATGTATTTTTGTGTATTGTTAGCATTGGGTTCCTCATCGATGTATTCATCTTCATGATTTGGCTCATATAATCATCATTATGAGTTTGAGTTTGGGTCAAATCATTCTCATAATTTAAAAAATCATCCATTTCCGGATTCTTATTGTTGTTGATGTGTATTTTCCTACCTTTTCTAGAAGAAGATTGTCTCTGCTCATCCATTTTGATTACTTGAATCAAAGTACAAGTGTTTTTTCTTCACTTATATTCCCCTTCTCCAAAAGAAAACATATACTTTTTATTCTTTTTCTCCCAAATTAATCAACACAAAATTTTATAAATTAATTATCTCTAATAACTAATCATTAATATTAATCACTAATCAAAATTATTAACAACTAATCATTGTTATTAACCACTAATACAGTATTACTAAAAGGGCCGTTTTGTAATTATAAAAAATATTTGGTTAAAGGGATTTTAGATTTACTATCTAATGACCTGGTTTTGTCTTTACTTTATATGCCCTAAAAGATTTCGTATGCACCTAAAACTAGGGGTGAGCATGGGCCGGTATGGACTGGTTTTCGCCTCATCCGCATCCAATCCATTGTACTACAGATTTCAAATTTGGCATCCGTATCCAATCCATATCCAACGGATTTGCATCCAATGGATGGACGAATTGGATGCGGATAATCCAATGGATTTATTTTAGTTAAAACTTATAGTAAAGAAAATAAGCCGACACAAATGACTTCTTATAAAACCTACATATCCTATATATGTATACAAATATTAATATGCCATGTACAACACCCCAAGCAAACATCTTAAAATTTCCTAAATGATCCATATTATTTTCTAGAACTATATAAATGCCCTTAATTTAATGGATATGGATGTCCAACGGATTTTTCAGGGTTGCATCCGGGCCCGGTCCGTTGTCCGTTGGATTTCTAAAATTTCACCCGCATCCAACCCATTAACGAACGGTCCGGGCATCCATCCGCAAATGAACGGTTGGTCCCGGTTAAATCCACGGATTACGGGTCAAATGCTCACCCCTACAGGCTAAAACAGGGTCTATTCTGTGTACTAAATTCAAGTTTAAGCCCAGGCTAAAAAAATAGCCAAGCCCACCCGTAATTTGGTTTCTATTTCACGGGTTCCAGTTGTGGAGTGGTACTTATGTCTACCTCGACTTTCCCTGTGTAGGGAGGAAAGCAAATTTTTATGCGAGGAAAACTTTTCAAATTATTTAGTTTATTTAATTTTTGATAACTTCAACTTTATGCCTCTTTTACACCAAACTTAACAAATCCAGGTTCTGAAACACATCTTCATATACGGAATCGAAATACGTAAAATACAATATATATGTTCTCTCTGCGGCAAAAGCCGTCTACCTCCAGTAGTGTCGGAAAGAATAAGATCACAATGAACTGTCTCCCAAAACTCAGTCTCTGTTTTACTACAAATAAACAAGAAAAAATCCAGAGAAAATCAAGAGTATCATTAATGGAAGAAACAAGTAGAAAACCTCAATATGAAAGCAGAAAACCTCATTATGAAAACCCTAATAACTCAATCCAGAGAAGATCAATATTATCATCAATGGAAGAAACAAGTAGAAAACCTCCTTGTGAAAACCCTGATAACTCAACCCAGAGAAGATCAATATTATCATCAATGGAAGAAACAAGTAGAAAACCTCATTATGAAAACCTTAATAACTCAACCCAGAGAAGATCAATATCATCATCAATGGAAGAAACAAGTAGAAAACCTCCTTGTGAAAACCCTGATAACACAACCCAGAGAAGATCAATATTATCATCAATGGAAGAAACAAGTAGAAAACCTTATTGTGAAAATCCTAATAACTCAGACCAGAGAAGATCAATATTATTATCATTAATAGAACAAACAAGTATAAAACCTCCTTGTGAAAACCCTGATAACTCAACCCAGAGAAGATCAATATCATCATCAATGGAAGAAACAAGTAGAAAACCTCATTGTGAAAATCCTAATAACTCAGATCAGAGAAGATCAATATTATCATTAATGGAAGAAACAAGTAGAAAACCTCCTTGTGAAAACCCTAATTACTCAACCCAGAGAAGATCAATATTATTATCATTAATAGAACAAACAAGTAGAAAACCTCCTTGTGAAAACCCTGATAACTCAACCCAGAGAAGATCAATATTATCATCAATGGAAGAAACAAGTAGAAAACCTTATTGTGAAAACCTTAATAACTCAACCCAGAGAAGATCAATATCATCATCAATGGAAGAAACAAGTAGAAAACCTCCTTGTGAAAATCCTAATAACTCAGACCAGAGAAGATCAATATTATCATTAATGGAAGAAACAAGTAGAAAACCTCATTGTGAAACTCCTAATAACTCATTCCCACGCAGATCAGAAAGAATCAAAAGTAAAGAAGAAGAAATTTCACTTGAAGACTTTATAGTAGAGTCGGAAAGAATTGAGACGAAGAAGAAGAAAAGGAGTGAGTTTTTGGAGAGTGTCGAGGACAATTTTGTTTGTGAGATTTGCGTGGAGAAGAAGAAGATGAATGAAGCTTTTAAGATTAAAGGGTGTAGCCATTCTTTCTGTTCTGAATGTATGGTCAGGTAATTTTTTTTTTTTTTTTGTTTTTTCATAATTACTGTTTGTTTACATAAATTAGGGTAAAATCAGTGTGTTTATTAATTATCAAGGTAATCAGATTTACAGTGAGAATTAAAGGTTAGGGTGTTGCTATGTCCATGCATTTTTAAACTAATTCGTTTCGACCCACTTTGCGGCTGAAACACTTTGAGGTGGGTCTGAGGACAGTTTATCTTTACACTTTGACGTGCACCTTTGTATCGTGACTATCGTCCTTATTGGAATATTTTAACTTGACAGATGAGATTTGAATTGCAAAATTCTTGATTCTTAAGTTTTTTTTTTTTTTTTTTTGAGTGTTCAAGGTATGTGGCATCGAAGATTCAAGAGAATGTAATATCAATTGGATGCCCAGAGATGAATTGTCAAGGAGTATTAGAACCCGAGTTCTGTCGGTCAATTTTACCACCAGAAGTATATGATCGTTGGGGTAAAGCTTTATGTGAATCGTTAATACTTGCGCCCCAGAAATTTTACTGTCCATTTAAGGATTGTTCAGCACTTTTAGTTGATGACGGTGAAGGAGGAATATTAGAATCAGAATGCCCACATTGTAACAGACTCTTTTGTGCACAATGTAAAGTTCCATGGCATTCCGGGATTATATGTGCAGACTTTCAGAAGTTAAATGTTGACGAGAGAGGAAACGAAGATATTATGTTAATGAAAACTGCAAAGAAAAATCAGTGGCAGAGATGTCCGAAGTGCAAGTTTTATGTTGAAAGAACTTCTGGATGCTTGTTTATTAAATGCAGGTTTGTGTTATCGATCATTTGAGCTATTTTGGATTGATTAAATATTCGTCTCATTGTTTTTTGGTTTCTGTAGGTGCGGACATGCATTCTGTTACAACTGTGGAGCTCCGTTGAAAAATCATTATTGTGAAGTTTGTAAGAGGTAGTTCTGTTGAGAGAAGTTGCGGGGAAATCTTCTACTTCATCTCCAATTCATTTGAGATTGATTACCAGCTGTACAAAAATGTGTCAATGAGTCGAGATTGATTTACTTTCCACTGCTCGGTAAAAAGCTAATAGTTCTATTGAAAACCTTTGTATATTAACTATAGAAACCTATATTATTAACTTCGGGCTCGGTGAATGTAAGTGGATGTACATAGGAAGTTTAATGGATAGTTAGAGCTGAAAATTTCTTCTCTTTGTTCTTTATCACCATTTGAAGCTCAAGGCTTTGTACCTTAAGACCTATCGACTTGAATGTTACTGGAATCTTTTTGTGGAGGATCAAAATGTTACTGGAATCTTTTTGTGGAGGATCAAATTTTGAGCTATTCTAACGGTGCTTGCTCGTCCTATTAATGTTTTTTTAGCTTTAATCAAAATATTCGTATTAATCAAATTTTGAGCTATTTTGAAATCTACAGAAAATATTATATTTTGGTTTTTCGTATTAATGTTTTTTAGCTTTAATCCGTATTCGTTTGCATTTGAATATTGAGACGTGCATGGAGTGTTGGCATATTTAAAATTTCGTTGCCACCACATGGTACAAAATCATAAGACCGTAAAGATTTGATAACGATTTGATAATGATTTGATTTGGTAACGATTTGATTTGATAAGGATCTGATTTAGTAATGATTTGATAACTGTTTTTTTTTTTTTTTTTTTAGTGATTTTTATGAGGATTCTTTCTCATAATTTCTTAAAACAAAGGTGGTGCTCTCTGATAGGATGACACTGGGGACATGTATATTTTGGGTACAGAAGATTTGGAGCCAAATTTGTTGTTGATATTGATTTGTTTATACAAAACTTAGCATGAAGTAGCTAGCAGGGTGCTGACGTGCTCTATAAATATGTGCTATTTATAGTGGCCTTCGTATAATTCAATATAAGCACCGGCAAGTAGTAGTGTTCGTTTTTCTTTTCTTCTTTTGTAATGAAGATGGTAATACCAGTCTACCAGAGAGGTTTTCATGTTTTCTTGCTGCTGGTTCTTATCTTGTTGCATTACTCATTTTCCTATCTGCTTGCTCAGGTACAATAATAAAGCACAAGTTATAGGAGCTGTTATATTTTAAGAAGTTTTGGTGTTCGACTTCGATCCAGATCCTTTGTGAAAACATTTTTGCCTTTTAAAGTTCAATAGTGTAAACATTTTAGTTTTCTAGATGTGTTATTACTTGATCACTATATTTTCTTGAATTTGTTATTGCCTAGCTAATTACCTGGATTTGATGTTTTCGTGTGTGTAGAAATTTCAGAGGTGGCAGCCATTTCATGTGGCCTTGGTGAAACTTATGTAGTAACTAATACGACTACATCTTTTACGGGACAGTGCAAGTTATGTCCAACGGAAATTGAACGCAAATGCAAGTTGCAGGGTAGACCAGTGTCTACCATAGAGTGCAACTGGTGGGATCGCACTGGAGCACCTAGGGTTTCGGTATGCGAGGGATGTTGTGGGCTACCACCACTCCCAACTCCATCACCACCGGGGACATAGATGAGTCTTTCCCCAAACCTGCTAGACAACCATGGAATTGTGGTGTTTGTCAAGATGGTTGTAAAAGAAAATGTGAGTTCTGGGGCGGTCTTACGGTTGCAAGGGAGATGTGCTATTTCATGCGTTATGATGGTGAAGAAATTTATGTATGCAATTGTTGTTGTAGACGAAATCCAATATCGCCACCACCACCACCTCCTTCACCCCCACCTCCATCCCCATCACCACCTCCTCCATCTCCATCACCGCCTCCTTCATCTCCAGCACCACCACCTCCTTCACACACAAAGATTCTCCCTCATGCTGAGAAAACGTGCAGATTTGCGTCCTAATAGACGATGTTTTGTGCCTAGGGAAAAACTTATTCAAAAAGGAAGATGTAAGTTGTTCATATGTTTCAATTGAACCAGAAGCCAAACTATATAGCTACGATTTAGCTTTATCTTTTAAGGAAAAAGGGAATAACCTAAGTTTCAAAGCATCATCATCAAGGTTTCTAATCTTTAGGGTACTACAAATTTTCTCAAAGTCCCTAACATGGAAATAGGGGTTTTCATTTTCTTTCCCTAAGAAGATTGGGAGCAATTTGTAAGGTCCCAGGTTTAAGTTCATAAGTTGCTTCTGTTTCAGCTAACCTGATACACGAGGGACGAGTAGTCCTAGTCGGGTTCAACAAAGCTTTTAAAGTTGTCATTTCTGGCTCTACCTGAGTTATAGGGATTCTCTCCTCAGTAAAAGATGGATGTTCAAAACTAGACTTTCCAAAATCAGAGGTCTCTAGATTAAGGTAATCAAGATTCTTGTTTCCTAAAATATCACTTCTAGGTTTTTCACGCATAAACCGTCCTAGAGCGTCTCTTTTCGTTCAGGCATACACAAGAATTCAACAAAAATTTGTGCACATGCAAATGTTGGGCTCACTAATTTAGGTAAGCTTGGGTTACCACAACAAAATATACCCAAAGGTACGAGGTGAGGTTTGTGGACTTTGTTTGGTAATTCCCAAAAGGCCCAAGGCACGGGTTCAGCTTACTAATCCACGAGTTTTCCTAAACTCGGTGATCTGATGAGGGATGCAATTGGTGTGTGCAACTGTTTTTTTTATATAATATAAATAAAAATAAATAAGCAACCAAATAAAAGAAAATTACAAGTCCAAAAGAAAATAAAGAAACTAATAAATAAAAGTCCAATAATAATATCTCTAGTTTCTCCTTTTTTTTTGGCAAGTTCAACTTTCCACTTATAGCTTCGAGTCAATCCTGCACAACAAAAACAAAAATACCAAATACGTAAAATAGAACAAAAAATCTAAAAAAAAGTAAATAATAAAAATACAAAACCTAAAATACAATAAACCTAAAACCTAAACCTAAATACAAGTCCGCGTCGGCGGCGCCAAATTATATGATTTGGAGATACAAACCTAAACCTAAAATACAATAAACCTAAACCTAAAATACAATAAACCTAAACTTTTTGTACACTGATTCTCGGAGATGCTCAGGAATTGAAGGTTGGATCGAAAGAGGAGGAGTATGAGGTTCAGTAAAATTATATGATTTGGAGTACCACCACCGCCATCATCATTGATACAAATCGATTTAAGTCAAAACATTAATACCCAATCTTCGCTGAATCGGGATTTCTATTTCGAATTTGTTGAGGATAAGGACATAGAAGTGGGTTTGATTGAGGTGTAATGGTAGGAAGAGGAGGATCATGATATTGTAATGGGTTTAGTGGTGGTGCGGGAGTAGGAGGATGAGGTGTTTCTGCTGGTGAAGGAGGCGGCGATGGTGTTAATGGAAGATCTAGACACGTACTGGTTTCGGTGGTTGAAGAGTTCAAGAGAGATTGGGAAATGAATATCTCGTACAAACAAAAGTATAAAAAAAAGGGTAAGACTGGTATTTCTAAAATACGAAAAGATCTAATTTAGATTATTATTTGAATTTGGGGTTTTTGTATCACTTTTGGGAAAAATGGAGTTCTTGTAATTCTCAACATATGGTTGGAGTTTATATCTACAATATTTAGTCACCTTGGTGTTTTATCACTTGTTTTGATTCCTAATTTGCTTTTAAAGCCTGAATTCTTATCAGAGTGAAGTCAAAATTTTAACACGGAACTAATACTTAATTTAATATGCTACAAGAAAATTACCTAATCGGTTAATTCATCACTATTAGTATATTTTTCTTTGACACTTGATCACAATATTATGATCAAATCTTTTATAGTAGAGTTTCATCTATATATATATAACTTCCCATGTTATGTTTTTAATCAGAAACGACTTGAAAACTTACGATACATAAATGGAAACAAGTCAAGCCATGTATCCATATATAACAAGTCATCTATCCGTTGCCATGATTTTTTTGTTTGCGTCATATATATATATATAAAAGCCTAGTTTTTCCTAGTTTTGAGCGCCTAGACAAATATATTTAAGCCTTACTATTATTAAATACGAGTTTTACGTAAATACCAGCATGATTATCTGTGTTGTTCAGTAAAAATTAGAGTGTCAGGCACGCGCCAATGCGAAGATGAGTAGAATTGACACGGTAAACTGAAGGACCTGTATAAGCTTCATAAGTAACTTTCCATTTGATATAACAAAGAAGGAAATTTGTTATCTTTCCATTGTGTGCTGGCAGGGGCGACCTCAGGAGGGCTAGAATCGTTTTTCTGCCTAAACATAAAGCATTAAACAAGCTCGGTCTGAAACATTTGAGCAAAAATTTAGTTAGTATGTTTGAGGGTTGACCCGAGCTTTAACCTAGCTTGGCCCCCACTTTTTTAGGTCCGCCAATGAATATTGGAGGATGAGCCCGATTATTCACCAATCTATGTAATCGTATGATAAGGGCAGTCATGGGCGGAGCCAGCCCAGTACATGGGTGTGCACTTTCATCCCTAGCCCAGATGGCTCCAAGCCTAATTTGGACCCAAAACAATTTCTTTCAACTACTCATAAGTCTGATTTTGCTTTTTGCACCACCTAATTATTTTTTTTTTGTCTCCCTAAAGCAAATTTCTATACCCCATCTTAGAAATCTTGGCTCCGCTCCTGGGGGCAGTGCCAACATTATGTGAAATGGATGGATAAGTGGCAGTGTATAATTACTATTTCATGAGATCTCTCTTCTTATGCATCGAAGTTTCTGTTTGTGCCCCATATAAGGCCGGTTCTTATGAGGATGATAAACTTCATAGTTTGCCATTTTTGCACCCACTATGAAGCTGGCTAATTGGCAAAGTAGAAAATTTGCCACTTAGCTAGGTGAGGTCGTCTCTCTATCAAGTGGTGGAGTCTCGACTGGGAGACCGAGTGTTGACCGGGGGATCTAGTGTGCATCGCTGAAGGCTGAGTGTTGATTGCTCATCAATTTTTTAGTGTTTTAAATTTTCTTCTCAACTTTCTGTTATTCTAATATTACTTTTATTAGATAGGGTCCCACTAACTAGAACCCAGTTTTGCTCTAGCAGCGCTAGAGCATTTTTGATCTAGCGCTGCTAGAGCCGTTGGATGGCTGAATCCAATGGTGGTGGTGGTTTTTAATGAAAATTGCATTTTTGCCCTTGGAGTAAAAAACTCCACTGACAACCACCACCATTGGATCGACCCATCCAACGGCTCTGTGACATTAGATAAAAATGATCTAGTTACCGCTAGAAACAAACTTTTTTTCCCACTAAATATATTAAAATCTTATAAATACCCCACCACACCCCTACAAATAATTTTTTTATTATGAAGGGTCCCACTTATCATAACTAGTATATTATTTTATCTAAGATTCCCATGCCGGTTTTCCCATAGTGGAGAAACGGACGTGGCATGCTAAAACAACTTTTTCGCCCCTCTCCATAGGAACCGGCCCGAGGATTCCTAATTTTTAGCACGGTTGATACATGAAGATACCGTACCAAGAGTCCTGCTGTCATGCACGAGTTCGCATGAAAGCCGTCGGATTTGGATCATCTACATCAGATTTGTTGACCAAAAACAGTCACAAGTCAAGGTTGGACTACGAGGGTGAAGGTCAATCGACAGTATAAGTACCTGGACGAGGAGGGTAAAATCATACTAGGTATTTTTATCCTCAGCCGCAGCAACAAAAAAAAAAAAAAAACTCAATCTTTTTCTTATTATGAAGCCGAAAAGAAGATCATCATCATCATCATCATCATCAATGGCAGGAAGAACAAGGAGTAGTAGAATAAATGGAGTTCTTCTTGGGAACCTTAGTTCCTCATTCATTTTAACAAGAAGTAAATGTAAAGAAAAAGGAATTTTAGTCGCAAATCACATGGAAATTAATAGATCAGTTAAACCTAAGAAACAAAATAATAGATCAGTTAAACCTAAGAAAGAAAAAAAACCCATTAAAGGTGTTACTGTAACCGAGTTGAAGAAGAACAAAGGGAGTGATTTTCCAAAAAGGGTTGAGGAGGAGAACTTCGTTTGTGAGATTTGTGTGGAACGGAAGAAGATGAATGAAGCTTTTAAGATCAAAGGGTGTAACCATTCTTTCTGTTCTGAATGTGTGGTCAGGTAACCATTTTTTTTTTTCTTTTCTAATTAGTGTTTTTAATGATTTAAGGTTATTTGGTTAACAGTGAAAACTGGATGTATGGTCAGGAAAATGCTAGATGAATTAGTAGAAGGTGTGTTTTGGCACTCTTCGTTATTGCTTGTTCATGGTTGTGCTTTATAACGTATATCCTTGTCACCCTAAACTTGCTTCTGTTGTACAAAGCCATTCTTATATTTGCTGTTTATTATATAGTAAAAGGCATTTTTAATTATGAATTCAGCGGAGCGGAATCCACAAGCTGGTTGCATAATTCATGTATAAAACAACGTAGGTTTAATTCATAGGCCGTCCATGTGTTAGCTGGTTTCCTGGGACATGCAATATGCCAGAGTTGAGATCTTCTAATAAATACATTTACGAGGTCTTTTATAGGAACATCCTTTGTGGAATTAGTATTGGATGGTAGGTTGAATAAGTTAAAAAGATTGAGCTAACACGTCTGTTGGATTTGAGTTACTGGTCTGGATTAGTTATGTTTGAACATGATATACGAATGGCATATGTATTTGGTTTATCTTTATCTTGAGTATACATTTGTATTGTCTGTATTTGTGATGTTTTTAACTTGACAGATGAGTTTTGAATTCCTAAATTCTTGATTCTAAAGCTTTTTGAGTTTCCAAGGTATGTGGCATCGAAGATTCAAGAGAATGTAATATCAATCGGCTGCCCAGAAATGAAATGTCAAGGAGTACTAGAACCTGATATTTGTCAGTCAATTTTACCACCAGATGTATATGATCGTTGGGGTAAAGCTTTATGTGAATCGTTAATACTTGGGGGCCAGAAATTTTACTGTCCATTCAAGGATTGTTCAGCACTCTTACTTGATGAAGGTGTAGAAGGAATATCAGAATCAGAATGTCCACATTGTAACAGACTCTTTTGTGCACAATGTAAAGTTCCATGGCATGCAGGGATTGAATGTGCAGAGTTTCAGAAGTTGAATGTTGACGAGAGAGAAAGAGAAGATATTATGTTAATGGAAGCTGCAAAGACAAACAAATGGCAGAGATGTCCAGAGTGCAAGTTTTATGTTGAAAGAACTTATGGATGCTTGTTTATTAGATGCAGGTTTGTGTTACTGATCATTTGAGCTATCTTTGTTTGGTTAGATATTCTTCTAACTGGCTTCTGTTTTTTTTTTTTTTGCAGGTGTGGACATGCATTCTGTTACAACTGTGGAGCTCAAATTTTGGTGAATCATTATTGCACAGTTTGTAAGAGGTAGTTGCGCTGAAATTTGTCGCCAATTCATTTAGAGAATTATTAATTACTGTACAAAAACGTCCACAAGTTCAAAATGATTTACTTTCCGCTGCTCGGTAAAAGCTAATAGTTATATAGAAAACCTTGAATGTAAGAGGTGGAAGCTAAACGGATAGTTAGAGCTGGACACACTTTTTATATTAACATCTTTCTTTTATTTCCCTATTATCACCATTTGACGATCAAGGCTTGTACTGCAGGACCTATTGAATTGAATGTTACCGGTATCTGTAGAGAAGTTAATGTTGAAGTGGCTGGAGCTTTTTCAGCTGGTTTGAAAGGTTTGGAAATTCATACAAGTCATTTGTCTGATAAAAGTTAATTCGTATTTCTATTCTAGGATCGAGTTTTCTTCTTTCTTTGCTAGATTATTTCATACGTGCCGATTGTATAGTTTTACTTATATACTTCGTCCATGTGAACAAAATTGTGGTTTTTTTTCTTTCTCAAACACTCTTATATCAGTGAAGATCCACTGTACAAACTATCTCCATCCCGGGAAGAATAATACCATCAATTTTCATTTTAGCCTAAAAGAATCTTGATTATTAAACCATGGGGAATGGGATACATTTTAGCCTAAAAGAATCTTAATTATTAAATGATGGGCAATGGGATAGAGAGCTAAGGGAAGTTCCTTGCAAATGTGAAAATTTACTCAGTTAGGTGGATTGGCAAACCATGCACTATGGTAAAATGCAATTGGCGGCAGCACAAGAAGTGTGCGGTGAAGGTGTTCAGTTTTTCTTGACACTTCGCTTACACATTTGTATTATCTGCATTGCAATATTTTAATTTGACACAAGAGGTAGTTCTGCTGAAATACGTGGCAAGGATTTTTTTCTAATTTATCTCCAATTCATTTCGAGATTCTTGATTAATAGCTGTACAGAAGTGTCCAAGATTCTTGATTTACTTTCCACTTCTCTGTAAAACCTAATAGTTCTATAGAAACTTTTATTATTAACTTCGGCTAACTTTTGGGTCGGTGAGTGCAAAGAGGATGTATGTTATGACTGTTTGAAGCTCAAGACTTGTGCCTCAATACCTATTGATTTGAATGTTACCGCGGTATCTTTTTGTGGAGATGAAATTTTGAGCTCTTGTGAATGATATACTACCGGTAATTATTGTTTAGCTGGTTTGATCTGGTTGGAGAATTTGGATAGATTACTTAGTTGACAGATTTAAGATACAGAGAATCAGAGAAACCTGACACAGTGTCAATGAATCTCACCAAGTTCTCTCTCTTATCCTAGCACTGGCTAGCAGCACAAAGTGGTCACCAGGCTCACCACTACGCTTTGGACTTGTGGGAGCAATAAAGAACCTAATAGTACTAATTCACAACTGGCATTAGCCATGATACCAGGGGTGCAGATTCTATCCCTTCCCTGGGTGATATTATGGACCTATCTATTGCAGCACTAGCACGCCTCTTTTTGTAGCAAAACAGGACCATTCCAGCACTCCTGCATTCACGATTTAGGGTGATCTTAGATTAGTATAAGCTCTCTCTAAACATCAAATGTAATATTTTAGGTAAATAGCCGATGTCACGGTAGTATAGTGGTAATTAAGTGATGAATACCACTGACCGGAGCTCCAAACTCTTCAACACCAAACTTTTTTATAGATTATAAAACAAGTTTGAAACTTTTCGACACCATTTTTTTTTCCTTTCTATATGGTGTTGTACTTGGAAGGAACGCAATGACAAGTTATACAATAACCATGAAAAGGATTCGACTCAATTAATTGCAGATGTGAAATGCTTGTTGTTCAATTGTGGTTTGAACTCTAATATGTTTTCTGGTTTTACTTTGTCGAATTTGCTATGTAATTGGGATGTCATTGTTCACACATCCATGTAACCTTATATGTTTTTGAAGTCACTATTCCGGTGACTCGAAACTTTTTAATTTAATTTTCACAAAATTGGTTAAAAAGACCAAATCAACAATTCCTGGGTGAAAAGGACATTTAGATTTTAATACTGTTTAAATGGACAAAAATGTAAAAATAGCCGGGATGTAAACAGTTTCATCCTGCCCATTTCGAAAACTTTTTCTTATTTTTAATTTACATCACGATGCATCCAGTTTCATCCTTACTATTTTTTAAATGTCCATTTCACCCATACTAATTTTTACTTGTCCATTTGAAACATGTTTTAAAAATATTTGGACAAATGACCAATTTTCCGTTTAATTTTTCCCTTTTTGCTGTCAACAAAAAAAAATGGATTGAAAAAACACAAAATTAGTTAAAAAGACCAAAATCAACAATTCCTGGGTGAAAAGGACATTTAGATTTTGATACTGTTTAAATAGACAAAAATGTAAAAATAGCCAGGATGTAAACAGTTTCATCCTCCCCATTTTCAAATATTTTTTCTTATTTTTAATTTACATCACGATGCATCCAATTTCATCCTTACTATTTTTTAAGTTTAGGTCAAGATGAATCCAGTTTCATCCTTGCTATTTTTTTAGTGTCCATTTCACCCATACTAATTTTTACTTGTCCATTTGAACCATGTTTTATAAATATTTGGACAAATAACCCATTTTCCGTTAAAAAAAAAATAATCTTGGGCAGTCTACTAACGAGGGTTAACTTTTCAGCAAGTAATCACATTGCAGATTGTCGCTGCTCTTGTACCGAACCAAAGATCACTAATTAAGGGGAAAAAAACATGACACCTTAATCCACAGGCGGCGATTTATACACTATCATGCTCATCCGTAGATGATTTGGTAACGTGTCTATTAGATAGGACTGGAGGGGTACCCATATATATATATATATATATATATATATATATACAAAACTAGTCAAAAAACACCAAGGTGACCAAACTTGTTGTACAAAAAATCCAGCCATATTACTTTTAATAAATGAAAACCATTTGATTAAAAAGTGGCACAAAAACCCCAGGTCAAATAATAATAAGTAAATTTAGTTTTTGTTATTTTTTAAAAAGCCAAACATACCCTTTACCTTCTCTTCTTCTTCTTCTTCTTCTCTAATTTCTTTTTCTTTTTTCTTCTGTCTCCTTCTCTGCACCACAATCACCACCGGTGAAGCACCAATAGATCCCCACGAACACCAAGCAGACAACACCTCCGTGGTGGTTTAGGGTTGTCGGTCTTCATCTCTGAGGAGCTGTTATTGAATCTCTAATTTCTTTTTCTTTTTTCTTCTTTCTTCATCTCCTTCTATGCACCACAATCACCACCAGCAGCAACAATAGATCCCCACGAACACCAGCAGCAACACCTCCGTGGTGGTTTAGGGTTGTCGGTCTTCATCTCTGAGGAGCTGTTGTTGAATCGATTATTGAAATCAGACTTCACAGAAAAGGTAAATCAATTAGGGATTTCATCGATCTCATTTTTCTTTCTCTTTTCTTTCTCGTTCACCACCAATTTTCTGTGGTAATTTTTTATTAAATCTCAATGGTTTGTTAGAATGGGTTTTAACATAAATTGAAGTTAGGGTTTGTAGTGAATATGTGTTTCAGATTTGATTGAGAAGCTGAGAGGAATTGATTTGTGCAGATTGGTGTTGCTCTGGTGAAATTGAAATGGGTTTTGTAGTTGAGTTCGAATTACAGAGAACTGGCAGTTAAATTGCTCGATCCTGGGGGTGTATTGGATGAACAGGATTGCACTGAACCTGAAATGCAATTGTGAATGGTATGTTTTGTTCTGGTGATTCATGGATAGTTGTTATGGCTAATGGCTGCATTTATCAGTGTTGGTGCTGGGTAATTGTGTTGCAGGTGATAAAGTGAAATGGCGAAGTTCAAGTTACAAGATGAATAGATGTATGCCTAGGTTGTGTGTTGTGAATTGCAGGAACACATGGAGCTGTAAATTGAATTGCATTGAGAAGATGTAGTGATGTTGATTGCAATTGCAGGGAGAACTGGAGCTGTGAGACCGCAGTTCAGATGGAGGTTTGTGATGTTGTATAGAGGGGTGGTATCTGTGGTTGAGTTATCTGTGGTGACTGAAGTTACAGCTGGTATTTGTAATGTTATGGAGCAGGTGGACTTCAGTAAGTCACCTAATGCAGCTCAAACAAAGTTGTAGTAGGAGATGGTTCTTGGCATGGATCAGAGGCCGTAAAGAGATACCAAATGACAGCGGTGGAATGTTTTGCAGCTGGTATTGAAGCTTGAGTTCTGGGTTGAGCTTAAACTGCAGTGGAAAGAGGTTCTTGAGTCGCGGTGGTGCTTTTGGTACCGAATATGAGTACAAGCAACAGCTGGAGTTAAGAAACCTAATTAGGTTTCATCAAGTTTTGGTGAAACCAATTTTGGTTTCATCATTGAAGCTGTGTTGGTGAAATGACAATATTTGAAAAAATGATGAAACCTAATTAGGTTTCATCTAGTTTTGGTGAAACCAATTTTGGTTTCATCATTTTTTATTTTTGGTTTCATCATTTTTCTGTTTGGTTTCATCATTTTTTTTTCTGGTCGGTGGTGGTGGTCGGCGATAATGGTGCTGTATTCTTCTTGGTGGTGGTTGGCGGCGGTGGTGGTGTGGTGGTGGTCGGCGGTGTCGCGGTGGTGTTTTTCGGGGATGGTGGTGGTGGCGATGTATTGGTTGGCGGCGGTGGTGGTGGTGGCGAGGTGGTAGTGGTGGTTGGCGGCGGCGGCGACGCGGTGGTAATTATCGGTGGTGGTGGCGCGGTGGTGGGTGGCGACGGCGGCGACGCGGTGGTAATTATCGGTGGTGGTGGCGCGGTGGTGGTTGGCGGGCATGCGGCTCGGTGGTGGTTGGCGTTAGCGGTGGTCGGTGGTGGCGGCACGGTGGTGGTTCTATTTGGTGGGGTTATTTTGTGGTGGTGATAATATAATAGAAATTAATGGTGGGGTTGATTTTTATTTTTGTTGGGGTGATTTAAAATTAAAGGTGGGATTGTTTTTATTTTTATTGGGGTGATTTAAACTAGAAGGTTAATATAGACAGTTTATGTTAAATGGGGTTTTTGTGAACAATTTGTTTTGTTGGGGTTTTTGTACATGGATAGTGACACCTTTGGGGTAAACAAGTAGTTGTACGCTCATCTGTCCATTTCTCTAGTACAGTTTCCAGCCACGATTCTTCTTCTTCACATGGCAATCGATGAGAAAGATGGTCTCTTTTTCTTCTTTAAATAATTTTTGTAGTTTTATAGATGCAAGTTGCCAACTTTAGTGTGTCAGTTTGCATTTCAGCTTCTATAAATAAACAAGTAGTTGATCACATAAACCACATCGTCACAATGTCTTTCAAGAGTTTTCCGTTTGGTTTTACTTTGTTCCGTTGTTGTAGTATGCCTTGAATACGGTTTGTATTCAGTTGGGCTTGTCCCATTTAGAGCCCAGGTGATAAACTTTGTTTCCACATCAAGAACTTTTAGGTTAGATAAAGGGAACATTATCTATATACCCCGGTATGAGGCTCATTGAAAAATACCCTTATCAACTTAAAATATACCCCTAGGCTTCTAGAAGCCCAAACCCGGATCGTCCAATTACTAAAATATCCCGAGATAAATACACACAACCGTTACCCAGAGATCAATATGGGCGTTATTTTCATTTCATTCAGTTTCTCTTCCTTTCTCTCTCTCTCTTTGCAGAAAAAAACCGAATCGAAAAACTGTAAAAAAAAAAAAAAAAAAACAACTGAAAATTACCGATCAAATCTTCGAAAATCAAACACAAAATCAATCGACATCAGTAGATCTATACTGTTGTATGATTTAGAACATCAAGTCTAACTGAAAAACAAAAAATAAACGAGAAAATTATGTTTCAGAGATAAATTGACTGTGAATTATCAACAACAACACTTTGAAAAGAGATCAAATCGAAGGTAAACAACGATTCGTGTTTGAATTAAGTTTAAATTTTATTTGATTTCAATTTTTAGGGTTTCATACATGATTTATCTTCAAAAAATAGTTTGATTCATCGCTTTTTGATTCGTCACTGGTATTTCTTCGATTTGTTGTTGCATGTGATGAAAGACAAATTGGTGCTTCTTCTCTTGCGGGTGTTTAAGGAATCAAATGCTTCTGTTAGTGTTAAGAGATTAGTAAAGATAAAAAAAAAAAAAAACAAATCACAGTGATTTTGTTGGTTTACTTGTTTTTGTTATATTTCATACTTATTTTGTTCAGTTTAATATGTTGAATTAGAACTGTAGTTTAATGTTGATTGTTCAAATGTAATACAACAGAAAAAACTTTAGGTTTTTGGGTGGTTTAATGTTCATTGTTCATTGTATCGAATCGAATTAGTGATAACTTGTTTTTGGGTGGTCTTTATTGATTGAATTGTTCATGGTTTTGGGTGGTTTTTGTTTCGTTGTTTAACCGTCAAATAATCGACAAAATTCTCAAAATTCTAATGTGAAAGCCTTGAGTTTCACAAATTCTAATGGTTCTACTGGAGTGTATGTCAAATCTTTCTATTAACTTAGTGATTAGAAAGTAGTTATTTGAATCTTTGCAATCATTTTATAGGAAAATTATTTGGCTACAGATTTGGAAGACAACCTGTACTAGTTGATTTCATATTTGGATGAAACTTGTGATACTTGTTCCCAGTTTTGTAAACAACTGGTACTTGAATAGATTATGTGCAATTGTACAAGTTCCTACCTTAGCTTGTTGTCTTTCTATTGTGGTTACCACGTATTATATGGTTTTAACTTCTAATGCTTCCTTTTTTAATCTAATCAACAGTAACTGGTGCTTCTCGGGGTTATGCATTTGTAAAATATGAAAATTATAAAGAGCTGAGGTACGCATATGAGGTGCGTAAGCTCTTGAGATGGAATATATCTCAGTTGCCAGTTGTTGATGGTAGTTTTTAACATAGGGTTAAAATCGTAAAATCGCACACCTAACATGACGTCATTATGACCATAAGCACATTTATTGAACCCTTTTATATGTCTGCGAGAAAATTACCAGGGTACCTTTTTTTTTAATACTGATTAGGGTTCCGATAGGCCAAACCCTAATTCCCACACCACATGTGCCAATGGCAAACCATGCCATCCACGTCTCACGCGCCAAGGCATGCCAACCATGCTAGTCGCACCCCGTGCCAATGGAAAGCCATGCCGATCACACCTACCGCGCCAAGGCATGCCAACCATGCTAGCCGCACCACCGTGCTGCGCGACACCTACCGCGCCAAGGCATGCTAGCCGCACCCCTGTGCCAATGACAAAATATTCCAGCCACATCTTCTCGCTAAAGCATGCCAACCATGCTTTTCGTTCCAACACGCCATGCACAATGCTGGTTGCCAAAACAAAGGCCTACAACAATCTACGACCATCTTTCCATCTACGACGCAAATCTTAGACGTTCAAGGTTACCAGACAACGCATGGTAACCCTTAACCCAAAAACCCTAGCTTGGTCACGATCCTAGCTTGGTCATTCCAAACCCGTGGCCCCACCATGCCAAGCCAAACCGCACCTTTCCTTGGCCCTATCCATGCTAGCCGCACCATGTGCCAACGGCATTCCAAACCCTTGGCCCCACCAGGCCAAGCCAAACCGCACCTTTCCTTGGCCCTAGCCATGCTAGCCGCACCATGTGCCAACAGCATGCCAAACCCTTGGCCCCACCATGCCAAGCCAAACCGCACCTTGCCTTGGCCCTAGCCATGCTAGCCGCACCATGTGCCAATGGCATGCCAAACCTTTGGCCCAACCATGCCAAGCCAAACCGCACCTTGCCTTGGCCCTAGCCATGCTAGCCGCACTATGTGCCAACGGAATGCCAAACCCTTGGCCCCACCATGCCAAGCCAAACCGCACCTTGCATGCTAGCCGCACCATGGACCAACGGCATGCTAAATCCTTGTCCCCACCATGCCAAATGCACCTAGACGCGCCACCATGATGGCCTTCCCTACGCGGCTACCAAAACGAAGGCGTGCGACAATCAACGGTCTCCCTTCAATCCCAGGAGAAAATCCTAGCCATCCAAGGTTACCAGACAACGCATGGTAACCTTTGGCCCGAAAACCTAAGTTTGGCCACACCAAACCATGCCATGCCAACCTAGCCGCGCCACCATGCTGGCCTTCCCTACGCGGCTACCAAAACGAAGGCGTGCGACAATCAACGGTCCCCCTTCAATCCCAGGAGCAAATCCTAGCCATACAAGGTTACCAGGCAATGCATGGTAACCTTTGGCCCGAAAACCTAAGTTTGGCCACGCCAAACCATGCTATGCCAACGACATGCCAACCTAGCCGCTCCACCATGCTGGCCTTCCCTACGCGGCTACCAAAACGAAGGCGTGCGATAATCAACGGTCCACCTTCAATCCCAAGAGAAAATCCTAGCCATCCAAGGTTACTAGACAACGGATGGTAACCTTTGGCCCGAAAACCTAAGTTTGGCCACGCCAAACCATGCCATGCCAACCTAGACAACACATGATAACCTTTCACCCGAAAAACTAAGTTTAGCCGTCCAAGGTTACCAGACAACACATGGTAACCTTTGACCCGAAACCCTAGTTTGGTCACACCAAACTAGCCGCGCCACCATGCCATGCCAATGGCATGCCAACCTAGCCATGCCACCATGCAAGCCTTCCCTATGTGGCCACCAACAAATGAAAGCGTGCGACGATCAACGGCTACCTTTCCTCTTAAGATGCAAAATATCGACCGTCGAAGGTCACCAAGCTAGCAAGTCTCCCAAGCTCAACTTGCCAGGCAACAACAATATACTACATGTTCCACAAAAAACATTCGAGACATCAACACATATCACAAACTGGAGGATCGTCTTTGGGTATTGGTTTGGCGGTTTACAGCGTGCGGCGTACACTACGCCCGTCATAAGGATGAGGCGGTTAGTAAATACAGGGAGTTAATGGTGAAACGCTCTTTTATGGTACATCAATTCCATGCGTTAACGGTTTTATGGAACATCAATTACCATGCGTTAACGGTTTTATGGAACATCAATTCCATGCGTTAACTGTTACCACCTCCTCCCATTTACTCACCCATTTTTCCATTCCTTAATGAGACCAGAGTATGTTTCACTTCGACTGGTATAAATAGGTCTTACCTATTTCCATCGAACAAAAAGTTCGGTCAGGAGAATACAACACTCACAAAACATTTTGCTAGCTTTCCTACCTGTTAGCTTCCCACTTTCTAATACAAGTCGTAACACAACTACTCTTCCAGAATCAACTATTCTGGTTTCATCACTTTCCTTGCTTCCCTCCCCAAAACCAACCCATTCTCCTCCACTTTGTGACCGAAGCAAGTCTGGAACGGCCATTTCATGGTTTAAGCCGGACTTGTACAGATTGATCTCTCGAATCTAAAGTACTCCCTTGCAGTACATTATTTAGGGTTTAAATTCGTTTCTCACCCACACACCCGAAATTACCGAAATCAGCAGAAACCATTTTCACCCACAAACACCAGTGAAAAAGTTTCTCAGTTAGAGGCCTACTTTGATATAGTATGTGTGGAACCCGTCGCTTATGCTTGAATGAATTATAAATCCTAATGTGGTTTGTATAGATATGAAATTTACATACTTGAGTAAGATTATGATGCATGGAGTTTAGTGTTCTGATTTCTAGTAACCCATCAGATTAATTATTAATCTAGTGTAGCTTATCTTGTATTGTATGCTTCAAATATTGAGTTCGGTTGTTGTAAGATAAATGTTTGGCTGGGAGAACAGTAGTACATGTGTTAACTCTCAAGTTGTCTTCAAAGGTGGAATCAACTTGCTCAAGTTGTTTTCAAGTTTGAAGCAACTTGTTTTAAGTTGTTCTCAAAATCCAGAAAGCAAGAATCTGTGGTATCTCATTTGGGAAGCAACTTGATCAAGTTGTCTCCAATATTGGAAGAAACTGGTACAAGTTGTCTCCAATGTTGGAAACAACTAGTTTCAAGTTTGCTTGAATCTGACAATAAAGTAACTTAAGCTTGACTCATTGTGGTATGTTTTGAATTTTTTTACGAAATTGATTTGATGATGCAGATGCTCATAAATCTTTTCAGAGCCAAAGGATATGAATATGCAATCAAAGGAAACTGAGGTTGGATTACTAGTAAAGAGAGAATTATGAAGTAGATGGCACAAGTATAAATATTTACTTGGAGTGTATATAACCTTTAAGAGGGAAATATAAGAGATGTAGCCGTTTAATGAAAGTGAGTGAAGAAGAAGTGGTTGCTAAAGTAAAGAAGAAAATGGTCAAGATTTCATTATGTATCTTAAGTGCAACTGATGAATGGAAGCTTCAGAAAGAAACATTGGTTAGGTTGGATGAAAAGCTAGATTGTAGCACTTTTCATAGTGATGTAAATCAGCAGAAAGATAAACATTAATTTAGATGTAAACAGATTAATCTGCACTCTTGATACAATATTAATTTGTTAAGGAATATTAGATGTAAACATTATACACTGGTTTTATTGCCGAATTGGCAATCTTTGTTGGCTATTGTTGTATGATTGCAGGTTTACATAACTAAGAGGAGAAATATAAATACAAACTGACCCTCAGAAAAAAAAAATCTAGAGACAAATGTTCAAATTGGCTCCAAAACTGAAAGCAACTTGCTTCAAGTTGGTTGCAAAGATGGAAGCAACTTGTTCAAGTTGTCCCAAAATATGGGAGCAACTAGAACAAGTTGTCTCCAAAGTGCAAAACCAACAGAATTTCCCCACCAAAAAGATAAGTAGAGCCTGTAACAGACAACATTACATGAAAAAACAACAAAGCAAAAACAAAAAAGAAGATTCAATTCATAAAACTTGGAACAAAATTTTTTAGAACAATTGCAACTTACAAGTTCAGAAAAAAAAAACATTGAGAAAAAAATCAAAACAAAGACAGCCAGAATGGAACCAACATCTCCTTACTAACAAACCCAACATTTCCATTACTTCAACCATTCCAACACCATTAAGCCAACATCAAAATTGCAATGACACTGCAACTTATCAGACTCACAACACCATCACTATCTTGCACTCGCACACCAACCCTGACTGTAGATATAGCCTCCAATTTAGTGCATGACAGCATATTGAGTTTCTGCAATACTAGCAACAACACACATGACCTCCCAGCAATTAGCAACAACTCCATCTTCTTCATTTTTTAATTTCTTGGCTTCAAAACAAATGTAATCTATACAGAACATCAACCTCCCATTAGGAACTACACCCATGATTTTTATTCGGTCAAATATCGACGGATCTAATTGACGTTTTTTGAGTTCATTCTGGAAAAACATTGGATGCACTATTCCTCTGACCAGAATATTTTTATGTTCCAGGAAAGTGGATATAAGTGGAGCTAAATCAAATCACATTAGCATGTGATAGCCAACATACACAACTCGTCCCTCGAAAGGAATCCCTGCAAGGCCTCGTACAATTTTTCCATCCTCTAAAGTTGAGAGCATGAACAGGGTCAACATCTATATATTAACCCACCTACAGATCACAACACTGAAATGAGAATGAAACTTGATGATATACATACAAGGATATAACTTTTTTCCAACAATGCGTTAAACTAAAACTAAGGTGCAAGAGATAGAATTTCGCAGTGCTAGCACTATATTGTCAGAGAATGGTACTATATTAGATAGAAGAAGTTTGGGAAAAAGAGCAAGGAAGATGATCTTGGAAGGTCTAACGGTGTTGGTCGAAACCTATAACAGTAACCAAAATGCCCTGATTTCATGTCTAAGGAATGAAGGATACTAACCTCTTGGGAATACTAGCCGACGCTGTCTCCAAATCGGAAGCAACTAACACAAGTTGTCTCCAAATATGAAGTCAACTTGTTCAAGTTGTTTCCAAATATGAAGGAAACCAGCACAAGTTGTCTCCAAAAAAAAAAACATACATGAATGAGTGAACCCTGGCGTGAGTCGAACACACATCTTCCGACATGGAGTCATTAATGCTACCATTGCACCATGATTCATCGCAACTATTCTAAGATTAGTAAGATATATGTATAAAGATAATTTCATATGCATGAATGGACCCAAAACAGGAAAGCATATATCTCCTAACAGAGTATTAGGATTTCAAGACAAAACCATTTAAAACAGAAAGCATACATCTCTAACAGAAAAGTATACACAAAGACAGATTAATAGTACAAAGGCTAATGAATGCCATAATTCATTCAATAACGTGAACATGTAACCTATCCGTACATGCATTAAATCTCATATATAAGAATGAGTTAAACCTTTTAACTTAGCAGCACTTGTTACTATTTAGTTAACAATTAACGCAAGTTGTCTCCAAATCTGGAGGTAACTAGTCCAAGTTGTGTTCAAATATGGACACAACTTGTTCAAGTTGTCTCCAAATCTGGAGGCAACTAGTCCAAGTTGTGTTCAAACATGGACACAACTTGTTCAAATTGTCTCTAGATATGTAGGCAACTAGCACAAGTTGTATCCAGATATGTAGGCAATCCCTAAGCCGGTTATCCAAACGTGGATTTTCATGAGAGCAAGATAATTCATTTTTTGATTTTGAGTTTAACAAAAAGATCACGGTACAAAGAGTTAATAAATAAATGCTTAATTTTGATATCCAAATGAGAATTACCTTTTCAGTAATGTTTATAACATGATCAAGAAAAGTTGGCATGTTAGGATGTCGCGCAATATTAACCCGCTGTATAGGAGTTCGATGTTTGTAGAGATATTTTAGAGCCTGAAATCAACAACAGTCCAACGGCTGTAGGTCACGCATAACATGAAAGTAACTTCACAAAAGGAACTTGCAAAAAAATATATAAACAGAAGCAAGAGGCTCCAAGTTTTTACCTCATAAAAATTTAAGACGTAAGAAACTCGAACTCAACTAACTTGCATTCCAAATATTAATTCTGGATCAACTCCTTTAACTAGTCTACAAATTTTTCTCTTCGCAAATTCAATTAGTATGCAAATGTATACGTAACTACTTAATATATCGATGTTTAGACATCTAAAAATCAAGCATTCAGTTAACATTTGATTATAGCAAGAACAATTATTCAAAATAAAATTTTTCCCCATGCCTAAAAAACTATGGGTGGTTTCAATTTGATCCCAGAGCCAAATTTTCCGTAGATTAAGAACGTATTTTATAAATAAAAATGGTATATTACAAAATAGAGATGACGAAGGTTTGCATAATTAAGTAACCACAGTGAGACGATGATATTACAATTAACTAATTAATGATGATTGAAGTACTCTAGTTTCTCTTATATCCACTCTACAAAGCCATAATGTTCCTGTGTAAGGAACTCCCTGAATATCGCCTATAAAATATACCAACTTAAATAAATAAAACTAGTGCAGAAACAAAAGTAGTTCAAAGATGATTTCATATAACCATAAGATATAGTTAGAGCTTAACTTTACCAACACATTATGAGATTACATGCAAGGAAAGAAAGTGAATGTGCACCGAAAGACTCACCTTTGCACAAGCAATACTAGAAGTTGAGAAGTAAGTATTCCCTTGCAGCTTGAATAACAAGATTTTTATCCTTTTCTGTTGCCAAACACACTGTACTGGTTCCCTGTAAGGAAAAATTTCCTATCTTTTAGCGGGTCCTTGACAAGTCAGTATTCCCTAATTAATTTTTTTTGTTTCTTGTGACCTGAGCATCATGACAAAATATTAAATGAACAAATGCACGCAACAAAGCCTTTTCCAACTAAGAAACGGACAGAGTTCTCAAATGAAAGAGAATGGAATCATCGATCATATCCACCAATATCAACTCCACCACCATTAATAAGTAGAATTCACTGCCATTATCCACACAGTACCATGCATAAAGTTTCATGTTTGGTTTCTCACAAATTCATTTAAAGAAATCAATACTCGTGAAAACTATTCAATTCCATTACACAACACACAACACCACTAGTAATTACTTACCATTTCGATTATACCAAGAATCCCAGTACTAAATTTTGCAACAATTAAATATGAACATAATGAGAAGAACATGCATTTTTTTTTTTACCTACTCATACTTGTTCTGCAACATTATGATCTGATCACTAAAATTCGAACCAATTTCTTGTGCCATTTTCCTTACCTGCAAGCCACAAATTCATTCCCCATTCAATCAAATTCCGCAATCATATAGAAATTATCGAAGATTATAAACTGATTTTGCTGAAATATATTGATTCAAAATCAAAATTAAAATCATAAGACATGAAAACTAGTTCAAAAATTAAATTAATTGTTTACCTTTTGACTTAATCTTCATGTCGATTGGTATCTATCTACAAAATAGATTTTCCAAATCTGGAAAACTAATGACGTTGAAATTATGAAATATGAATCAGAAGTCGATCGATTTAAACGTAATGATTAATCTGAACTCTCAGCAACAATGAAATCGAAAACCAAAATAACAAATCGATCTCTGCATCTGATTTGAAAATCAGTTGAAATCAAACATATAAATTAACACCCACAATGGATCTACTAATAGTAGCAGCGCAAGTGACGGAGGTGGTGTTACACGTTGTGGTGGAGGCAATCGAGATGATGGTAGTGGTGAAATCGATGGAGATGGTGGTGGTGGAGGCGATGAAAATTCTTCTGAGTTTGAGAAAAAATGATTGAGGTTAAATATGGCATTATAGGAATTATGATTTTATTAAAAATTTCAATTATGCCACTGGGGGTATTTGTAAAGGTCCATAAGGGTACTTATCAAGTCCCATCAGAAGTGAGGGTATATATAACATTCCCACTTAGATAAAAGGATAAGGGTCCTTTTGTTTTCCCTTATCTTCTTAATAGAAAGAAAACTCATGTATTAGAAAAGAGAGAGTGAGGCTCCAAAAATAGGGCTAGGGTTCTTGAGAGGGGATTGATCGGAAATACCTTGTAATCTTGTTTAGTCATAATGAAATCGTTATCGTTGTCTTTAAAAGTGGATGTAGATCATCTTGATCGAACCACTGTAAATCCTTGTGTTATGTGTGCTTGATTTACTTTGATTTCATTTCTATTTCAATTCTTGATTGATTGTGCTAGGAAGAGCCATTTGTTATAACAAATTAGAATCAGAGCTCCGGGTGGAAACGATTTACGATAGCGGAAAAGTATGAGATTGAAAAATTTGATGGAAGGAATGATTTCAATTTATGGAGGCTAAAGATGAGGGTTGTTTTGGTGCAACAAGGTTTGGTGAAAACTTTGAAGGGGAAAACGGCTCTAGCAACAACATAGTCGGATGAAGCAAAGGAAGAACTCATGGAGAAAGCTCATGGAACAATTTTGTTGTGTTTGAGCAATGAGGTCTTGAGAGAAGTTGCGACGGAAACGACACCGGATGGGCTATGGAACAAATTGGAGAAGAGGTATATGACTAAATCCGTAACTAATCGTTTATATCTTAAGAAGAAATTACATACTCTTAGAATGCATGAAGGAACGTCGATTATAGATCATATTGATGATTATAATAAAATTCTCTTGGATTTGGAAAATATTAATGTCAAAATTGAAGATGAAGACCAAGCATTGGGTTTGCTTTGTTCCTTACCACCATCTTATGATACTTTTGTTGATACCCTAATGTATGGAAAAACCACAATTTCCATGGAAGACGTTAAAGAGGCTTTGAACTCAAAGGAGTTAAAGAAGACGGGTATTGATGGTAAAGATAATTCGGGAGATGGGTTTTTTGTTAGAGGAAGAGGAAACCAAAAGGGTAGATTTGATAGGAGTAGATCAAAGTCAAGGTCTAAATCTAAATCCGGTAAATTCTATTGCTTTTATTATAAGGAACAAGGGAATTTCAAGAAAGATTGTCCAAAAAGGAAGAACGTTGTGAAGAATACAAACCAAGGCACCGCGGCAAATGTTGAAGTAGAAAGTGATGATGGAACGGTTCTCACGGTTTATACCGAAAGCTCGGAGAATGGGTGGATTCTTGATTCGGGGTGTACATTTCACATGTGTCCTCATAGGGAGTGGTTTACTACTTATCAAGCTAAAGAAGGTGGTAAAGTTCTTATGGGAAACAATATCACTTGTAAAGTGGTGGGTGTAGGTACAATTTAAATTAAGATGTAAGACGGTATGGTGAGGACTTTAACTAACGTTAGGCATGTTCCGGACTTAAGAAGAAATCTGATTTCTTTGGGTACACTTGATTCAAATGGTTGCAAGTATCAGGTGGAGTTATTCATGTCTCAAGAGGAAGTCTTACAATTATGAAGGGAGAGAGGATTAATGGTCTTTATACACTGCAAGGTACTACTGTGACAGGTGATGCAGTTATATGTTCTTCAAGTTCTGAAGATGATACTACGAAGTTGTGGCATATGCAGTTAGGGCATATGAGCGAGAGGGGACTGGCGGTTTTTGAGCAAGCGGTGGATTGATGTGTGGTCATAAAACAAGTAAGATTGATTTCGTGAACATTGTGTCTTTAGGAAGCAAAGTGTAGAGTCAATTTTAGTACAAACTATACATAACACCAAGCGTATTTTGGATTACATTCATTCTAACCTTTGGGGTCCTTCTCGGGTTGAATCACATAGTGGTGGTAGATATATGTTGACATTCATTGATGATTTCTCAAGGAAAGTATGGGTATTCATACTTAAGCACAAAGATCAAAATTTTGTCAAGTTCAAGCAATAAAAGATTATAGTTGAAAAGCAAACCGGAATACAAATCAAGTTCTTGAGGATATACAATGGTTTGGAATTTTGTGGGGGTGAGTTCAACGAGTTCTGCAAGGAGAGGAAGGGATTGTGAGACACCGCACGGTCAGAAAAAACCACATCAAAATGGTGTTGCGTAAAGGATGAACAGAACCATTATAAAGAAGGCAAGATGTATGCTCTCCAATGCCGGTTACCAAAAGGTTTTGGGTGAAAGCAAACACATCACCTTATTTAGTGAACAGATATCCATCAACCGCCATTGAGTGTAAGACTCCAAATGAAGTTTGGACAAGGTTCACATGCTAACTATGAACACTTGAAGATTTTTGGATGTCCAGCCTATGATCATGTGAATGAGGGGAAGTTAGAGCCTAGAGCAAAGAAGTGTATATTTCTTGGGTATGCAAAGGGTGTGAAAGGGAGTTATGGTGTCCTAAGAGAGATCAAACAAGTTACTTATCAGCAGAGAACTAGATGGAAGAGTTGAAGAGATTGTTAGTGATAAGGTGGATCTTGGTGACCAGGTGGAACTTGAGATGCAAGTTCAAGGAAACAATGAGACTATTGTTTCTGATGATGATGATAACGATATTTTTCAAGAACCTGCCCAGGAAGATGAAGCACAAGATCATGAGTACAATCTTGTTAGAGACAGAGTGAGGAGGGAGATCATACCACCTCGGAGATATGGCCATGTTGATTTGGTTGCGTATGCACTAGCAGTGGGTGAGATCATTGATAGGGATGATCCAAGAACCTATGAAGAAGCAATCGGTGGTGAAGAATCAACGAATGGGGAGCTTATGCAATTGAAGAAATTGAGTCTCTTAACAAGAATAACACTTGGGAGATAGTTGCAAGACCTAAGGGACAAAATATTGTAGGAAGCAAATGGGTTTTCAAGAAGAAACAAGGTACTTCAGATGGTGAAGGAACGAGGTACAAGGCAAGGCTTGTGGAAAAGGGGTTTACACAAAGAGAAGGCATTGACTACAATGAGGTATTTTCTCCTGTTGTTAAACATAGTTCTATTAGAACATTGCTTGCTATAGTCGCTTTGAAAGATCTAAAATTAGAACAACTAGATGTTAAGACAGCTTTCCTTCATGGTGATTTGGAAGAACATATTTATATGCAACAACCAAAAGGGTTTGAAGTTCCTGGCAAAGAAGACCATGTATGTTTGTTGAAGAAATCTTTGTATGGTTTGAAGCAATCTCATAGGTAGTGATATAAACGTTTTGACATGTTTATGTTAGAAAATGGCTATGATAGGAGTAAGCATGATAGTTGTGTATATCACAGGAAACTCAAAGATGGTTCATTTGTGTATTTGCTTTTGTATGTTAATGATATGTTGATAGCTTGAAAAGACATGTAAGAGATACAGAAGTTGAAGGTGCAGTTGAGTAGTGAGTTTGAGATGAAATATTTGGGTACAACAAAGAAGATATTGGGCAGGGAGATTCATAGAAACCGAGCTGAAGACAAATTGTATTTGTCCCAAAAGGCTTACATCGAGAAGGTGTTGGAGCGGTTTGGTATGAAAGATGCAAAACTAGTAAGTACTCCTTTGGAAGCTCATTTTAAACTTTCCAAAAGGCAATCACCTCAAACTGCAGAAGTGGCTGATTATATGTCTCGAGTTCCATATGCAAGCGCAGTTGGTAGCATCATGTATGCTATGGTTTGTACAAGGCTGGATATCGCACAAGCTGTGAGTGTGGTAAGTAGATACATGGAAAATCCCGGGAAGACTCATTGGCAAGCTGTAAAGTGGATTTTGAGGTATCTAAGGGGAAGTACAGATGTTGGTCTAGTGTTTGATAAACACTATGGTGATTCGACAAATGTTGTGGGTTATGTTGATTCTGATTATGCAGGTGATCTTGATAGAAGAATGTCATTGACAGGTTATACTTTTACATTGTGTGGTAGTACTATCGGTCTGAGGTCGGTTTTGCAAAGCACGCTTGCATTGTCTACAACCGAGGGTAATACATGGCAGCCGCAGGCGATTAAGGAAGGTATATGGTTGATGGGTTTGGTTGGTGATCCGGGGTTCAAGCAAGAGAGTGCAACTCTGCTTCCGTGATGGTCAAAGTGCCATTCACTTGTCCAAGAACCATATGTATCATGAGAGAACGAAGCATATCGATGTCAGGTATCATTTTATCAAGGATACAATTGAGGAAGGAAAGATAGCGATGCTGAAGGTTCCTACAGAAGATAACCCTGCAGACATGTTGATGAAGCCAGTTCCAAGTATCAAGTTCAAGCATTGCTTGGACTTGGTTGGTGTCAACAGTTGAGAGCCCTTGAGGGCCCTGAGCGAAGACGATGATGATGAGTGGTGATTGTATTCAATTCAAGGTGGAGATTTGTTGTAGTATGCCTTGAATACAGTTTGTATTCAATTGGGCTTGTCCCCTTTAGAGCCCAGGTGAGAAACTTTGTTTCCACATAACCAAAAAGGCATCATGAACTTTTAGGTTAGATAAAAGGATAAGGGTCCTTTTGTTTTCCCTTGTCTTCTTAATAGCAATAGAAACTCAGAGTGGAAATACCTTGTAATCTTGTTTAATCATAGTGAAATCGTTATCGTTGTCTTCAAAAGTAGATGTAGATCATCTTGATTGAACCACTATAAATCCTTGTGTTGTGTGTGCTTGATTTACTTTGATTTCATTTCTATTTCAATTCTTGATTGATTGTGCTAGGAAGAGCCATTTGTTATAACATTCGTCTTTGGGATTCTTGCTTTTAATGCATACTACGGTAACTATACCAATAATTATTTCTTGAGTGTCATAATTTCTTTTGCGCCTTTGGTCCTTCGCTGCAACAAGTGTTTTTCTTAAAGGGTTGTGCATGTAACATTTCAATTTCAACCTTAAGTTTTTGAGTCATGTAATGATGAAAGAGATTTTTAGCACGGGTCAACGTTGGTCTTTAGACCAAACACAAAGGCTGGATAAATGTTAGACTAAATCCATGTTTTGACCCCCAACATCAAATAACCCGAAAATAAAGACTTTCGTATCTCGTGAGAACGTAGTTTTTTTCTCTTTAAAATGCCCTTCCACCAAATTCTATCTTGTGCAATATTCATGTCCACTGAAACTATGATGTTTTATTTTGGACCTATTCTTTGTCGTACCACAATGTTTATGTCCAAAGCTTTTCCACATTATATATTTCTACTAGAATGGTAATATATATCTCTAAATTCTTAAATAACGGTAAGCTTGTATATACAAGGGAGTATCAATCAAATATCCCTTAAAATCAGTAAGAACAAACATAAAACATTTTTTCTTCGCCCATTGCCCTTTTTACATTATTATTCTAATAGAATGATAAAGTCATAAATCTTTGCTATTATAATGCAAAGGATAAATGAAAAGCTTAAGTTATATGATGTTATCTTCTTCAATAATTGTAGCGCTTATATATCCATAGAAAACCATTAAGTAGTATTATGATTCTTATATTTAGGTAGGGGTTTGAATCAGAATTGCCAAACCAACTCCTATTTGAAGGGGTTTGGATGTAGTCTATAGTAGGGCTGTGAATGGGTCCGGCCCTCCGGCTACCATCGCACCCGCACATTACTTATAAAAGTCGGATCCGGTTCCTAAGGGTTCCGATCCGGTTCCTAAACATATGAACCCTTAATCGGACTCGTTAAAAATTCCGGTATATAGGTGTTAAGAGACTACAAAAAGAATCTCAAAAACTTAATATATTTCTCTATTTCGCTTGAACGTAAGTTATTTATTATATCTTTATTAAATAATTATGAGGATCTTTATTAATGTATTTAATAAAAATTAAATGTAAAAAGTGTATAAATAAAAGAATCAAAACCAAAACTAACAAAATATTTATTAAAAAATAAATAATCGGGTACCCATCATCCACAGACATGGACAAATATTATCCTCTTGAAACTGTTAAGATTTAGATACGATCATCGGGTCCCAAGTGGTTAATGGGTCCAACTTTTTGACACGAAAAGAGAGCCAAACCTAGGGCTGCACATGGTTCGGTTTTCATCGGTTATTGGCAAAACCAAAACCAAAACCGAAGTACTTGGTAAACCAATGAAACCATTTAGCCTACTTGGTTTGGTAATTAACCAAGTCGGCTTTGGCTAACCAAAAGATATATCAACAGTTTTTCATTTTCGTCATTTTTCCATATCCGTCAGGTAAAGTTTTCAATAAAAAATGCAAGTAACATGAAATTGACAGAATTTAACCTTCTACAAGCCTACAAACATAATTTTGAGTTAATTAGTATTTGGGTCGTAGATTTTGGTACCCTTTAGTGTTTGGGTGGTCCTAAGTTTGTCCGTTATAGTGTTTGGGGCGTAGACCCGTTAGTCAAAACGGTCAATGGTAAAAAAATCTTAACATCCGTTAATTTCCGTTAGTGAAATGGAGATTTCCTTTGATAAGAATTAGTAAATGGGGAAATGGGGGAAGGATCAGAGTGATGGGGAAATGGAGAAAGGATCATATTCGTGTAAGAAGAGAAAAGATTCATAAAGAATAGGGAAATCCAATTGAAACTCTAATTCACATAACAATGAGGCATAAAAATCTAGTGAAAATCAAGTTCCAATTCTTTCATGTTACAAGAGCACCAAGGTTTGCAAACAGATTAAACACCAGGCTCTTCACTTCGCATCTCTCATCCATAACTACATATTCGAAAATCATGAGCACCTAAGCAGTATGAGAGTACATGAAATCTGAAATGAGGAAGTTTAGCAGTAAACGGAAGGAGTTGTTGATCGTTTTTTTAATAGTGGTAAGAAAGGTTGTCATTCACTCGGACTCGATGAGATTGATTTTAGGCTATAATAATGGAAAATACTAAAAGTAAGAAAATATATATAGAAAAGTTGACAAGATGAAGAGATGATCGGGACTCAGGATTCCACCAGACTTCAATTTCATGCAGTTTAAATACCAATTCTAAACAATAATATCTCAAAATATAAAGTTTCATTGACTCTAATTCATTGCCTAAAATAGATTTCGAAAGTAATGGTTGTAAATCTAAAGTATGGGATATCAAAACATTTAAGCAAGCATAACCCATCAATTGAAATGACAACTATTCAATGATTATCATAATTAAATTAAATAACTGTGCAATTAGTCATAAAAAGAATTAATATAATTACCGCATTCCTGAAATTTGGCTTCCTCCGTTATCCCGGTGATGGGTTTTAACTCCTCATATTGTAGACAATCTCAAAAGAATTTTTTATTGTTCAAAAAGTGCTTACAAAGGTGAAAATGGAGAAAATAATAAAAGCAGCGAATTTGCAACGATGTTTGGGCGTTACAAACTCGTTGTTAACAAAGCAGGTGTTGCGAAATGAAGATATACGTTACTAATGAACTGTTACAGAACTTGAAATATACGACACTAGACAACGAATGTTCTTGACAGCATAATGTTCTTCATGTTCATTTCTTCTGCAGCAGCAGAAACTTCTCCCTGCAACTTGTGATTACTCACTCGTTGCTCTCTTCTAAACCATATCTCTCCATCCCCTTCTATATGCACCAAAGAACCTATTTAAACATGACAGGGGTTCCAAAATCTCCAGGATATCTTCATTAATCGCTTTTATTCTTTGCTGCCAAAAACAAAAATATTTTCCATTTTTATCTTCAACACGCGTTAATCTTCTTCCAGCACGTTAAAAATCGTCATGTACACGCCTCAGATGTAGTCAATCACACATCCATATCACGCCATGCACAAAAAAACACGTACAATCCCGTGAAATAACCACGGTCTGCCCTGTTTTCATCTCGTGGATTATCTAGCCAATTTCAATCCAAACAGAAAATCATACCATGCCTGTTACGCCAAATCAATACTTCCCAAAGATTCTCAGCCATTGAATCTCCCTAAAACTGCTTCAAATTTTCATTCCTAATTTTTCCAGTCAAAGAACTCTTTTTCCCGCCAAAATTCATTTTCAAACGAAGGAGATGAGGTTGCCCCTTATCCAGCTGCTTGGGTGCGAATATCCCGTGGGTGCCCCTTAGTAATTGATGTGGCCCTTATCCTACATTGAGAGTCCGAATAACACGTGTCCTCCGGGGTGCCTTTTAACACTTTTTCGAGCCGAATTTTCCAAAAATGTTTATTCTCCAAAAATACCTACACACACATAAAACACCATAATAAGTACAAAATCGAGTGCCAACAATATATAGTATTGAGATCAAATTAGACACAAAAATATGTCTATCAAATACCCCCAAACTTATTATTTGCTAGTCCTCGAGCAAATTTATTCTAGAAAATAAAATGATTACACTTAGCACGTGTAGCAAGTCGTTAAACCGCGAGGTGGCCCTAGCGGAGTGAGTGATGTCTCCTGAGGGTTTACCAGAGGTGTACCCACAAAACCTTTACCTGCACTTAGCTATCTATGAAGAACCTTGGAAGGCACTAAAGAATCTCCTTGGTTGGCATACTTATTGACTACAGGAAGAAGTACCCTGATGCGAAATTCCAATTGTTGTACATGAGTTTGCACTCAAGCATACTAAAATTCATATATAAGTGACAGAGCTCTACTCAAATAGTTTCTAGACATCATAAACCGGAGTCAACCAATCACATGGATAGATTAAGAATATGGATGTAGAGAGAAAAACGTAGATGATGTTGACTAAGGTGAACCTACCCTAATGGACTGAGATACTGGTCTGGACTAATATCAACACACTGGCATATACAAGGGAACCAGTGGTCGATAATCCTAACTCTAGGTCAACTCAGCGGTCGACTTTATTAAATTTATTCCGGTTGGTCTAATGGTCTGTTCTCAATTATATATATATATATTTTTGTAGTATCTCAGTCACTCTATTTCACCCTAGCAAAGGTAAAAAGAAAAAAAAAAAAGTGATCAGGATTCTTTCGATGTTTCCATCACGAGATATGGCGAAAATACCATGTTTTTTTTCCTAACACCTGAGCTCTGTTCTTTTATGAATAGACTCTTTATATGGTTCCATCTAATCAGATTGGTTCCTCAACTCCTACAACCAAGATGCTTCCATCCACTTAGATTGGTTAGTGCCATCCTTAATAAGAATAAATTTCTAGGCTCTAGAGTTTATTTATTGCAACTAAAAAGTTTCTCCCATACCCCCAAACTTAAATCTAACATTGTCCTCAATGTTCTAAAGATGAAATTAAAAACATGAACAAGGAGAAACTGTTACCATTTGAAGCAAAAGAGATAAGGAAAGATATTACTGTGTCGCATGAATATTGGGTTACCTCCTAAGAAGTGCTAAGTTTAAAGTCTTCATCCAGACAATGGAAGAGATTATCACCTCGAAGAATCTTATAGCAAAGAAATGGAATAATCATGGATCATCTCGAATCAAAAAGTGCTAACCACAAGAAGAGGAAACCGCAATGTACCAGAAGATATCCAACACACCCTTATCTAGTTTTGGTTGGGTTCGGGATCTTAAAAGGGTCTAGATAAAAAAATTCATCGGTTGTATTTCCTCAAAGTCGGGATCCCGAAGAATGTGTTCTAGAGTCTGGAAATACTCAATTAAGAACTTAGAAGCACATAAAAATAACTTTGAATAACTAGGGATCCTCTAAGTCAATCAGATTTGACTCACACGGTTGACCACAGTGGTGGTCATTCTTAAGAAAATGTGTCGACCCTAATTTTCTAAAGTAATTAGGTTTAGTCTCAAAACTTAATAATTGACACATCTGAAACTTATACGTTCCCATAATTGGAAGGAAGGTTTTTGGTGGGAAAACAAAGTCAATCGTGGTATCCTAGCCTGGGTTAACCACATCAACCAGAGGATGGGTTTCTAACAATTGAACTTCTTTATGGACACAATTAGGTTCAGGAAAAAGTGTATGAAGATAATCTTTTAGAATGGTTGAGGCACATATGTCAAGTCCCAAGTTAGGGATCACTGTAAGAGCTAAAGGTAAGGCACAAGGAAAATGATAGTCACCCCCAAACTTAGAGTTTTGGGTGTCTCTAGATAGACTAGCTACAATTTCCCTAATTTCTAGATCATCATAATCCTGAAAATGGTGAATTGCTTCTTCTAGGTTGTACTCAGGTGATGCATCCTCACTCAAATTTAAAAGCTCTACGAGTTCATCTTCTTTGTCTAAGACTAGTGTTTCTAAATCGTTAGACTCTAAAACAATATTCTCAGAATAAACTCGTTACTCAAAAGTATCATCGGCTTCTTAAAAAGGAAATTCTACATCGTCTAAAACAGTGTTTCTAGTCAAATCCTCGTCCTTTTGAATAGGTGAATAATTATTAAAATTATTTGGATTTGAACTAGAAATAATATTATCATTATAAAGCTCAATAGGAGTAACAAATTCCTGATTACTATGGCTACATATTTCTGATTCTTCATCAGCACTATCTTCATCATAATAGCATGAAAATGCTTGAACCCCATCTAAACATGTAGTGTTACCAATTCTAACCTCGTTATCTTGATTATGCAAATGACTATCCTTATGTTCAAGGGTATTATTGGAAACACTATATTGGAAATTAAGACTATCTTGAGCAAGTTTTTCCACAATCCTATTTGTATTCTCAGTAAATTGCTTGAGAGACTTTTCTAGAGACATCCTAGTTGACTGCTCTGGGGACTCGTCCGTAATATTAAAGGTTTCCTTCATAAATAGAGAATGATTCTTGAAAGCCTCTTCTAGATAAATAGATGAATTTTTTTGCTCATATATATGATTGATGGGTGTGCGAATAGTAATTGGGATCACCATGGTATGACCCATAACCTTCAAAAGGTTGGCGTTCCCAACCACTATTCACACTCTGGTCATAAAAAGAGTGATGTCCATATTGTTCAGTTGGATATTCATATTCATTGTGATGGCTATTATAATACCAATTTGACATCCTAACTGCAAGGGAATTCTACACAAGCACAAACAAGGCTGACTGGACCACAACAAACCTACTGATTTCTAGCAAACAAAAAGCATGATGGCTCCACTTAGATTGTTTCTAGACCAGCTTCTAATCCTTCGAAAGGGAATTCGTTACAATTTTAAGCATACCCCTCTAGAATTAATCTGAGTTAAAGTAAGCTAAATAGAGACGAGGGAAGCTCGATGGAGCTTTGATACCCAAGGCCTCACCGGCATTAAAAGGCGGCACAGTCACGCATTCAACTCACAGAAACCATCATGAACTTCAAAGTATGCTTAAAAGTAACCAATATTTTTCGAATGACTTTCCTATTAAGCTCGTTACCCTATCGGTCTCGTTCTAGTCAGTATTTTAAGCTTGGGTTCGCGTTTGGTATCGTTTTCCTAAGGCGGGCAAGAAGAGAACGGTGATGAAATCCGAACCCTTATCTTTTATGGCCAGGCCTTGCCCTTTACTAGGAAATTAAAGCAGCCGTTTTCAATACCTCACCATATATGCATACAAAATCATCCAGTAAACCCGCTGACAGGGGATTCGCTGGTGTTTAGAATTCTTACCTCCCGTTCCAGACGGGGGATGAACCGTTGAGGTCGACTCGGGCCACAACTCCTATGTCATGTACGAACCCGAGGGGCCGAGACAGTATCGTAATTGTCGTCCTTCCCTGTGCAGTTTATATTTAAACTAACCCTTCCGTAGGGTTTAAAAATAATGTCCCAAAGTTTAAAGTCCAAAGTCCAAAAATAAAGTGCAAAAGAAAAGGAAAGTCTAAAAAATATATATATATATATCTAAAAAAAATAAATAAAAATGTCTCTCTTTTTTTTTTCTTCTCTTTTTTTTATTAAAAAAAAAATCTCATTCTTTCGCTCCTTTCGCTTTGCCTTTTACTCCAAGTGTTTAAGTATTCACCAAAAGCTTTGGAAAAATTTTCTTTCGCTCCAAATTCCAAATTCTGTAAGGAAAAGACAAAAACCCAAAAAAGTAAAGAAGAAGAAAAACAATAATAATAAAAAAAAACCTAAAAACAAATCTATAAACAAGTCCGCGTCGGCGGCGCCAAAAATTGATGGTTTTTTTTTTATATAGTGGTAAGAAAGGTTGTCGTTCACTCGGACTCGATGAGATTGATTTTAGGCTTAAATAATGGAAAATACTAAAAATAAGAGAATATATACAAGAGTTGACAAGATGAAGAGATGATCGGGACTCAGGATTCCACCAGACTTCAATTTCATGCAGTTTGAATACCAATTCTAAACAATAATAGCTCAAAATATAAAGTTTCATTGACTCTAATTCATTTCCTAAAATAGATTTCGAAAGTAATGGTTGTAAATCTAAAGTATGGGATATCAAAACATTTAAGCAAGCATAACCCATCAACTGAAATGACAACTATTCAATGATAATCATAATTAAATTAAATAACTATGCAATTAGTAAAAAAAAGAATTAATATAATTACCGCATTCCTGAATTTGGCTTCCTCCGTTATCCCGGTGATGGGTTTTAACTCCTCATATTGTAGACACTCTCAAAAGAATTTTGTATTGTTCAAAAAGTGCTTACAAAGGTGAAAATGGAGAAAATAATAAAAGCAGTGAATTTGCAACGATGGTTGGGCGTTACTAACGAACTGTTAACAAAGCAGGTGTTGCGAAATGAAGATATGCGTTACTAACGAACTGTCACAGAACTTGAAATATACGACACTAGACAACGACTGTTCTTGATAGCATAATGTTCTTCATGTTCATCTCTTCTGCAGCAGCAGAAACTTCTCCCTGCAACTCGTCATTACTCACTCTGTTGCTCTCTCTTCTAACCCTTATCTCTTCATCCCCTTCTATATGCACCCAGCAACCTATTTAAACACGACAGGGTTCCAAAATCTCCAGGATATCTTCATTAATCGCCTTTATTCTTTGCTGCCAAAAACATAAATATTTTCCATTTGTATCTTCAACACGCGTTAATCTTCTTCCAGCACGTTACAAATCGTCATGTACATGCCTCAGATGTAGTCAATCACACTTCCATATCACGCCATGCACAGAAAAACACGTACAATCCCGTGAAATAACCACAAACTACCCTATTTTCATCTCGTGGATTATCTAGCGAATTTCAATCCAAACAGACAATCATACCACGCCTATTACGCCAAATCAATACTTCCCAAAGAATCTCAGCCATTGAATCTCCCTAAAACTGCTTCAAATTTTCATTCCTAATTTTGCCAGTCAAAGAACTCTTTTTCCCGCCAAAATTCATTTTCAAATGAAGGAGATGAGGTTGCCCCTTATCCAGCTGCTTGGGTGCGAATATCCCGTGGGTGCCCCTTAGTAATTGAGGTGGCCCTTATCCTACAATAAGAGTCCGAATAACACGTGTCCTCCGGGGTGCCTTTTAACACTTTTTCGATCCGAATTTTCCAAAAATGTTTATTCCCCAAAAATACCTACATACACATAAAACACCATAATAAGTACAAAATCGAGTGCCAACAATATATAGTATTGAGATCAAATTAGACACAAAAATGTGTCTATCAGTTGTTTTTCAACCCTCCTTGATAGTTCTCTTTTCTCTGCTTTGGATTCCTTCCTATTAGGCCTTGGACTTTTCTCCCCTTATTGTTTCGGTGGTTGGTTGTTGTTTTAACATTCCTTCCTATTCTAATAAATTTATCTTTATCTAGAAAAAAAAAAGTTTAGCAATAATATTTGCATTAACTGCATTGTTAGCTATTGTTCGTAAAACCATGTGCTTCACATTGCTAGCATAATTCCAATGTAAGTTTCTCCGTACTGTTATCCCGATTGCATTACTGAAAAATAAACAAAATAAGAAGTGAAACTGATTATTCTACCAAACATAGAGGCACCTACAGAATCCAGAGAATGATGAAAACGTACATCATCATAAAATGGAGAACCACTAAATCTATTTTCCAAGTTCATTTTGATTCTGAAAAAAATAGAGATTAGTCGGGTTGGGTTGAGTTTCATACAGAGTTTGGATATGTAAATTTATTTTTCAACCATTTAAATTGTAAATGAACTGAAGTCCTGCCATCAAATGTTCGACAAAAGTCCCAACCTGATCGCCTTGGTTATGTAGAATAGTGATTCATGACCGTGTCCCGACCATTTGACCTTTTTGACTAACGGATATACGACCCAAACACTATAACGGACAAACTTAGGACCCAAACACTAAAGGGTACCAAAATCTACGACCCAAACACTAATTAACTCCATAATTTTTAAGGCATTAAGGTTTTAAGAATGTACTAATACTAACACAAATTAGACTTCCATCAATTTCTTATTTGATTAACCATTAACCTACATCTCTTTAGATGGAAAATCAACCTAGATGTCCCATTCTTCATAGAATCAACAACAAATCTAGCGTTACAGTAACGAAACTTAGCATGTTTTGAAGGTGGCACTTCCATATCAAAGTGATCCCATACTGCAGCCCTAACTTGACGCCTCCTACCGATTGGTGCTGCGTTTTCCATAGAATGGTGTAATAGTACCTGCACATAAGTAGAAGCTAGTTATATGAATAAAAGACTCCCTGTACACCACAACATTACCCATGTTCCTTCATATCCAAACACTAAATACTAGATGAAATCCATGTCAAACAGGGTTTCAACATACCTAAGAAATTTCAGTTCTTAAAACACTTCATATATTATGCAGTGAGCAAATCTCAACACTGCAGTAACATACCCCAGAATCTAGATAGATCAGTTGGCAACAACATAACATCAACACTATGTTGGCAACAATATCAAATTGTTTTTCTGTCTCTTCTAAATGTTTAAAATGACTAACTATCTTAATGTTTAAAAGACGGAGAGGGGAAATGCAAAGACACTGTTGAGGGGAAATCCGAATGTGTGTAACTCTGAGATCACATTTAACTCTCCACAGTCCATACACATTCAAACTATGTTAAACAAGCCACAAGAACTGAACCAAGTAATTTCTTTACGAAATGTACAACACAGAGAGATCAGTACTCTCACATGTTCATGGCAGTAGATAAAGAAGAAGATGCACAACAAACAACCTGCCTAGAAATTCAATTGTTCTTATCCAGTAAAATGCAAAGACATAACCTGCCTAGAAATTCAACAACTATTAGCTCTCTAAGAATAAGACAGGTCCCATCTAAAACCAAAAACCAAAGACGCGAAAAAGAGATGCACACAAACAACTTAATTATTTCCCAACAGTCCACAACTTGCTTATTAATCCTAAACATGTGTTCATGATTCAATACTTAGAAAAAACAAGAAGAAGAATGGCATATAACTGTTATGAATTATTTGGTAAAAAGATAAAAAGATTGAGAAATCATCATATCTGATACCAATGATAAGCATGTAAATGCTACATTTTATACCCATATTTATATTAGCTAGTATACAATATTTTAGTTACTAATACTATTTTAGTTCTTTTGTAGAAAGTACAAGTGAATTCGATCATCCAGCGAATAAACAACAAAATGTGAGACTTAATGGTGTTTGCGACAAAAATGGCAAAATGTGGTTGGCCTGGTACTTCCATATATCAAAGAACCATGATGGTGAAATGTGGTTGGCCTGGTATTTCCATGTATCAAAGAACCACAATGATCAAATATGTTGGCCTGGTATTTTTATATATCAAAGAACACATATTATGTTGGCCTGGTATTTATATATATCGCCAACACTTATTACGCTGCCTGGTATTTCTATATATCAGCAGCACTTATTATCTTGGCCTGGTATTTCTATATATCAGCCAGTAGGGTTGGCCTCGGTATTTCCATATATCATCAACCACAATGATGAAATGGGTTGGCCTGGTATTTCCATATATCAAAGAACCACAATGACAAAATGTAGTTGTCCTGGTATCTCCATATATATCAAAGAACATAGAATTGTTTCATAGGCGAGGCAAAAACGCAGCAAAGGAATTGAAATCAAAGTGGGGTTGGCACATGGAAACTGAAAATGGGAACTATTTTATCTTTCTTACTTTATTACAAATATATTCCACCGAGAAAGATAATTTATTTGTCATGTGAAGAATTAATTGAGGAATATTTACACGTGACTATTTTGGAAATAAAATAACTCTTTCTTCATTTGGGAGATTTTGGAAATAATGGGAACGAGGTGGCAATACTATTTGGGGAAAGATACTGATGACGACATCAACTTACATGCAAGATATTTCATTAAATAATTTATTTTGATACTTTGATTAATGAAATAAAAGAAAAGGAAGGTGTATAAGAAGGGATGGGACTATTTGAGAGGGGGGTTCCGGCCATAGTGCCGCAAGGAGAGAAGGGTTTTGAAGTTTCGTTTTTGATTCTTCATTTTTTAGCTAGAGTTTAATTTTAATATGTTTATGGATTTTGAGAAAGCCATGTCTAGCTAGAGCCATGTTAGGGTTTAGGTAGAAACCAATTTTATTGTGTAAACTCTACATTGATATGCTTAATAATGATTTGATTGATTAATAGTTCTTCTTCATATATCTTGGTATTTAATTGTTTATGTGATTTTCTTGATTATTTATGCTTTTGAATTGATATTTCGTGCTTCGGTTAAATCCCTAGACGTGGTATGCAAGGATTGATAGGTAATGCTTTAGAATCACTACCCATGAAGCGAAGGAAACTATAGCGGAGAAACAATATTTGATAATGCATAGAATATATTTTTAAAGATTAGTAGAGTTTGCATAGTTAATTGGTGGAAACCGAAGACCCTAGCAACCCATTCTCATTTTGTTTATTGTTAGAATTATTTTTATCTCGTTTTGTTTCAAATTTCTGAAAATCGTTCAAAAATCATCTCGTTGGTTACTTAATTTTTCATATTAGTTGGTATAGTATTTCACACTTCTCGTGGGAACGACCCGCATTTGCTATCGATACTACAATTGACCCGTGCACTTGCGGATATAATTAGGTTTTATTTAATCGTTAATTTGGTCATATAAAATCTACATCAACCAACAAACAATCTAGTACCTTGTTGTACAGATGACTCCAAATTTCCAAGAATCTCTAATGCTTCCTGCGCTGCAATTAACAAAGAAAAATTCATCAACACCAACAAAACCTGATGTATTCGATTCCTCAAATGAAATTGATAACCCCAATACAAAACCTAATCAACCTAAAATCAAACTCAATCGCTTCTAAGACCTCTTATTTCAACAACTAGCTTCAAAATCGAGATCACCCTAAAGATAATTGAGAGCACAGATCCTTAGTTCAACCACTGAAACCTGAATATCAAACATATAAAACCATTAAATCAATTCAATCAAACAAAATTATCCCACATATTAACCTTAATTCATAAACTTAATGAATCCCAATGTTCATAAATAAGAAAAAAAAGAAAGAACATCACTGAAAATCAAAGATTCACTTACAAGGGTGCTGAATTAGAACCCTAAATGGTATATTTGTGATTATATAGTTCATTCTAAGATGATGAATAAGAAGAGGAAAAAGAATGTGGCGATGTATCTGGCGATGGTGGTGACTCTGTGTGCGTAGTAAAGAAAAGAGTAAATAGAGAGAAAGAGTGAGCAGAGAGAAAGGAAAAGCGTTCGTTATGTTGGAAAGAAAAAGACGAGACCACTAAACCTAATTTCGACGGCTATGATTAACTATTATAAACATCGATGGCTATAATTAGTCAATGAATATAACATTCGGTTTTCATGGTTTTTTCGGTTCGGTTTTGAACAACAACCGAAACTGAAACCAACACTGTCGGTTTCCTGAAACTGATAACCATGATTACACCTTAGGAATTCGGTTTCATTTCGGTTCGGTTAATAATCCAACGGTTTCGGTTTGGTTCTCGGTTCGGTTTTGTGCAGCCGTAGCCAAACCTATCGATTCCGAATAATGGGTGCCCACTAACAGCCCCAGACCATTGTACCACCCTGTAAAAAAAAATAACATCCCATATCTATCGTCAAATAGTAGCGAAGAATATGGCCCCTCTTTTGATATTTGCCGCTACCATAGGTTGACACTTGGCGCTTATCGTTTCACGTGCAGTGATTTGAACCGTTGGATATGAAACTCTTGCCATGTCCGATCATAAGCCAAAATTTGACTATGATGGTCAAGGTCAACGAGAAGACTAGGGTAAAATCATAGAGAACGAACCTAGTTACTTAGATGACTATGATGGTCAAGGTCAACGAGAAGACTTGGGTAAAATCATAGAGAACTCTCTTCCATAAATAACCTTAGATAATTATTATCCTCAGCCGCAGTAAATAACTATCTCTTCCATAACTAAACCCGCAGTAAAAAAAAAAAAAAATATCCCAAAAACCCAATCTCTTCCTCACTATGAAGAAGAAGATCGTAGATACCGAAAACCCTAAAAACTCATTTGCACGCAGATCAACAAGACTCCAAAATAGAGAAAAAGGAATTTCACTTGGTAATTCTATTGAAATGAAAACGGTTAGACCTAAGAAAGAAATGAAACCCATCACTGGTGTTAGTGTAATTGAGCCGAAGAAGAAGAAAAGGAGTGATTTTTCGGACAAATTTGTTTGTCAGATTTGTGTGGAGAGGAAGAAGATGAATGAAGCTTTTGAGATTAAAGGGTGTAATCATTCCTTCTGTTCCGAATGTATGGTCAGGTAAAAACAACAAAAAACCCTAATTTTTTAATTACTGATTTTGATTATTTACTGAAATTAGGGTAAAAACAGGGTATTGTTAATCGATTTACAGTGAAAATTGAAAGGTTAGGGTTAGGGTGTTGCCTTGTCCATACATTTTGTTTTTACTTATTAGACCCACTTTGCGGCGGGGTCGAAACACGAAATGGCTATCGAATCGATTTCATTTTGCGGCCGGGTCCAAGGACTATGAGCTGCCACATTTAGTTCTACTAAGCTGAAATGTGCATCAGTGATGCTGCATTGCTAGTGGTACTAGTTTTATACATCAAGATGAAAATGCCTCGGTGACTATGCATATCTAGGGATTAATGTGTATTCACATTGTTTTTACAGTTTATGGTACACCTTTTGTATGTCTGTATTGCATTATTGTACTATAGTTCTAACTTTATGGAATGTGAAATTAGTTTTGGAACTATCAAGTATACGTTGTTTTTAAGTTTGTAAGGTATGTTGGGTTCAAGATTCAAGAGAATGTAACATCAATCGGATAAATTCAATTGGGTGATGGTACTTTGTTGTTATATTTGAACCTTCCAATCTATGTTGTGAAAAGCGATGGCGCCCAGGCGCAAAATGCGTGAGGCGAAGGGCTTGGCGCCTCATACAACATAGCTTCCAATTCAATTAGCATTACAGTCGGTTCATAGGATAGACTGGTTGGATTTTCCTTGTGGGTTAAGTAGCACTGACTGCGTAGGTCTCTCATTGAAACCCGAAATATCATATTTGTGGATTTTGTTTTGTTGTACAAATGTTGGATGAACTAGTAGAAGCTGCAAATTGGCACTCGTCGTTATTGCTTTTTCATTGTTGTGCTTTATAACATATATCCTTGCCAGCCTAAACTTGCTTTTGTCGTACAAAGTTAGCCAACAGTAAAGTGCATTGTATTGATTATCAGTTCAACAGAATCCTCTGGGTTGGTTGCATATTGGATAAGTAAAATCATTGAGCTAGTACGTCTGTCTAGGATTTGAGTTAAAGTAGGCTGGAAATAGTTAAGGTTGAGCATCATATACGAATGTCATATGTATTGAGTTCATCGTCACACTTTGCGTAAATATTTGTATTCTCTGTATGCAAAATTTTGACTTGATAGATGAGATTTGAATTGTAAACTTCATGATTCTAAAGTTTCTTGGGTTTCCAAGGTATGTGGCATCGAAGATTCAAGAGAATGTAATATCAATTGGCTGCCCAGAGATGAATTGTCAAGGAGTACTAGAACCTGAATTCTGTCAGTCAATTTTACCACCAGAAGTATTTGATCGTTGGGGTAAAGCTTTATGTGAATCCTTAGTACTCGGGGCCCAGAAATTTTACTGTCCATTTAAGGACTGTTCAGCACTTTTAGTTGATGACGGTGATGGAGGAATTTTAGAATCAGAATGCCCACACTGTAACAGACTCTTTTGTGCACAATGTAAAGTTCCATGGCATGCTGGGATTAAATGTGCAGACTTTCAGAAGTTGAATGTTGACGAGAGAGAAAGAGAAGATATCCTGTTAATGAAAACAGCAAAGAAAAATAAGTGGCAGAGATGTCCGAAGTGCAATTTTTATGTTGAAAGATCTTCTGGATGCTTGTTAATGAAATGCAGGTTTGTGTTATTGATCATTATAGCTGTATGTTTTTGTTCGATTATATATTTGTCTCATTGTTTTCCTTTTTTTTTTTTTTTGCGCAGGTGTGGAGATGCATTCTGTTACAACTGTGGATCTCCTATGACAGATCATTACTGCGAAGTTTGCAAGAGGTAGTTCTGCTGAAATACATCAGCAGGGATTTTTTTTCTAATTTATCTTCAATTCATTTAGACCTTTATTCATTTAGAGATTTATTAATGGCTGTACAGAAATGTCAATAAGTTTGATTCACTTCTCACTGCTCGGTAAAAGCTAATAGTTCTATAGAAAACCTTTATATTGATTTTAGAGAATTTTTTTTTATCAACTTGAGCTATTTTTTGCGTCGGTGAACGTAAGACGATGTACATGGGAAGTCCAATTAGATCTTAAAATTTCTTCTTTTTTGTTCTATTATCACCCCTTGAAGCTCAAGGCTTGTTCCTGACCCATTGAATTGAATGTTATGAGCACTTGTACTGCGCCAACCATGGTTTCACTGGTGTAGTACTCTTTCAGAGAGAAGTAGACGTTAAATGGCTGGATCTCTTTCAGCTGGTTTGGAAACTTAGTAGAAATCACTTGTCTGACAGATTTAACAAACAGAGATTCAGAGAATCCTCTGTTTCTTCACAGATTAGAATATATGATGAAGTTGGTTCTTGTTTCATGTTCACTGTTTTCTTGTTGTTTTTCAAGCTATGCCGACATACTGCCTGGGTCCGGTCGAGACCATAGTTCCGCGGCTGTGCCTATTGTCAATGAACAAAGAGTGGTAACATGAGTTCCTGAGCAGAATCAGCAGATCAGTAAATGCGTAGAGCAGGAGGTTTAAGTTATAAAATTCGAGCATGTCTATCAAATCAAATGTGTGAAAGAAGGTTCATTCCTGGTTTTCCTTTTCATTCTCTCTATTGATCATCCAGGCCTGTCATGAAGACGAATAGCCAGAGATCTTCATAGTACATGTTTCTAAATCGGAGAAGCCTCCCATATTAGCTTCTTCTCATCATGGTTGGTATACTTGACTATCCTATCTTCTCCATCTTCGGAGCAAGCGGAAAGGTGATTAGATAGTTGAGGTATACCAATCATGTGGAGAGACAGACGAATATATATAGTTCGGATTCAGAAATTACAACCAAAAACTTTAGCTCCATGTAAAAACAATTTGTTCAGGAAAGTCAATGCAGAAGGATTGATAATCATGTCGTTTACACGACTTAACACGATAAAACAATAAATTAAGAAAAATTTATGGATAAATAATTGCAGTATGTAAACATTTATTAGTAGACACATACAAGTCTACTTGATCAAATAAATCAAGCTAAAGTTCCCAAGTTAGATCATAACCATCATGGCGTCTGCAAGGATTTCTTCTGCTGGTTTGTTTCTCCTTGCAATAATCACGATATCTTCCTTTGCAGGTAACTACCAACACACCTCCTGCAGAATAACTTGTTCTAGCTACAAATGGTTATCGATTAGAATTTGGTTAAATTTTTGTTGATATTTTTTTTTTGTTTTGTAGAGATTATATCAGCGCAATGTAGGCCGGAAGAAGTTTATGGGCACTACAGATCACCTGCATTGTTTAAGAACTGCCGTTGGTGTGTAAACCGATGTGGAAGACTATGTTCACGGATTGGCAGGCCAGTTACTAAAGCTGCTTGCACAATCAAGTACGTTGGTGTAGTTCTAGAATTACCCTACATCGATTGCACATGTTGTTGCCAAGCACCACCAAAATCCCCACCACCACCACCACTTGCACCCTTATCTCCACCTCCTCCGTCACCACCACCTCCTCCATCTCCACCACTACCTGCACCCTCACCTCCACCTCTTCCATCCCCACCACCAACAACGCCAACACCTCCATCTCCATCAGCATCACCACCGGCACCCTCGACACCATCCCCACTACCACCGGCACCATTCCCACTACCACCTCCACCTCCTACATCACCACCACCACCAGCACCCTTAACACCATTCCCACTACCACCCCCACTTGCACCCTCACCACCACCTCCTCCATATCCATCACCACCTCCATCGGCATCACCACCGGCACCCTCACCTGCAACCCCGCTTTCACCTCCTCCATATCCATCACCAACACTACCACCATCTCCATCTTCATCTCCATCGCCACAATGGCTATCACCTGCACCGACACCCCGGCTTCCACCTCCTCCATACCCATCACCAACACCAACAGCGACACCATCACCACCACCACTACCACCTGCACCAGCATCCCTGTTTCCACCTCTCCCATCTCCGTCACCACCACCTGCACCCTCACCGCCACTTGCATCACCTCCACCAGTCGATCCAAAAGATATATGCGAAGTTGGAGACACTTATTTAGACGTCCGCATGCCTGATAAGACTGACTGTAGCCTCTGTGAAGCTGATTGTAGTAATAAATGTTTGCAAATAGGAACTTCATTAGCAAAACATGTATGCTCGAGAGAAGATCCTTCTTCATTATTATGCCAGTGTTGTTGCAAGAGCACTATCTCATTCTCAACACTGACATCATCAACATCTGGTCCTGGTTCACATATTGTCTTCTTAGTTTCTTCTTTATTGTTTATCTTCGGTTAATGCATTTGTCTTATCATATGTAATGGATTCACAGTCATGGATGGATTACTGTGAGCACTTCTTGGTTGGACTCATAGTCATTCCTAACAAAGAGAGATCTTCATGAACACATCCTAGCAAAGGCAAGAACAATTCTAAAATCACCCGTAAGAGATCTTCATGAACATTAGTCTTGAACAATGTTAGGTCGACTTTTAGAAGCAGAGAAGTCAAATATTAGGTCGGGAACCAAGTTTCCAAATGATCGTGAAGCAAAATATTTTTGCTCTCGACTTCTAGGGTTGAATTCTGCTTCTTCAGAAGCAGAAATACTTCTACTGTTATCCAAACTAACTACTAAATGTGCTAATGCTAAAACCTGTAGCTGTTGTCTAGTACCCGTTAACAGTGCTAGTACAAACCAATTGTGATATAGTTGCATACAAATATGAAAACATATTTTTTAAGCATACAATTACCACAAATTAAAGGCCAAATGACTGCTTCAACCAGTGATTAAGTTAACAGCGAAACAAGCAATTATAGGACCAATTGCAAGTTGACTACGATTTCTTGAAAATAACTGATTTGAGGAACTAATGCTACTTAGATTTGCATTGATGCGTTTCTCCTCTTATTGGTGGTGCTAGATATAATTAAAATGCAAGTAGTAGTACCAACTAACTATTACATTACAGATTACAGTGAATTACAGCTAGCCCCATTGCAACCTGATTTTACCGAGATTTGAATATTGACGTCTACGGGACAACATCCACAGCAAGCGGGTGGTGGAAGTGGAGGTTGACCACATGGGGGACGTTCTCCGGGGCAGAGTGGAGGTGGTGATGGGGTTGGAGGAGGAGGCGCGGCTCCACAACAGCACTGCTCATACCAATAATATGAAGCTTCTTTGCCATCTCTACTTGCTCCCAAGCACTCTGACCTTTCAGCAAAAAGGTTTATTTCCTTACATTTGGCCTCACATAGAGGATTTGAGGGGCAGTCTGTGCCTTTATCCCGTTTAATCAGTATTTCTGTTTCTGAAGCTGTACATATCTTTTCGGGACCTGATGTGTACGCAGCGAACGGTGGCCTGGATGGAGGTGCAGGGGGTACTGTTGGTGGCCGTGTACTGCAGCAACACTGACAATCTTGCCAATCACCAACTTGACGGCACTCATCTTGGACTACCCAACGATCAAGACTACAGCACTGAGCTTTACACCAATCTGTGCAAGAGGTGCACTTGTTGGCAGGAACGGGGTTATAGTTCCTCTCAATATACGCTTCACCGGAAGCACAGATATCCGGAAACCAATACTCTTGTGCTAATACAATCTCTGCAAACATTACGAAAAAAGAAAAAGAAACAGATCTTAGACCATGGTTATCAAAACTCTTAAGACGTACGACCCAAATACAAAAAACGCTCAAATTAATAGCGGAGCAGTTTAACAAACTAGATGATATGATATAGAAATTTACCGGTGAAGATAGACAAGCAAATTAGTATTGCAGAGAGATGATTAATCCTACTGCTTGTTCCCATTTTTTACTAGTTTTTCTTGGAAGAACTTCTCCTCCTTTGTCTGTTGTTGAACTTCCCAGAGATGAACTATTTATAACGGTGATGAAAATAAGGGTTATTTGTGGTTTGGTCCAGCCACTGACTGTGTAGTACGCAGTAAATATTAAGGCTTGTTACCTGCTGGACTATACAGTAGCAAAATTAGATTCTAGATCTGAATTCTTCCGTTAAAATAATCATTTTTACTCGACAGGAAAATATATAGATAGATATCATAATCGTGGCAAGTAGAGGTATCAAAGTTAGGAATTTTCAGTGATATCATCAAGAAGTAATTGCCATGGTCGCAGAATCTGCAATCGATACCACGTTGTCATCTCTAAAAAATCGTAATATCTGATATATTTTCGAGCTGTATTGATTGGGTTAATGAATGTTGGACGTGGTATATTTTTCCACACGATTCCAGGCCTGCTTTGTTTTTACGTGGCCATGGGGATCACACACACATCATGAGAAAACAAGAAAAAATTATCGAAATAGTAAGTTGTAACTGAAGAACCATCTGATGTCGACATGGAAAAGTTATTTCCCTTATAATAGATTTAATTTAACACCAAATTCTTTACCGTTCAAATTTTTTTCTAGGAATTCTTCTGTCATCGTATGCAACTCCGGTACGTTTATATCAGTTCCTAATTGTTCTTGTCTGTACATAACAGTTTTTAATTCTATTTTACACCACTTTTTTCTAGTTTCGTTTGAACTTAAAAGGTCTGAAAACGTCACCTATATTTGAACAATATATTATGACGCTTTTTTCTAAAACTTTCATAGAGTATGAAGTCCAGACCGTCACAAATCCTACATTTAGTTTGGTGCCATTTTGTAATCTCTAGATGTCTTTTCTTTCAAAACGAAAAAGAAAATGTTACCGATAACAAAAAAGAACCCCTCATTGCAATTACGCATAAAAGATAATTTCTTCTTAATAACAAAAAAGAACCCCTCATTGACTTGTTGCATATTAGTGTCAGTTTCCTCTGGTAGCAGAGGGAAGTCATTCAGGATATGATCTGGCATTGCATAAATTCTGTTATGGTTGCACAAATGTTGCTTAATCCTGAGAGTAATAACTCCCACATTAGGCTGTATTTGCTTGAATATAAGGTCACATCTAACTTTCCAAATATACCAACGAGTGGTGGCATAAATGCTGGTAGCAGTGCTAGTGTTTCCAACATCAAACCAGGAATTTAACCAGTCAATAAAGATGGTATTGTTATCCAAGAGAGTATGGGATGTGCCAAGAATTTCTTGCCATACCAAAGTTGCAGCAGGACAGTTTATGAATAAGTGAGACATGGTTTCTTCTTCCCCACTATTGCAGACAGTGCATAAAGGATTTATATAATGCAATATGCTAGTTGTTTTGGCATTAGTGGGGAGAATCCCATGTGCGCATTTCCAGATAAAAATTTTGATGACTGGAGCCACATCCATATTCCATATGGCTTCCCAGTTTCCAGGTATGATGTCATTTCTGTAGAGGTAACCAATTTTTGCCTTGTATAAGTCCTTAACAGAGAACACTCCAGAGTCATTGAGGTTCCATATTATTCTGTCTTCTTCATTTGGATGTGTCTGCAAAGTAGTAATCATAGCTGCTTCCTCCATGCTGAAGTAGGTAGATAGTTGGTCTTTATCCCAAGATCCATCTGGAAGAATCAGAGATTGTAGCTTTTCAATGTTCTGTGGGCAGTTCTGGGGTTTTTGTAGTCTTGTATTGGTATTTGGGATCCATATATCTTCCCAGATTTTGATCTTTCTACCATTGCCAATCCTCCAGAAGCAGTGTTGTTGTATGTTGCTAATTCCTTCCAGAATTCCTTTCCATATCCAAGAATCCCCATCCTTGGATTTAGTATCCATGCTAAGAACATTTCTGCGTAGGAGATATTTGGCATCCATGAGCTTGTACCATAGTGAGTCCTTATCCTGCTCTAGTCTCCAACCAATTTTGTTATCATAGAGCTGTTGAAGAGTTCCATGTTCATAAATCCTAGGCCTCCCATTTCTTTGGGTTTGCACACAGCTGTCCAGGCTTTATGGTAGTAACCAGAAGGATTTTCTATATTCTTTCCCCAGAAGAAGTCTCTTTGAAGATTGTTGATATCTTTGCAGGTTTTCTTAGGAACCCTAAAGCAGTTCATTTGGTAAATGCATGCTGAGGATGTCACAGATTTGATGATTAACTCTCTGCCAGCAGGATTTAAGGGTGTATGTTTCCAACCAGTAAGTCTCATCTTCAATTTTTCTACTCCAGGCTTGAAAGAATTAATTTTTCTTCTGTGAGTGAAAAGAGGAGATCCTAGATATTTATCATTTAACTGAAGAACTTGAACTCCCATAGTATTGCTGATTTGAGGAATGAGGTCTGGGTTAGTGTTTTTGCTGAAGAAGACTTCAGATTTATGAAAATTGATTAATTGCCCAGAATTGCTGCCAAATATCTATAGTAGCTGCAGTATGTTTTAAGCTTCAGTGGTGTTTGCTTTGCAGAAAATCATGCAATCATCAGCAAAAAGGAGGTGGCTAATAGGTGGAGTTTCTTTGCAAATATTTATTCCATTGATGATACCCATTTCCTCAGCATGCAGCAGAGTCCTTGAGAGGGATTCCATGCAGAATAAAAAGAGGTAAGGGGATAAAGGGTCAGCCTGAGATCTCTAGGGGGTTTGAAGAATTTTTCAGGTGAACCATTGATGAGGAAGCTGAAGTTGAGGTGGAGATGCATTGGTATATCTTGTTGCACCATTGTTCATCAAATCCAATTTTCCTCATGATGGTCATTAAGAATCCCCAATCCACTCTATCGAAAGCTTTTGCCATATCAATTTTTATGCCCATAGTGCCTGAGTTGCCTTTCTTTCCTCTTTTGGACCTCATGATGTGTGTATAATTTCATGAGAAACAACTATGTTGTCAGATATTTTCCTTTCAGGAATGAAAGTAGATTGGTAAGGTGATAAGGAAGGGCTTCATTCTTTGGGCTAGGAGTTTGGATATGATTTTGTAGGTGGTGTTGCAGAGGCTGATAGGTTTGAAATGGCTAGGGGAAGTTGGGTTATCTATTTTGGGAATGAGGGCTATAAAGGTGGCATTCATTTCCTTTAGCCCAATTGAGTGTTGAAGAAGTTTGGTGGGAATCCATCTGGCTAGGGGAAGAAGTGTTGGACCATAGAAACAATATCATTACCAAGAATATCCCAATTGAGTTTGTAGAAGTTTGGTGGGAATCCATCTGGCCCTGGGGCTTTGTCATTTGCCATACTAAAAAGAATGACTTTAATCTCTTCATGTTCAGGTTTTCTGTTGAGGATGATGTTGTCTTCAGAGGAAATGGTTAGAGGGATAAGATTGATGATTTCAGAAGTGGGGTTTGTTGTTTCAGCTATTGCCATTTGAGTGAAGTGGTTGGTAAAACAATCTTTAACCTCTTGGTACTCAGTGATCCATTTGCCTTCTTCAGTCTGAATAGATTCTATCTTATTCCTTCTTGCTCTACTTTTTGTAGATCTGTGGAAGTAACTTGTATTCTGGTCTCCTAGCTTAATGAGTTGATCCCTGCTCTTTGTTTTCCAGAATTTCTCTTTTATGTCTTGCAAGATTTTGAGTTGTTGTCTAGCATCAGCTAAAGCCTGTCCTCTGTCAGTTCTAAAGTAGTGGGTATGCATCCAAGTTAAGTGTTGCTTGCATTCTTCTATGTTGGTTTTGATGTTTCCATAAACTTCCTTATTCCAGACTCTGATTTGTAATTTTATATCCTTAAGTTTTCTAGAAATTGAGAAAGCACTTGAGCCAGGAGTGGCTTTTTTCCAACATTCAGCAATGATCTTTCTGCAGTCAGCATGATCTAACCAAGGACCAAAGAACTTGAGTGGAATCTTACCATTCTTCTAGTGAGGATTGGTGTTTGATAAAATGGGGTGGTGATCAGATCCAATGGCTAACATATTAGTGATAGTGGAGTTTAGATAGATTTCAAGCCAATTATCATTAGCTAGGCCTCTATCCAATCTTTGTTCAGTAAGAGCATGACCTTTTCTTTTGTTTGACCAAGTGAAAGGGCAACCAGAGAAACCAAGATCAATGAGATCCAAGTTTTGTATCTTTTCATTGAAAATATAAGCTTCATTAGTATCTATAGGATGAGTACTAAACTTTTTCAGTATCATGAAGAATGAAATTGAAATCCCCAATAACCAACCAAGTTAATTTATTAGACACTGCAGTTCGCTCAAGAAATTTCCAAGATTTTAGTTTGGATTAAGTGTCATAGGGATTTCCATAGTAACCTGTAAATAACCAAGGAGGGCTATTGGCAATTCTGATGATGGCATTGATATGATTTATAGAGCTATCTAGAACTTCCAGAGATAGGTTTATTTTCCATATCAGGGTTAAACCACCAGCAGTGCCACTTGCCCCACCAGGGTTAATATACCAGAAATTTTTAATATTTAACTCATGCATAGTTTTCTTAAGTTTATCATACTTCTTTCTGGTTTCAGATAAAAATACGATGTCAGGGTTTAGTTTATTGAGCATGTAATTGAGGTATCTTTTAGCATCCCTAGTGCCCACTGCTTGACAATTCCAAGCTAAGGAAGTGAACAATTGCCAGAAATAGGACACTGCTGGATACTTTGAGGAAGGTCTTCTAGTAATACTATCATAATGTATGTGGAGCAGAGCATGCAAATCATATAGAAAGAGATAAAGATTTAGATGAAGGTAGTAAGAGAAAGGGTTGAGATTATATACCCTTATTCCAGCAGCAGCAGAGCAATCCATGGTGCCATTAGCGAAGAGGTTGGAGGGGTTGACCATCTGTTCTTCAGTGGGATCAATCTGATCCTTGTGTCTTTTTGCACTTGTCATTTCCATGTTGTTTAGAGCAGCACTATCTTCGTTTGGTACATACTTCTTTCTTTTGAATTCAGTGAGGGCTGCATAGGAGGTATTGAGGGAGATATCTTCAAGGTTCTCAAAAGTATGATCCTTTTTCTTAGCCTTCCAAGCAGCTTTTTTCTTCTTACTAGCTCCAGCTTCCATATTAGCTTTGATTTGAGCTAAAGTAGGTAAGGATTGAGAAGGGAAGTATTTTGGGGGTATTGATGACTGGGAAGAATTGCTCAGCAGCAGTAGTTTCCTCAGAGTTTTTACTCAAGGTGTTGTTGTTGTTAGAAGAAGTTCTAGCAGCAGCTTTCCACTTTGGCTGAGCTTTCTTGTAAGATCCATCTATCTTTTTAGCCAAATCTAATCTTTTGTTTCTAATTTGATAGGGTAGAACATCTGGGTGTGGGGAATGATTGGCTTCAGTAGTAGAAGGCTGAGCTCCAAAGGTGATGTGAGTGTTAGAGGTAGAAGAATGTTTTCTATTGACTTTTCAAGTTCTAACCTTTAAGCATTTTTCATTTTTTCTTCAAAGACAGCAGCATCATCTGCATCTGTTTATCCTCTATGAATGATATCCTTTCCATCTTGGACCAATTTCTGTCTAAGGGTTATAGGTGCAGGTGTTGGTTGGGGAGTTGGTAAATGTTGGTAATCTGTAATGTTCTGATTTGGTGGAGATGGGCAAGGGGGGCTAGGATGATCCTGAATTCGACGGACTTTGCAAAATTTGATGCCATTGAGAGCATAGACACATTCTAACCAGTGAGAGACAGTGGGTGATTCAAATGCTTCAATTCCAAACTCGAGAGACCTGGAGACATTGATTGTATTTTTTACTTCCACATTTTTTTTCAAATCTGTCTCTTCCATAAGATTTTTTCTGGCCCTGGTATACACCAATTGGTTGAATGATGTTTGGTATGTCTGGTAATATGTGGTTAGGGATTCTATTTATTAGAAGCCAGATCATAACCTTAGAGAAAATTTCTTCATCACTGAGATCAGGTCCTCCTACTGGTATTATGTGAGTAGGGATTCTATTGATTAGAAGCCAGATCATGACCTTAGAGAAAATCCAGATCATGACCTTGTCAAAAACTCCTATAGTGCCTCCATTTCAAAAAGTAGAATAATCTTCTTCATTTGTATTTCTGATGATGTAGAAGTTTCTTCTTCTGTTCCAAATTTTAATCTCAATTCTCCCAAACACTTCCCAGTGAACATTGATGAAATTGCTAACTCTGGATGTTTGAAAGAAGATATTACTACACAGTTTTCCAATGAAACAACCTTTCCAATCCTGAACTTGTTTGGTTCTGATGTTCTCAGAGTTGAGAAAGACTTTGGGGAATAAGTCCTCAGGGATAGTTAAGGCTGTGTTCATTTTCTTGAACATATTCTCAATGGAAGGTGGGTTGGAATTGGAGGAGGAGGCCATTGAGAAGAGGAAAAACCAGAGAATGAAATGGTTAAGAGAATTATGTTTACTTTGGTTGGGATGGGTATAGAAAAGGACAATGTAGGTGATGTTGATGTGTTCAGCTTTAATTTGAAAAAATTTCACGGGATGAGTTTGCGCCTTGTCGTAACTGAACAAGATAGCGTATGCAGTAGAGATGCTTAAGCAATCATACTTGAACTTGAGACAACTCACTAAAGATTTGTTGACTTGGTCTATCATGGCTAATGACACTCTGGACTGCGACCTGTCTAAGAGTAAAAAACTAGTTTTTAAAGCATTAGGGACAGATGAAATTGAATGGTGTCGAGTTATCTTTACCTTTTTACCATTTGGATCATTTACCTTGTTACATATTATGGTTGGTGAGGAGTGGTTGCCTGGAGTAAAAAACTGTGTCTGCCACCAGATAATTTTGATCCAGTTTGAGAAAGCTTCAGCTCTTGTCTAAATAGATATGTGGTAGGAATGCCTCTGAGTTAGATGAGTAGAAATTTCATACGGAATGAGGTTCGCGGGTAATGTCCATTGATTTTTAACCCGTGGTTGTGTTCAAAGTATAAACACCAAGTGTTTGTTGCCACTGTGCATGAGCCAATGAGAGGTAGTTACTTTTTCTAGACCAAGGAGTGGATCCAGTAGGCTTTCCAGGTTGAGGAATCATGCAAGACCAATCTCTAGAATTAAAAATCGTAGTGCCACCTCGTATGATTGACTGTTGCGATTTGAAAACTTTTGCACTTCCCATCTCAAATAAGACCATAGAAATAAGAAGTTCTTTCAGTTTATCAGTAAGTTTTTCCAAAGAAGAGCCAGGTGACATTTTTATCTATCCTTGTAGAATAGCATTCCAAAGAAGAACCAGGCTTTGATTACCATTAATATGGAGGGAGATCAAAGATCCATTGATGAGTTTCAAGATTATCCAAAGAGAGTCAAGTTGAGTCAGCCCAATAATCAGGTTAGTAACTTTGCAATTCAAGAGAAATCTGGTGTTTTTTGTAGTTATAAATAGATGTTTGTGAATATGGGTATTGATTTTGATTAAAGATTTTGTGATGTTGTGAAATAATTTTAGAGTGGGATTGCAGAATCTAGTGAGTCTGCTCCAGGTATTTCTAGATGCAAGTTGCATGGCTTTTCTGGTCCAAACATTGCAAATAAGAGATTTATAGGTGGTGGTGGGACGCTTGCAGTGGCTGGGGATGGGGTTCAACAACAACATGGGGAGCAAGGACATCTGGTAGATGGTCAGCTTATGGGTGTTAAGGATGGCTAGGTATTGTTCGCACTTGTTTATGGGTGAAAATCGTTTCTGCTGATTTCGGTAATTTCGGTGGGTGAGTGAGAAATTGATTCAAACCCTAAACAAATGTGCTGCACGTGAGCACTTTGTAGATTCGAGAGATCGATCTGTACAAGTCCGGCCTAAACCAAGAAATGGACGCTCCAGACTTGCTTCGGTCACAAAGTGGAGGAGAAGGGTTGATTTGGGGAGGGAAGCAAAGAAAGGTGTTGAGGAGAGTAGTATCTCGACTTGTATCAGAAAGTGAAAGCTTAGGAAGCTTGCAAGAGATAGAAGCTTTTGGGAGAGCTTGCAAAGTTGCCTTTCTGAGAGTTGAAGTGTAGTATATTTATCCTGACCGAGACCTGTTGTCTGGTGGAAATAGGTAAGACCTATTTATACAAGTCGAGATTGAAACGTACCCTGGCCTCATGAAGGAAGAGAGTAAAGGGTGAAATAATGGGAGGAGGTGGTAACCGCATGGTTTAATGGGTGAAAACATTTTTCACCATTATTTCGTCTTTTATTTGACCGCTTTATTCCTTTTCACGCTTTCTTAATGTGAGCGTAGTGTACGCTGCATGCTGTGACCGCCAAACCAAAACCCTAAAGAAGCATCCCCGGTTTGTGTCGATGTCTCGAGTGTTGGTTGCATCTTGAGTGCCAGCGGCGCTGCTAGTGGCGCGTGTGGCATGTGCCAATGGCATGTGCGGAATGCCTTGGTGGTAGGTTACACGGTTTGCAAGTTAGGTTACCAGCGTGTGTGCTTGGCATGTGTCAATGGCATGTGCGGAATGCCTTGGTGGTAGGTTGCACGGTTTGCAAGTTAGGCTAACATCGTGTGTGTTTGGCATGTGCGGAATGCCTTGGTGGTAGGTTGCACGGTTTGCAAGTTAGGCTACCAGCGTGTGTGTTTGGCATGTGCCAATGGCATGTGCGGAATGCCTTGGTGGTAGGTTGCATGGTTTGCAAGTTAGGCTACCAGCGTGTGTGTTTGGCATGTGCGGAATGCCTTGTTGACCTAGTTGCAAGTCTTGCAAACCTAGGGCGCTATGTTTGGCGTGGGCCAAAGGCATAGCGGCTTAGAAATATGGCTTGCGGAACGTGTTGGCATGTGCCAATGGCACGTGCGGCCAGGTTGACCTAGTTGCAAGTCTTGCAAACCTAGGGCGCTATGTTTGGCGTGGGCCAAAGGCATAACGGCTTAGAAATATGGCTTGCGGCACGTGTTGGCATGTGCCAATGGCACGTGCGGCCAAGTTGACCTAGTTGCAAGTCTTGCAAACCTAGGGCGCTATGTTTGGCGTGGGCCAAAGACATAGCGGCTTAGAAATATGGCTTGCGGCACGTGTTGGCATGTGCCAATGGCACGTGCGGCCATGTTAACCTAGTTGCAAGTCTTGCAAACCTAGGGCGCTATGTTTGGCGTGGGCCCAAGGCATAGCGGCTTAGAAATATGGCTTGCGGCACGTGTTGGCATGTGCCAATGGCACGTGCGGCCATGTTGACTTAGTTACAAGTCTTGCAAACCTAGGGCGCTATGTTTGGCGTGGGCCAAGGGCATAGTGACTCGGAAATATGGCTTGCGGCACGTGTTGGCATGTGCCAATGGCACGTGCGGCCATGTTGACCTAGTTGCAAGTCTTGCAAACCTAGGGCGCTATGTTTGGCGTGGGCCAAAGGCATAGCGACTTCGGAAATATGGCTTGCGGCACGTGTTGGCATGTGCCAATGGCACGTGCGGCCTTGTTGACCTAGTTGCAAGTCTTGCAAACCTAGGGCGCTATGTTTGGCGTGGGCCCAAGGCATACCGGCTCGGAAATATGGCTTGAGGCACGTGTTGGCATGTGCCAATGGAACGTGCGGCCATGTTGACCTAGTTGCAAGTCTTGCAAACCTAGGGCGCTATGTTTGGCGTGGGCCAAAGGCATAGCGACTCGGAAATATGGCTTGCGGCACGTGTTGGCATGTGCCAATGGCACGTGCGGCCATGTTGACCTAGTTGCAAGTCTTGCAAACCTAGGGCGCTATGTTTGGCGTGGGCCCAAGGCATAGCGGCTCGGAAATATGGCTTGCGGCACGTGTTGGCATGTGCCAATGGCACGTGCGGCCATGTTGACCTAGTTGCAAGTCTTGCAAACCTAGGGCGCTATGTTTGGCATGGGCCAAAGGCATAGCGACTTGGGAAATATGCCTTGCGGCACGTGTTGGCATGTGCGGCCATGTTGACCTAGTTGCAAGTCTTGCAAACCTAGGGCGCTATGTTGGGCGTGGGCCAAAGGCATAGCGGCTTGGAAATATGGCGTTGTTGCCATGGTGCGCGGGGGTGCGGCTTGGTTTGGCATGGTTGCCATGGTGCGCAGAGTGCGGCTTGGTTTGGCATGGTTGCCATGGTGCGCAATATGCGGCTTGGTTTGGCATGGTTGCCATGGTGCGCAGAGTGCGGCTTGGTTTGGCATGGTTGCCATAGTGCGCACTATGCGTCTTGGTTTGGCATGGTTGCCATGGTGCGCAGGGTGCGTCTTGGTTTGGCATGGTTGCCATGGTGCGCAGAGTGTGGCTTGGTTTGGCATGGTTGCCATGGTGCGCAGTATGCGGCTTGGTTTGGCATGGTTGCCATGGTGCGCAGAGTGCGTCTTGGTTTGGCATGGTTGCCATGGTGCGCGAAAGATGCGGCTTGGTTTGGCATGGTTGCCATGGTGCATGAGATGCGGCTTGGTTTGGCATGGTTGCCATGGTGCGCAGAGTGCGGCTTGGTTTGGCATGGTTGCCATGGTGCGCAGTATGCGGCTTGGTTTGGCATGGTTGCCATGGTGCGCAGAGTGCGGCTTGGTTTGGCATGGTTTCCATGGTGCGCAGTATGTAGCTTGGTTTGGCATGGTTGCCATGGTGCGCAGAGTGCGGCTTGGTTTGGCATGGTTGCCATGGTGCGCAGTATGCGGCTTGGTTTGGCATGGTTTCCATGGTGCGCAGTATGCGGCTTGGTTTGGCATGGTTGCCATGGTGCGCAGAGTGCGGCTTGGTTTGGCATGGTTGCCATGGTGCGCACTATGCGGCTTGGTTTGGCATGGTTGCCATGGTGCGCAGAGTGCGGCTTGGTTTGGCATGGTTGCCATGGTGCGCAGTATGCGGCTTGGTTTGGCATGGTTACCATGGTGCGCAGTATGCGGATTGGTTTGGCATGGTTGCCATGGTGCGCAGAGTGCGGCTTGGTTTGGCATGGTTGCCATGGTGCGTAAAGATGCGGCTTGGTTTGGCATGGTTGCCATGGTGCGCAAAGATGCGGCTTGGTTTTGGAATTAGGTTCGTGTTGAAAACCTAATCGGTATTTTGAAAAAAATACCCCTATTAATTATTTACACCCGAGTTAAATGCTCTTAGTTAATGTGTTGCGGGTAACACTAGGTCATGGGGTTTTACGATTTTACCCCTTGTCTAAAATCCACCATCAACATTAAGTCCCCTGCTTAGCTCGGAACAGGGGCTTTGTTGCGAGGTAAGCATAAGATGGTGACAAACTATTAACAACAAACCGTAAAGAAAATTGAAGGAGGCTTGTCTGACCTTTTATAAATAGGATTTGGAATCCTTGCCTCTGGTAGCTTTGCACAAATCAGAAAGCTGGCACAACTTGTGGGGCCGGTGCAGCTTGGGCGACATTGGGGAGTTGGCGTGAGTTGGGAACTGAGTGTGCTAGCTGGTGGGACCGGCTATACGTGCTTGCAGGCGTGCCTTGGGAAACTGAGCGTGCTAGCTGGTGGGACCGGCGCAAAATTTGGAAGTTGTGCGTGCTTGCAGGAGTGACTTGGGAAAATGAGCGTGCTAGCTGGTGGGACCGGCGCAAAATGTGGAAGTTGTGCGTGCTTGCAGGCGTGACTTGGGAAACTGAGCGTGCTAGCTGGCGGGACCGACGCAAAATGTGGAAGTAGTGCGTGCTTGCAGGCGTGACTTGGGAAACTGAGCGCGCTAGCTGGTGGGACCGGCGCAAAATGTGGAAACCGTGCGTGCTTGCAGGCGTGACTTGGGCGGCCATTGGGAGGTCGGCGCAATTGGTGGGGCCGGTGCAACTTGGAAACTGTGCTCGTGCGTGACTTGGGCGACATTGGGAAGTCGCACTTTGTGGGCCCGTTTCTTACACGCGTGATTTTGGTAAGAAGGGAAATCCTTCCCTATTTCAAAGTCTTCACGCCTATATATATATATAAAGCCCCTTTCTCCCATCTTGCACTTTCATCTTTTCATACCAGCGGCAGAATCACAAAGAGGAACCGGCTTCCAAGTATGTCTCGCCAAGACTTTTGTTGTTCCCTTTCGCGTAGGTGTAAACCCTAAGAGTAGGCGCTTGCAATGATGTTGCGCATGTGATTTCTTGGCGTGCTTCTTGTAGAAAATATTGTATATATGCACCCAAGGGAAATACTGCATATATGATTTGAACCCGCAGGAAAGTTCTCCATAAATAATTTTGAACCCGAAGAAGGATACTGCAGACACACTTGAGCCCGCATAAAATACTGCGTATATAATTTTGAACCCTGAAGAAAATACTGCGTGTGCAGTTTCGAACCCGTAGAGAATACTGTATATGAATTCCGAAGAAGAATACCGTATATGTGCTTCATATGACTTCGAACCCGTAGGAAATATTGCATATATGAATTTAGGTCCTGAAAGAAATGCTGCGCGTGCAGTTTTGAACCCGTAGAAAAATACTCCATATATAATTTGAACCCGAAGAATGATACTGCGTGTATATTTTTGAACCCTTAGAAAAATACTGCGTGTGCAGTTTTGAGCCGGTAAAGAATACGCCCTCTTTTTTTTTTTTTTTTTTTTTTTTGTTGTTGTTGTTGTTGGGTGCGATTATGTGTCAGGGAGATAATTTCGTCTTTCTTCGTATGCAGATATCTCGTTACTAAACTGTTATGAAGAAATCCGATAAGATGTTACCTGAACAAAATTTCGCCTCATCGAAGGACGTTCATAGTTCCAAACCAAACACGGATGATGAATTCTTCGCCCAAAAACTTGTCTCGCTCGGAAAAATCACCCGTGTTTCGTGCCAATTTTGTTAACCGGTGGTGAAGATGAAAAGAAGACACGTTCGGTTCGCCTAGAGAACACCATACGGTTCTGTCTTCATAAAGGGGTATATTCCTCTTCCAACATTGATTTCAGGATGTGTCAAAGCCCATTGCGTTCTTTGGATAGATGGGTTGAGTTCATGGTGAGTAAGGAACACATAAACACCAACCTGACTCGAGCGCAGATTATTAATGCTGTGGTGAGGCTCTGGCTGGTATCAACGGGTGAGGAGCAACAATTCTTGGTTGGAGATGTAATCAGGAGAGACTACATTATCGTGGTAACAAGGTAGGTTGGATGATATAGCAAGCAAACTTTGCAGAAGGAGTGGCGTTGAAGGTTTAACGTTGAAGCGAAGCCGCCGGAGAACACCGATGCGTAGCTACTTCGGAGAGAACGTTGATGCGGAGCTACTTCAGTAGAGAATGTTGGAACGACGTCTTGCAACTTTTAGAGCCTTGACGGTTACCATTTTGAAGTCGGAGGTCGCGTCACGTTCACAAACTCGACATCCCTCAAGAGAAGAGAGGTTAGAGTCCCCGGCCATCTATCGATCGTGCTTTCTAGGAGAGGTTGGGGTTTGGGAACGGCTTCCCTGGATGGAAGCGCCTGCTTTCCTGATGCAGTGCGGTTGAGGGGTGCAAATATGTCTTGACGCTACGCCTTGGAGAAACATAGAATCTCACATAACTGTCTCATCATAGACTGTACGACTTTGTGGGCGAAGTTCCCATTGTGCGGGTCCTGACGGGAGAAGGGTCTCCGTGAACTCGGGAGAGTTGTTGACTTCCCTTGCTTTCGATTTTTGAGAAGTCTATCCCGATCTTCATGTGTGACGAAATTGGATTTCTTATCCCCTTCTACTCAAGGCGTCCAAGAGCAACGCGAGCCTCTTCATCTATAAACGCATGTCCTCTCAAGTATCTTTTGTCTTTTCATCAAATCAACAATGCTAGCAAAGAAGGTCAGCTTCTTCCGGATCTTCCAAGATCTTGCCCCGATGGTGGAGTAGCGGCTCTGGGTGACGGTTGAAGCTGCCATGCTTGAAGAACCGTTGGGGTGGCGGGCGGCCTGTTCGGTGTGATCGTAAGTGTATCGTGCGAGAGATGATACGGTTTTGATCACGAAGTCTTTGGATCCATGGCGCTGTTTCGAAGGGCAAGGATGGTGCTGGAAGGGCGCAAGATGTTAGCGCTGGAAGGATGCAAACTGTTAGCACAGAGTGTGGTACTGCGGCTGGCATGCGCGTGCGGCATGTGTGCCTGGCATGTGCGTCTGGCAAGCGCGTCTGGCAAGCGTGTATGGCAAGCGCTTCTTTTCTTTCTTCTTTTGTTTCCTCTTTTGAAAAATGTCTAACTCAAGTTCGCTTGAGGAATCCGATTCGGAGGATGATTCTGGGGTAGAGCCACACGAAAACTTGCCTTTTGTGACCATTGCTGGTGACTTGGAGATGGGCGTTAGCCAATTGCCGGGTACAGATGTGGTTCAAACGGTGGATGATTCTCTGATGGTTGCTGCCTGTAGACATGGAAGAAGACCTCTCATGAGTCGTGAGGCCAGGCGCAAGCGCCATTTTTGATCCCCCATACTTGGTTCCTTATCCAGGTCATGTGCTGGTTGGCGGCTTCAGCGTGCCGGCTAAGCATGAGGCGTTGTTGATAGGGTGTAGAATACATCCTATTTACTATCTAGTAGTTTATGCTTTCTTTGCTGTTTTTGTTGCAAATTATGTATTTTACGTTTGTTTTTGAGCTATCGATACTTTGGAGTCGCACGGATTTAAAAGAAGAAGAATTCACTCAATTTGAGCAAAAAGGGCAATTTTGTCAATTCCAGGGTGAACACTATCCGGAGCCCGAGTAATGGTTAAGGGGCAGCTCTTTTTGGAGGAATATTAAAGCCAGGCCCAGTCAAGGTTAAGGGGTGTTGACATCAGGGTATCCCTTATAATCTATTAGTGGGTGTATTTATCAGGTCTGTGGGGTGTACCTATCCTTATCGGCCCAACCCTAAATCAAAAGGAACTTGTCTCTCATATTCATTCCAGTATATCTCTGAAATTATCAGAGAGAGATCGAACACAGAGAGATCGAGAAAGAAGTGTGACGATGGTGCTGATTCAAAGGAGATGGAGGTAGCTGATGATTAGGGTTCGTCTGAGCAAGATGAACTGATGGTGAGATTCTCAGAGGAGAAATTCCAGCTGGTGTTGTTGAAATCAAGCAGCAGATGAATCGGAGATGGCCATGAACTGAAGAACAGAGATCGATATGCAGAGAAGAATTGAATCTGAGAATGAAAAGGGGATCGATTCATGTTGAAAGATTAAGAGACAGAGTTATTGTTGCCGATTGAAGATTCAGATAGAGTAAAGTGGAAATAGGGTTCGATTTGTTTATGGGTTTGTGTTGGTGAGAAAAGGGTTGGTGGTTGAAATGGAAGTCATGACGATAGGGCAAGGATGAATGTTAAATTGTAGATGGGTTAATAGTTAGGGTTTCTTGTGAAGATTATTGCCGCTCGAATTGATCCGCTAATGTTGGATCAGTCTTTGTGGTGAATTGATGAGGGTGCGTAATTGAGCTTGAAAAAGAGATGGGTTTACAGAGATAAAGAATTAATGGGAGACAAAGAAGGTGATTAAATGGTGAAGATGGTACCGCGTGATGAAGATTCGGTGGTTCTCTCGTGTATGATTGGTATTTTGAATAAGAAAGGGGATCTGTGGGTTTTAATGGCAGATGAAAGAAATTGCAGAATGGGGTATGTTTGATTGAAGCTGTGATACTCAATTAGATGAATGTGTAGGTTTGTCACAGGAGAAGATTGAAAAGTGAGGCCTGAATGTGGCCGTAAATGTCCTGTAATTAGCCGAAACTCGGCCAAATCATCCCTCCGGCGAGTCAACTCGGTGCCGGCGAAGACCGATCCCAACCGAGTTCAGTGACCGATTCCGGTTAGCTGAATTAGATCAAGTCAGCCGAGTAAGCGGTGACTCAAGAATCGACTCAAATCCGAGTAAGCCCGATTAATGAGTCAGAAGCTAACTCGAGTCTGACTCTCCTTCCCCTTTGACCATTGACTAACGGTTGACTGTTAGTTTGACCTAACGGTAACGGAATCTTGGACGGAATATTCCAATACCGGCGACAACTTTCAGGCGACGGATTTCGGTCGGATTCCGGCCATAATACCAGTTTTCCGGCGAGCAAAAATTCCAGAATTTTCTATGGACTTCTCTCATGGGTGTAAAGACTTGGGCTAGGAATTGGATGGAGAATTGGACTCAAGTTTGGAAAGAGAAGATGAAGAGTTGAAAAAGGCTTGGATTTGGAAATTGAATTGCTAAAGGAAAAGGATTCTAATCCTTGGAAGAGTTGGAGAATATTGAAGCCTATAAATAGAGAAGTTTTCTACACCTCTCTACACACACAACACTTCTCTTTTCTTATTCTTTGTGTGAACTCTTTAACATGAGTAGTTAATTTATTGATTGAGGATGAATTCCTAGTTCTTAATATATGTTTTGAGTTTTGTTTCAATTCTATCTTGAAGTTTTTCACATGATTATCGATTGTTTTTACTAATAGGAATGATCTTAAAGACATTCATGATTGATTGATAGATTGTTTGGAGTGCACGCTAAATTGATTTGTTAATTGATCTATATCTAGTATAAGTTAGGGAATACGTAATCGTTCTCGACACTTTAAACAAGTAGAAAACACGAGACCTTGCGGAGGGATTCCGTGGAGCAATTGTGTGTAGAAACAACGCTAGAAAGTGAACCAAACGAACCGAGTTTAACTACTAGTACTAAACCTAAATTCATAAATCTTAATGCATTCAGGGAATTACATCTTGTAAGCGAACCTCAGGGTGGTTCTTTTGGATAGAATCTGATAACTAAGCGGACCTGTTACTCAGTGAAATTAGGGATTTTTGGTCTAGCTAAGAGGACCTGCTATCCTACGGTTGGTGATAATCTGTGACTAATAACAAGTAGAAAAGAACATAACTTTAATCATTGTTTTGCAACGAAGAAGGATTCCTTGATCTTGTCTCTCATATTGATTTTAACTTTACCTTTTAATTGCTTTATTTACTTTCTTTTGATTTACATCCCCCCTTTTCGTGACAACTTTTACAACTAGAATCTCGTGCTCCTCGTGGGATCGACCTTGACTACCCTATATTACTTGTTAATTAGGTAGTAAAGTATTAATTAATTTGTTGTGGTTACGAAACGCATCAGTTGTACACCAGAATCTAGGAGAAGTACGGACATATGGCCACAACCAAGAAAACCACTAGTCGATTTGCGCTGGTTGATCGTGTGGAAGAGGCTTTATCTTCCATCGAGGATATGCGTGAGGTGACTGGTCACACCGTTTCTGAAGACGTTATTGCCGACTGGGAGCACCATCACGACGTGTGTGTAAAAAAGGAGTTCAACACTTCGTGGTTTTTCGAAGGCCTTGCTGAGATCCAAAAGTTGAAAGATGCAACAATCGAAAGACTTTCCGCCGAGGAGATTGCACGACAGGAGGTGGAACTCGAAAAGCTTTCCAAGATGTTGACTATGAAGAAAGCGGCTCTTGAAGATGCAAAGTTGACTTTCTCCAAGAAGAGCAGACTTCTGTTGGATGATTTTCCTTGAATGCTTCTCTGTTAAACTTTCATTTAGGTTCGTCTTCTCTTTTTTTTTTTTTTTTTTGAAAGACAGATTGGATGTCTGGTTCAAAGTTTGACCGGTTTTGGTAGACAGCCAGTAGCTTTTGAGGATATTGGATTATTTATGGGATGAATGGTTTTGATAATATGACTCTGATTATGTTTTGGGAAAGGAATATTGCTTTTATGAAAGTGTGTGCTAGCAATAGGCACAAGACGCGAGAGTATGACGGTTTTATTAAGAACCTAAAAACAGATCGTTTATCTTGCCCAATCTAAATTTACTCACTTGCGAACACGCCCCTTTCCAGTAAAAGGCGGCTTTGCTGGTAGCATCGCCGATTAGTCCCCAATTCGGTAGCGTCTTCGCCGAGTCCCCGCTTTTTTCGGGTGTAGTTTTAACAACCGATAACCGGGTTGTCTGGCGATTGAGTGACCGAGTCGCAAGTACCCAATCGCCGGTAGCATCTTCAACGAGTCCCCAGTTTTCGAGGTGTAGTTTTACAACCGGTAACTAGGTCGTCCGCGATTGAGTCGGATTGAGTCGCCTTCCCCTACCATCTTGACATCCGGGTCGAAGAACGAGATCGACAATCGACAATGTAGCCGATAGATCAATCCTTCCATTTGTGGTCGCCAATTGTTTATGGGTGAAAATCGTTTACCGATTTCGGTAATTTCGGTGGGTGAGTGATAAATTGATTCAAACCCTAAACAAATGTGTTGCACGTGAGCACTTTGTAGATTCGAGAGATCGATCTGTACAAGTCCGGCCTAAACCAAGAAATGGCCGTTCTAGACTTGCTTCGGTCACAAAGTGGAGGAGAAGGGTTGATTTGGGGACGGAAGCAAAGAAAGGTGTTGAGGAGAGTAGTATCTCGACTTGTATCGAGAAAGTGAAAGCTTAGGAAGCTTGCAAGAGATAGAAGCTTTTGGGAGAGCTTGCAAAGTTGCCTTTCGAGAGTGTAAGTGTAGTATATTTCTCCCGACCGAGACCGTTTGTCCTGGTGGAAATAGGTAAGACCTATTTATACAAGTCGAGATTGAAACGTACCTCGGCCTCATGAAGGAAGAGAGTAAAGGGTGAAATAATGGGAGGAGGTGGTAACCGCATGGTTTAATGGGTGAAAACGTTTTTCACCATTATTTCCTCTTTTATTTGACCGCTTTATTCCTTTTCACGCTTTATTAATGTGAGCGTAGTGTACGCTGCATGCTGTGACCGCCAAACCAAAACCCTAAAGAAGCATCCCCCAGTTTGTATCGATGTCTCGAGTGTTGGTTGCATCTTGAGTGCAAGTGGCATTGCTAGTGGCGCGTGTGGCATGTGCCAATGGCATGTGCGGAATGCCTTGGTGGTAGGTTGCACGGTTTGCAAGTTAGGTTACCAGCGTGTGTGCTTGGCATGTGCGGAATGCCTTGGTGGTAGGTTGCACGGTTTTCAAGTTAGGCTACCAACGTGTGTGTTTGGCATGTGTGAAATGCCTTGGTGGTAGGTTGCACGGTTTGCAAGTTAGGCTACCAGCGTGTGTGTTTGGCACGTGCGAAATGCCTTGGTGGTAGGTTGCACGGTTTGCAAGTTAGGCTACCAGCGTGTGTGTTTGGCATGTGCCAATGGCATGTGCGGTATGCCTTGGTGGTAGGTTGCACGGTTTGCAAGTTAGGCTACCAGCGTGTGTGTTTGGCATGTGCCAATGGCATGTGCGGAATGCCTTGTTGACCTAGTTGCAAGTCTTGTAAACCTAGGGCGCTATATTTGGCGTGGGCCAAAGGCATAGCGACTTAGAAATATGGATTGCGGCACGGGTTGGCATGTGCCAATGGCACGTGCGGCCAGGTTGACCTAGTTGCAAGTCTTGCAAACCTAGGGCGCTATGTTTGGCGTGGGCCAAAGGCATAACGGCTTAGAAATATGGCTTGCGGCACGTGTTGACATGTGCCAATGGCACGTGCGGCCAAGTTGACCTAGTTGCAAGTCTTGCAAACCTAGGGCGCTATGTTTGGCGTGGGCCAAAGGCATAGCGGCTTAGAAATATGGCTTGCGGCACGTGTTGGCATGTGCCAATGGCACATGCGGCCATGTTGACCTAGTTGCAAGTCTTGCAAACCTAGGGCGCTATGTTTGGCGTGGGCCCAAGGCATAGCGGCTTAGAAATATGGCTTGCGGCACGTGTTGGCATGTGCCAATGGCACGTGATGCCATGTTGACCTAGTTGCAAGTCTTGCGAACCTAGGGCGCTATGTTTGGCGTGGGCCAAAGGCATAGTGACTCTGAAATATGGCTTGCGGCACGTGTTGGCATGTGCCAATGGCACGTGCGGCCATGTTGACCTAGTTGCAAGTCTTGCAAACCTAGGGCGCTATGTTTGGCGTGGGCCAAAGGCATAGCGACTAGGAAATATGGCTTGCGGCACGTGTTGGCATGTGCCAATGGCACGTGCGGCCATGTTGACCTAGTTGCAAGTCTTGCAAACCTAGGGCGCTATGTTTGGCGTGGGCCCAAGGCATAGCGGCTCGGAAATATGGCTTGCGGCACGTGTTGGCATGTGCCAATGGCACGTGCGGCCATGTTGACCTAGTTGCAAGTCTTGCAAACCTAGGGCGCTATGTTTGGCGTGGGCCAAAGGCATAGCGACTTCGGAAATATGGCTTTGCGGCACGTGTTGGCATGTGCCAATGGCACGTGCGGCCATGTTGACCTAGTTGCAAGTCTTGCAAACCTAGGGCGCTATGTTGGGCGTGGGCCAAAGGCATAGCGACTTGGAAATATGGCGTTGTTGCCATGGTGCGCAGGGTGCGGCTTGGTTTGGCATGGTTGCCATGGTGCGCAGAGTGCGGCTTGGTTTGGCTTGGTTGCCATGGTGCAGAGATGCGCCTTGGTTTGGCATGGTTGCCATGGTGCGCAGAGTGCGGCTTGGTTTCGCATGGTTGCCATGGTGCGCAATATGCGGCTTGGTTTGGCATGGTTGCCATGGTGCAGGGGTGCGCTTGGTTTGGCATGGTTGCCATGGTGCGCAGAGTGCGGCTTGGTTTGGCATGGTTGCCATGGTGTGATATGCGGCTTGGTTTGGCATGGTTGCCATGGTGCGTAGAGTGCGGCTTGGTTTGGCATGGTTGCCATGGTGCGCAGAGATGCGGCTTGGTTTGGCATGGTTGCCATGGTGCGTGAAGATGCGGCTTGGTTTGGCATGGTTGCCATGGTGCGCAGAGTGCGGCTTGGTTTGGCATGGTTGCCATGGTGCGCAGAGTGCGGCTTGGTTTGGCATGGTTGCCATGTTGCGCAGAGTGCGGCTTGGTTTGGCATGGTTGCCATGGTGCGCAGTATGCGGCTTGGTTTGGCATGGTTGCCATGTGCGCAGAGTGCGGCTTGGTTTGGCATGGTTGCCATGGTGCGCAGTATGCGGCTTGGTTTTGGAATTAGGGTTCTGTGTTGAAAACCCTAACGGTATTTTGAAAAAATACCCCTATTAATTATTTACACCTGAGTTAAATGCTCTTAGTTAATGTGTTGCGGGTAACACTAGGTCATGGGGTTTTACGATTTTACCCCTTGTCTAAAATCCACCATCAACAGCACTGCATCCTGATCGAGGTAGATTTGTAGTGAAGGAAGGGGTTGTTCTGGTGGGGGATCAACAGGTGGTTTGTGGCGGTGCACGCCAGGGGTTTTTCTCCACTCCCATTCCAGAGGAAATTAGAGATCAAATTCATATAAATGATACCCTCCCTCTCCCTGTTGGCGTAGTCAGCTTCGCTAATCTGTTCATGCTTGCACCCGAAATGCGACAAATGGCTGACGATGTTGTAAGGATAGCTAGAGCAGGCCTTAGAGAAATTACTCATCCACATGAAGTACCAGTTGATGAGCCATTGCCAGCTGGAGTTAGTGCTAGGGCTTTTGCTCAAGTCCCAAGAGCTGCTGCGACCAGGACTGCAATGAAAGCTGCAAAGAACCCTGCAAGTGCATCTGGAAGTGCTACTGGAGGTGCAAAGAGAAGCTAGCCAGGTAGTTTTTATAGCATAGCTCAGAGTGGAGTGAGCTTTATGGTAAAAACTTAAGACAACAATTATAAGGTAGTAAGTGAATATTTTAGGATGAACATCTAATTCATATGACAATGTTGTGGTGTGTGCAATTAAAGTTGTTTGTCTGGTTGTTTTCTTACAGAAATTGAGTATACAGTCAGACTTAATTCTAGCTAAGATTTTTCCCTGTTTTCCAATGTGGATTAGGAGAGATTTGTAATTCAACCAATAGATAGGGATGTTAAAGTTAGCATGAATGTGATAGGAAGTATATTTATATAAGCATATCCTGTAAATGTGGGATATTTGATTATAAATTTGGGTTTGAAATTTAGTACTAGAGTAGAGTAATGACTTACCTTCATAAGACTGAAAAAATATTGTGAAGAAGAAGTTCATACCAGAGATTGGGACGGGAATTACCAAGATTTTTACCCATTTGATCTGACGCCAGAAGAAATTCAGAGAGACGTGCAGATCTTGCTGTAGGGAGCAATTATAGTAGATCTTGAGGCCACAGTATAACTTACATCTAGAGTTAGAGGACCAGTCTAGAGTAGAGCTGGCAAACGGGAGGGCCGGGGCTGGCTTGTTACGGGTTATACGGGTACGAGTAAACACGAGACAAGGCTTGCGGGTTGTTATTTTTCACGGGTAGTCATTTCTTCAACCCACACCCGTAGCGGGTAAAGCTTGCGGGCTTACGGGTTAGCCCGGCTTATTTATTAAAAAATAAAAATAAAATAAAATTAAGTTAATTTGTGATCCTGAGGTCAATAGCCAACCAAAATCTTCATCAAAAGACAAAAATTATCAAACCCTAACATCTCAATTCTCCTAGTTCTTTGATCAAGAGTCATAGAACTTCAGTTTCTCCATTATTCTTCTTTCTTTCTCGGAAATCTTCATAATCAGATCAGGTGATTAAACAAAAATATCAAAAAACTAACACAAACCCAGAATCAAATACCAAAAGCATAAACGAGGTATTAAAACCCCAGAGCTATTGAGGAACAAAGGAATTAAAATCCGAATAGCAATTCTATCACCAAATCTTTCATGACAACATCATCACTTTCTTCAACTTTAATCCGTCATCCAACTGCATCACCTTTTTCTTCTCATAGAGCATCATAATCAAAGTTTAACAACGAGCTCAAAATGGAGCCTTCATCGGCAGCAAAACCTCATCAGTATCACATCAAACTTCATCGATTACAACATCTAACATCACAGACTAGAGCTTCATTCAAACTCGAGATTCAAAAATCAATGGCAGCAGCAAACCACTCCGTCGTTCACCACTGCATACCCTGTTAACCTCCCTATCAAGCTTGAAACAACAGTTTAGGTTCCATCCTTGTTAATCTGCCCGCATCACCAGAACACCCACAGTTCAAGTCCAAATCTCCAATCAAATCTGTAAATATCACAAATCTAAATCAATTAAGCAAATCAAATTTCAACAAAAAACCCGATTTGTAAAACTGATTCAATTAAGCAAATCAACAAATCAATACCTTTGCCAGCAAATCTCTATTCCTTTAAATACTCAAATTGAAACACCATTTCAAACTAAACCCCTAAATTTAATCGTTGTTGTTGAGAGAATTGAAGCGATTGTCTTGAATCTCAATCCCAAAACACCACAGATCCCCTTTCAATTCACAACTTCTTCATCTTATTTTTACTTAATTAACTTCAATAACTTCATTACTAACACCAACTGAACATTTTACCTCAACTCTCTGTCCCAATCTCACTATTATCATCTCTAATCCTACACCAGCCGAAGAACACAGAAGAAGAGAGGAGTAGAAGAAAAAAAAAGAGAAGAAATAGAACGATGTCTCTTAATTTAGTTTTAGGTTTAGCCTTTTATACCTTAAACGTAGGGATAGGATTAACCCTAGATAATCCAACGGTGAAAATTAAATGTAGTTTATTATTATACACGGGTTAAAAGGATTACCCGCGGGTTTACGGGCCGGGCACGGGTTAACCCGTTTTCTCACGAGCCACCATTTCTCTAACCCTAGCCCGGCTTGTTTATAACCAAGCCGAGCCGGGTACGGGTTTTCACGGGCCGGGCACGGGTTAATCCGCGGGTTACGGCTTGTTTGCCAGCTCTAGTCCAGAGGATTGTAATTGATGAAATTGCAGCTGCCATGAATGAGTATCTTCGGTAGTTCAGAGCTGGTGCCATGAATGATGATCTTCAGTAGTTCATAGCTGGTGCTACGGATTTCTCTAGATAATGTAGGGTAGTAATCTTTAACCTTGATTTGCAGAGGAAACCCTTTGTTTTGGTCCTCGCAATTTAGAAAATTTCTGGTTCTAGTTTTAGAAAAAGTAGCATCAGTGTACTGATTTTTGGTAGGGAGATTATATTGGTAGATTTCCATGGAAGGGGAGGGTCCAGCTTCCAGATTTGTGTAACTAGTGATTTCGGTGTAATATGTGATTCATGTTCTGAATGAGATGCTAGAGATGTTAGTGGTGCTTGTGATTCTTGTACTGCTAGTGATGCTGAATATGATGTTGTGAGTGATGCTAGTGATGCTTGTGATTCTTGCTGTGTAAGTGAACTGAGTATGATTTGTGAGGTTAAAATAGTTGCAATTGCACTGATTTCGATGATTGAAAGAGGCCATCAAACCAGGGAGACGAGAAAAACTTAGATGTTAGAGTTGGTGATCCGCATCAGAGCACGGAATCAGCAAAGAGAAGTGAGGAGATGGAAAATCCAGTGAGTTCCGGTGAAAAGAGGCCGATAGAAATTAGCCATTGGAGGAAAAAAACTAAAGGAAACGGCTAGAATAAGCCGGCCGGACCGAAACCTCAGGTAGAAGAGAGATGAGAGAGGGGAGAGCTCATTTTAAAGTGTACCCATCAAAGACATAGAATTGCTTTTGAGAAATAAAACAAAAAGACTCTTTTTTAATTGTAATATAGTCTGGTGAAAATAGACAACTTTCATTCAATAATCTATGGATTATTTAAGCTAAGTAACTTAATGATGTGATCCACCGTAACCGGATCAACTGGGAAGCTCCATGTTCACCTTCAAGTATTAAGATCTTAATTTCTTCCCGCTGTCTTCATCAATATGTGGAAATCATCCTTTTTTTAATTATTGAATTAGTTTAAGAGATAATCAACAAAAAGATATATTTATAATAAGCGCGCTAGAGTCGTGCGAATTAAAAAAAATATAAGAAGCAAAACAAAAGGAAGAAAAATTGATTGGTATTTGACAAAGGAATGGGTTGGTAACCTCGCAACTAGCTGCGCACCAATAGCTTTCCGAATGACAAGTCCAACCCTGTGGAAAATAAAACCAAATGATCATCTGATCCACAACAACAGGGTAACCTGGACAGCCCTCTGGTTAAAAATCCATTCACCTGACATTTCTCGAGTTAAAATTCCAGGATACTTCTTATTGTTTACATGGGAATCGGTAGGAAAGATAATCTTTGTACTGCCATGTGAACCAGGGACGGGCCTAGCAAGGGGCTAACCCGGGCTATAACCCGTCTCTATTTTTAGTTAGTTAAAATTTTTGTATGGATAAATTTTTGAAAATTAGTAAGTAGACCAGCTTTACTTTGAAAATTAGTAACTAGCCCGCCTTTATTTATGATTAATCCTTGTATTTGTAGCATACATAATTTTTAGCCCAAGATCTTGTTTAAAAGTACGGAGTTTTCTTTGTCACATCTATCTACTTTCCCATTTTCCCTTTATAAACCAAAAAATTTCTTCTCCGATCACTTTCGGTAATTTAAATTTGTGGATTTTAATGTTATATTTGCATATATCTATATCTAGTATTTTTCAAGTAAATTCCAGCTTATGTTACTCGTTCCAATAAATTTGCGCGGCCCCACTGAGAACGAGTAATATTTTAGCCCTACCCTAGAAAGATTTTTGGGTCCGTCCGTGATGTGAACTTATCCATTGTTAGGCCTCTTCCTTGCACATGCCAAAACATGGTATTTGGCATATATGCACCCACTATGGGTATGCCAAACTGCCAAACTCATATGCCAATATGTTATTTCTGGCATATAGGCATACACGACAGAGTTTCCAGCGAGCGATAGAGTCTTCGTCGGTCGATGGTCAAACGATCATTCGATGGTCATTCAGTCGACAACGACAGTCAAGCTATCGCTCTAAGTACTATGATAATCGCTCATCGATCTTCATCCAATGGCTAATATTTCCCTACTACCGGATTTCAACCAATTCCAACCCAACTTCAAATTCATTTCACCATGCATAGTGCATAACCGAAGTGGATTTGACTACGAGGAAATAACATGGATCATGATAGCGTATTTCCACATACCTACTCAAGGTGAATTTTTAATGAAATGTAAACTGGTTTCAATCAATATTAATTTAAAAGATAGTTTCCATTAATCTAAAAAAACAAAATTACATTTTAAATTTCAACTAAAAGAAAACATTTTAACTACTCATTTCCTTGTCCGTTTCCTCCGGACCAAAGATCCAATTGCCTCGCATTTTCCGGATCCATAGAGTTGTTCAACAAACTAGTTAAGGTGCCGGTTTGAGACTCGACTTGGTGGTTGAGTCTCATCGTAATCACCATAACCTTGATAAGCAATGGGAGTACGGGGTATGGGAACATTATACAAATCTTGAAATACGTGTGGTTGATATTGTTCTTGGAATGGTTGAAATGTCGATGAGGTTGAGGCAATTGGGGTATCTGATTCGTTTGCCTAACTACTTCCATGTTCACACCACCACCCGAGTCGGTATGTCGGTTGGCAAATGACTAAACATACGTGTAGGAGTTGTATCCATGCCAATGTTTTCTTCAACACCATGTACCGCTTGACTTTCTAACACCATGTTTGGAGTTGAACTTTCCGGTACCTCCTCCATATGACGACGTCTCAATCTTCTTCCACCACTTTGCCGACTTCCACCACTTTTCCGACTTCCACGACTTTGCCGACCTCGACGACTTTGCCGACTTTGACGACTTTGCCGACTTCCACCGGACTCAATCCTCCACCGGCTCCAACACCGGACTCAATCCTCTACCAGCTCCAACACCGAGACTCATGTCATACATCATGCTTTCCCTCAATATTTGCATCTGTTCCAAGTGCATATTCTGAAATCCATGAAGAAGAGCATCATAATTGTTACATCGGGTCTGATACTCCAACTCTGTAGCATTGACCCCGAGGTATGGATAAGTCCGAGTAGATGCACTAGAAACAATTGGATAAGTAACAATCTCTCCAGATGTGCTGGATATAGTCTTTACTTCCCAAGAAAATGGTGGCATGTATGACGATGAACTTTGAGAAGGATATGCAAATACGTCACCCGTTTCTGGTGGAGGTTGGGAAGGAAGAAATTCATTGTCAAGTGGCAACCTACCTAAAGCTGGGAAATCCATCCGACCCAAACTTTGCGGTTGCATGGAAATATTTGGCTTGAAAATAGTATTAAACCAAGATAGGTACTCATTTCTGTCCATCGGCTCCCGGATCAATGCATCAGCTTCTTGCCAATGATGACCTTCTCTTATCAATTTGAAGTAATCGTCTGCTGAAACATCTGTACTGGGATAAGGGTTGACAGCTATCACCGATCTCCCTTGCAAAAGAAGTTTGTCTTTCACCATAATACCAAACACCCTTCTCAGAAATAGGGCTGTATAACACCATCCTTTTAAGGCTTAACTCTACCATTGTCCGACCTAGTTCTTCTTGGAACTCAGTCTTGCTTCATATGGCCGTGAGATAAGGTTATGGCTTGTTCTACTCAACCTTGAATCTTATGAATAATACAAAAGATGTTGACCATCTTCAATCTGTGCAGCTTCCCAATTCTTAGAATCATACTTTCGTATGATCGGAAATACATTCGTATAATTCTTAAGACAAGGTTCCGAAACAAGGAAATATGTATACCACCAATAATGAAAATAATAACATTCAGCAGGTTAATAACTTTTCCATATAAAAATGAAAAATAAATACATAATGTGAAAAAGATTGGTTCTTACCTCCGTAACTCCCTTAAAGCATTAAAACTATCTTTATCACACGTCGAATTATCACTTAGGGCAATGTAAATCTCACGATAAAATCGCAGGTCCCCAATCATATGTTGGTGCTTGCTCTAAATCTTCTAATGCTTCGAGAAACCCAATTAACACTACCGAGCTAGCATTTGGAAACATACATTGGCCCAAAGTGTCCACAATACAAACAGACGTTCTAGCTCCTCAAAATGGTCGGGATCAAATATTGATTACCAGCTTCCTTGTTTTCATTCATTCTTACAGCATAACACTGGAAAAAACTTTTCAACCCAGACACCTTCATCCCATACGCTTTTATTTGTCTATGTGAAGGATTTCCTTCTAATTCATTTGAGTATAAAGGAAGTCTTTCTTTCCATCTACCTTCCGATAACCACTTTAGTCTATTAAATGGAATTAAGTTCCCTTGGCATGGAATTCGGTTAACATGTATAAATCTATCGGTGTAACTCCTATTAACAATAATTATTCATAATTAGAATTTGTTGATTTTTATGAAACAAAACACATAATCTAAAAATTAAATTACCGTAAAAGACCGACTTACCGCATTCAAAGTCCTTGAAAAAGAACGTGTTTGTAGTCTTCCACCATCGTTCTAATATAACTTGAACACCTTGAGTCCTGTGGTTTCTAGGTTGTATTTGATATAGATGTCGCCAAGGATATCTTCTCACTCTCTCTTGAACAGCAGGAAGAATTAATTGAAAAATTGTACGTAACTCAGTCCATCCACCTCTTAGATTTATAGCGTTACATCGCCCCTCATTATCAGAAAGGTGATTAGAGAATACACCTTCACCGGCTACTAGTCTAACATTATTAAACTCATAATTTGTATCCACAACAAAACTTACTCCACTGCCTGGGGTACTTGTAGATGCTTTCCCTTTTTTGTTTCTTTTTGTTCTCTCCATATCTGATTAAGATAATCGTTTTAGAAGGTTTTCAGAAGAAGAATTGAGAAGAAAATCAGTGGTTTTCAGAAGGTTTTCAGAAGAAGAATTGAGAAGAGTTTAGAAGAGGTGGGAGTATAGTTGCGGTATTTATAGGCGGCAGAAACTCGAACGGTGGCGATATTGATTATATCGACAGCGATATAGTGAATTTCGAGCGATATTGACAATATCGACAGCGATAAAGTCTTTATCGCCGTCGATATTGTCAATATCGCTCTCTAGGGAGTCGATCGCTCAGCAGTTTCCCCATAGTGGCGCAAATGGTTTGGCATGCCACCTGGCATGCCAAACACCATTTTTTTGGCATGTGCATAGGAAGAGGCCTTGACAATCCTTAATTTGAAACCATGCATCGTTTGACTTTGATATGTATTATATAGTTTTTATACATCTTCATTATTTCTTCTTTGAAATTATTTTTATAGTAGTTTTTATTAGATCTAAATTTAGTAGCCAGGCAATGTATTTAGAGTTTAGATTTCAGGTTCTATAAATAGCTAAATATTTGTTCACAATATAACATCTCATAGTCTTCCATAAACATCATCCATCACAATGTCTTTCAAGAGTTTACCAATTGGTTTTGGTTTGTTTGTAATTGGGATTCTTGCTTTCAATGCATACTCGGGTAACTAGCTACCAACACACACCCATCTAGTAGCTGTATATACGAGTTATTAATACTTTCGAAAGGGTTGCTTTATATTCCTTTAGTTTTCCACTGTAGAAATGATAACGATATAACTTAATTTAATCTGTTTTTTCTTTCACTTTTTGGTGTAGAGATGGCAGCAGCAGCGAATGCATACTGTAATGCTGGGGAAATTGAGTTCACCTTCGGTGTAACCCCAGGTTGTGATACTCCTCTTGTTGGATGTACCGACAAATGTACGTTCTGGTGTTCAGCAAAGGGATTACCAACAAGGACTATCTGCACCGGCCAAGGAGGTATTTTTGTTCAATATGCATGTGTGTGTTGTTGTGGAACAACAACCCCAGTTCCTGTTCCATCACCACCACCGCCACCTCCACCAAGAAATCCAAATGATTTATGCCTTCCCTCTGAGACTTCTTTCACGAGTACTCCACCGTCCGGCATTTGCACTAACCCTCCTAATTGTCCACCGTGTACTTGTCCAAGCGGAGCTCAGCCAACTGAAAATAGCTGCACTCTTAATCTCTGCCAGTGTTGTTGTGCTTAATTAAGCTTTACCCTTTCATCATCAACGACTCCTGGTCCATTTAATATTCGCAGTAGTTTTAGTAATAATATGCAGCATCTTTTTCTTTTAGGTTTTATGTTTAAAGATGTAGTGATCAATCCATGTTTTCCGTCCTCTGATGACGGATTTGTAGTCAAAGTCACCAAATGCTAGTGTTGATCTACAGGTTTTGTAGACACTAAAGTTTCATTTATATCAATTGATGCAGTCTGTTTGAGGTTTGTTATTTGTGGAGTTTTTTATATTTTTATTATGATACTAGGCTTGTCGAATTTTTTGTGTTGAATGTTTATTTTTTATAAACAATGCTCGGTTGATAAGTTCATAAAGGATTGCAACAAAGTATTCTACCGTAGTTTATTTTTTTCCCGATCCAAGTTATTGAGTTGTTTAGGTTTCAGTTGCTGGTGTAACCGAATATTGCGATCAGTCATTTAGACTAAAACTATCTGATATATTGTAAAATAGCAGTCATTTCTTCCTTTTGTTTTGTTTATTTTTAGTTTGCGCCATTCTGGCAGGCAGCATATAAAGCTGAGTATTAGGTATTCAATTAAAAAGCAAAAATTGTATTCAATTCGTAATATATATAGTATCTCATTTTTGTCTTTCTTTCATAATTTTAATATATATATTTTTTTTTTTGATTTAAAGAAAGAAAACCGATTACAGAAGAGCTTCAGCTGGTAAATGTCTAGCCAATAGTTTGGCCTGAGCTGAGAGTGGACCAATTTAGCTAAATTACAGATATCTTTAAAGTTTTTGGACTTAAAGTCCTTACAAAATAAACTACTGAAACTTTTCATCAAAAGCATAATTTTTTCAACAGTGCAGTTTGCTTGCCAGCCAGTTGATTTCTCTATCCTTTGCATTGTCTTAGTGAGTCTTCTGTTGCTTCCAGCAATGTTTATTTGACTGCACTTCAAAAGCCTTGCCCATTGTAGTGTTTCCAATGCTGCTAAGTTGTCCCCTTCATCTCTGGAGTAGGCTCTGATGGAGAAACTCCTCCTTCCGATTGTGGTACCTGTTGAAGTTTGTATGCATATTCCAATTCATGTGAGTTCAGTGATAGAGTCATAACTGGCAAAATAGTAAAAGGTCATATAATCATTTTCAATCTCATGTATTGAGCTAGGTATGGGTCTTTGAATATTAGTCCTTTGTTGGTTGGAAGCATAGTAGTTCAGGTGCCCTATGATCTGATTTCCCATAGTCATTGGATTTGATTGTGTGCCTGAAATGTTGCTTCACACCTTGTCTTCCAAACAAACCAGCTTATTGTAGCAAAAACTTCTACCCAGCTTCCCCAATGAGAAGGGAAGTTATTAACCTTGAACCAGTTTGCACACCATGCATTTGTTGTGTTGCTGTTTGTGGTTGCTCTCTCCAAGTTGATGTTGCACCTTGTCTAAACTGCTTTGGTGTAATCACATTCCATAAATAAATGTTCACTGGTTTCCGGATGTTTCTTACAGAGCTTGCAGAGAGGGTCAATGTGATACATAAAGGAGGAAAGGTAAGCATTTAGGGGGGAGCAGATTAGAATTCAATTTCCAAGCAAAAATCTGGATCCTAGGAATAGTGTTCATTTTCCACAATTTCACCGCAATTTTATCAATAGGTTTGCTTTTTTTGTTAACAAGAATGTTGTACATAGACTTGACAGTGAATATCCCCTGAGGATTGTGAGTCCATCTGAGAATGTCAGCTTTCTCTGGATGGATAGTGATAGTAAGCACAGAAAGGAAGTTGGTTTCAAAAAGGTATTCCAAGAGGAGAGGAATATTCCATTGATTATTTTCTATAAGATCGCTGACAAGGTTTGGGACATTATGCCTAGGTATATGAAGTGGTTCAAGAGGTTCCACTTGACCTGGAATCCATAAGTCTTTCCAGATGTTAATGGACCTGCCATCCCCAACTTCCCAGATGCAATGTTTTTGGATCAGTTTGATGCCTGGAATCCATAAGTCTTTCCAGACACAGAAAAAGATAAATATGGTCGATGACAAACTTGTTATTGTAGTGCAAGCCGCCAATGCCGTTATGACAGTGGTTCAACTGTCCACATCTGTAAAGATAGACATCTTTACAATACATATGAACCGGTGATTGGCGAAGGAAACGAAATTACTTCTGCAAATAACTATCGAAGCAAAGTAATTGGAAAGGGCATTGTGGAACTTCCGTTTACTTCGGGAAAGCCTGTTACTCTTACTAATATTTTACATGTACCAGATGTTGTGAAAAACCTTGTTTCTGGCGACCTTGTTATGAAGGCCGGATTCAAGACGACCTATGAGTCTAGTAAGTTTATATTGTCCAAAAATGGTGTATTTGTTGGACAAGGATATGCTTGTAATGGGATGGTTAAGCTTAATTTGATAAATAATGGTTCTTCTTATATTGTTGACTCCGTTGATTTATGGCATGGTAGATTAGGACATGTGAATTATGGTTCCCTTAGAAACATGAGAAAATTAGGATTAATTTCTGATTGCAATTTAGATAACATATCTAAGTGTGAAATCTGTGTACAAGCAAAACTACATAGAATATCCTTTAAATCTATAGTAAGAAATTCAACCTTGCTTGAATTAGTGTATAGTGATGTTGGTGATCTTAAGAATCATATGACTCGTGGTGGAAACAAATACTATTTCACTTTTATTGATGATTGTACTAGGTATATATGCTTATATTTACTTAATGAAATCTAAGGATGATGTATTTGACATGTTCAAAATATACAAAGAAGAAGTAGAGACACAATTAGGACAGAAAATTAAAATTTTACGTTCTGATCGTGGTGGTGAGTATTTTCCTAATGAATTTAAATTATTTTGTCAAGAGCATGGTTTAATTCATCAATTTACTGCACCTTATACAACTCAACAAAATGGTGTTGCTGAAAGGAAAAATAGAACTTTGGTAGAGATGGTTAATGCTATGCTTATTAGTTCTAATTTGCCTAATTCTTTGTGGGGTGAAGCAATGTTATCTGCATGTTATATTTTGAATAGAGTTCCTTTGAAAAAGAAGGATGTTTCTCCTTATGAATTGTGGTTTAATAGGAAATCTAATTTGAGAAGACTTAAAGTCTGGGGTTGTTTAGCATATGTTAGGAAGCCTGATCCTAAAAGACCTAAGTTAGGAAATAGGGCGTATAAATGTGCTTTTGTAGGTTATTCACTGAACATTATTACTTACATATTTTTCATCCTTGACACTTTAGAGTATAGAATCTGTAGATGTGGAATTTTTTGAGAACTTGAATAGGAATAGTTCCCAAATACAACTCATAGAAAACCCATTGTTACCTAGTCTAGAATCTATAGAGAATAATAACAATGATGAACATTCTGCTCCTACTCGAGACATAGAAGATATTTCTGAAATTGTAGAGGATATCGAACCTAGAAGAAGTAAGAGAGCAAGAAAAGCGAAAACCTTTGATCCAGAATGGGTACAATATCTTGTAGAAGGTAGTAAGAATGAAATTCTTAGTGTTACTAAATATGTTATGATGACCCTAAAACTTATGCTGAGGCTATGAGTTCCAGATATGCTGACTTCTGGAAAGAGTATCAATGATGAAAATAATTCTCTTTTGAATAACGATACTTGGATATATTGTGATTTACTTCCAGGCGTAAAGCCTATTGGATGTAAATGGATATTCAAAAGAAAGATGAATGCCGATGGTTCCATTGATAAGTTTAAAGCCAGATTAGTTGCTAAGGGTTATAAACAAAAACATGGAATTGATTACTTTGATACATATGCTCATGTTGCTCGCATCTCATCTATTCGTTGTTTAATAGCACTTGATTCTGTTCACAAGTTAATTATTCATCAAATGGATGTCAAAACTGCTTTTCTAAATGGTGACTTAGAAGAAGAGATATATATGGAACAACCCGAAGGTTTCATATTACCAGGCCAAGAAAGAAGGTTTGCAAGTTGGTTAAATCTCTTTATGGATTTAAGCAGGCTCCCATGCAATGGCATGAGAAGTTTGATAAAATAGCTTTGTCATTTGGTTTTGTTGTGAATGATGCTGACAAATGTATTTATAGTAAGCATGATAGTTCTGGATGTGTAATTCTTTGCTTATATGTTGATGACATGCTTATCTTTGGATCTGACATGTCTGTTATGGAAGAAACAAAGAAGTTTCTTAGTTCTAACTTTGATATGAAGGATTTAGGAGAGGCTGATGTAATCTTATGAATTAAGATCCTAAGAAAGGGGAATGAGTTGTCCTTAACCCAATCTCATTATATTGATAAATTTCTCAAGAAGTATGGTCACTTTGATGACAATCCAGCACCTACTCCTCTAGACCATACTATCAAGTTAATGAAGAACACTGGTCCTACTCATGCACAACTTGAATATTCCATTGTTAGGTTTAGTAAAATGGAGGGTTAGGATGGGGATAGGTATGGAAATGGAAGGCTATGATTGATCGATTGTATTTGGCTCGGCTCGGCCGGCTAATTTAATCAAACCGTGTATCGAGCCGACTAGGTGTCGGTTATGTTTTTAGATACCGTCACCATCCGTGGGACAATCGGTGCGGCGCGGTTTCAGCACGACATCTCGGCCCGACCGGTTTCGTGTGCAGGCCTACCCATACTTTGAGCCTTTAGAATGGTCCTGAACAAAGATTCGATAATATAAGAAACAGGTATGGAGACAGGGGATCTCCCTATCTCAAACCTCTTGTTGGCTTATAAAATTCAGTAGGAGATCCATTAAGAAGTACTGAAAGAGAAGTACTAGAAATGCATTGGTATACCAATTGACACCATTTGTCAGAAAAACCTAGTTTTCTCATTATTTCCATTAGGAAGTCCCATACTACCCTATCGAATGCCTTTGACATATCGATTTTAATTCCCATGAGGCCTTTCTTAGATATTGTTTTCCTCATTTTGTGTATAATTTCGTGAGAAATTGTTATATTGTCAGAGATTTGGCGGCATGGAATGAATGCATATTGAAAAGGACTTATCATTTTATGAAGTAAACCTTTCATCCTTTTCACCATAAATAATAGATAATTATTTAATCGATAATTAATTTGGGAAAAACCATTCACAGATAATAATATTAGGATAAATATAGAATTAGTAAAGATAATGTTAAATTAATTGGCCGATAGTATCCTGGAAACAATACAATGATCAAATAAACAAATAACCACAGTAATATTCTTATCGGTCTTGGCTAGACCTGGCAATTAGGGTCAGAACCCGCGGGTTGGACCTAACCTGACCCGCGTAAACCGGACCTAACCCATCTTGTTGGTTAATAGGGCCGAGCTAGAGTCGAGCTTTTAGGACCCGCGGGTCAAGCGGGGGTGACCCGCCTAACCCGCGGGTTAACCCGACAACCCGACTGATTCCCTGATTTTGTGCGTTCGTCAATTTCAATTGTAAAATTTAGTCTGATTTTCCATTTATCATAAAATTATTATCAATATCATCAAGTTTTCATATTGTAATATCATCTTCAAACTACCCACATCTTAATAACCATTTTACATCAAAAGATTTTAAACAAAGAAAAAAAATCCTAATTACTGCAATACATACACAAACAAGAAACAATTGATGATCAATTCCTTAATTATTCACATAGGTTCACGCATATCCGTATCGATTAAAAAGGTCAAACCCTAAAGGTTCAAAAGAAAGACACAGTGGAGACTTGTAAGAAGATGGATTAAAAACATGGATGCAGATCCACTAACAACAAAGAAAAATGATAGAGAGCTATGTGTAATCAAGTGAACAACAGACAGAGTTTCACAAAATGGGGAGAGACGGCGCTGGGAGAAGGAGAAGGAGGGACCGAGGACAAGAGGATGTAGAGAGGATGATTTGGAGAAATATAAAGGGTATTGTTGGTGTTGGTATCCGACTCAACTGAATATAGTTATTAATTAAAATAAACTTTTTTTTTTTTTTTTTTGAAAGAAAACTTTATATTTCACAAACACTGCATTACAGACACCAATCCTGAAGCAAACAAGAACTTACAGACCATAAGCATACATGGAGAAAACAACCGGAAAGCACAACAAACTTAAACTTTAGTGGATTAATCCTCCTGAGAAACAGCTTCCTGTCGTATTAACTTGGATAAACAAGCTGGTGGATTTATAACCCAACTGCTATTGCAGTTATTTAAACGAGCAAACTTGGCTAACACATCAGCTGCTTTGTTGCATACCCTATATATCAAGTCACATGGATGGAACAGTGGCATGTCTATTACTTCGTATTCACTATGTGCGAGGTTCGAACCTCAGTACTCCCATTTAATTTTTTTAGCATAGCATTAACTTAAATGAATTCCAGTTGCAGCCTAATATCTAGGGCTAACCCGCGGGTCTAACCCGTCTAGGGTTAGGGTTAGCCATATTGAACCCTAAGGAGAAACGAGCCGGGTTAGGGTTAGCCGTATTGAACTCGTAACCCGTCAAACCTGCCACGGGTTGACCCTAACCCGGCCCGTTGCTGTGTCTAGTCTTGGCATTCAATATAATTATGAAAACTGTTATAGGGGCGGAAGCAATTATTAGAAATTTGAACCATGATAATAATGTCCCTCTACTTGGTTGGGGTATCCTATTAGTAATGTAAAATGACTAGATTACCCTTTTATCTTTAAATGGACTAATTTACCCTTCCTTTTTTAGTTAAAAAGACTGAATTGTCCTCCCCTATTTTTAAACCTAGTGAATCAAAAGAAAACCAAATCGGTTTTCGCATCTTCTCTTCTCCTCCTCCCATCAACCGTAACCTCCATTAAAACTGAAAATTTAAAATTTCTATCAAAAATTAAGAGCTAAGATGAAAATTAAAATTTATTTTGTTCGATTTAAGTTTAATTTCTATAAAAAATTAAGAGCTAAGATGAAAATTCAAATTCAAATTTCTGGGTTTATGTGAGTTACGGTTGATTTTAACTCAATTACGAACCGTAACTGGATATTTTGATGTTTTTACGGTTGGTAATAGTTCAATTACCAACCGTATGTTCTTAAATCTGAGAATTTTCTTCAGTTACGTTTTTTTTTCTCCAACTGTAAGTGAACTTACGGTTGATGTCGATACCAGAATTACGAACCGTAATTCTTCTTGCATGTCTCCAATTAGTTTTACGGTTTGCAATTGTATCACCCTTATCAACCGTAATTAAGTTACGGTATGCATTGGTAACATCCTTATCAACCGTAAATTTTCATGTGTCTCAACACTTAAGTTTCAAATAAATAAGCTTTACGGTTCCAAAGTTTAGTTGATATACCAACCGTAGTTTACTACAGTTGGTATTGATGCTCTACTTACAAACCGTAAGTAGTTACGGTTTATATTTGTTGTCACCTTTCCAACCGTAAGTAGTTACAGTTCGTATCGAGCAATTCTTTACCAACCGTAACTGGTTTTACGATTAGGTTTTCCCCAAATTTAACTAGTTACAGTTGGTATTTCATCTTTTACGAACCGTAACTAAGATTTACGGTTGGTTACGAGCAAAATTCCAACCGAATTAGCATTCAAAAAATTGAATTTTTTACGTACTTTAGATAACATTGAGCAACAAAAGCTAGTTGGGACTAATTTAGAAGTATAGCTGATCATTTTCGAGGTGTTTGGTTCTTCACTTTGTTGGTTAATTTCTTCAATTGATTGAGATTGACCTTCACTTTGGGTTAAAACATCTCTACATTCTAACAAATACTCCATATCCGGATCTCCATCAAGAAGTATGTAGTATTTGTTTTCTCTATCATATAGCATTCACCCATCTCAAATTTGTTATTGGAATCACTCATTTTGGTTGAGTGAATCAAAATCTAGGTTTTCACAAATCTCACAAAAGTTTTTCTTTTCTTCTCCTCTAAACTTTTTTTTTTTTTTAAACTCTAAAATCTGATTTTGTTTTGATTTAGAGTTAATTGAAATGAAACTCAATCATTAAGACTAAACTAGATTATCAACACTAAACTATGTAAGGGTTAATTAGTCCTTTTCAGTTTTTTTGGATAAAGGGTACTTGAAATTACCTTGTAATGACCCTTTTTACTAGGTTCAACCCCTCTAATAATTCTTTCCACCCCTATAACAGGTTTCATAATTATATTGCAGAAGCCATGCCAGTAATTTATGCCTTGGTGCAGGTTGGTTTTATGAGCTTTTCCTTTACTTAGGTAGTCTCTGATTCATTAGGTTTCATGATGGGTGCATTGGGTCCCATTCTCTGTGAGGGAAACGATTTCGGCATAGTCCCAAACCACCGTCAGTTTAGAATTTTTGTAACTCTATTACAGTAAAAACTTTATATATTGATACTCCATATATATATTAATAAACTCTATATATTAATAAAAAACCATGGTCCCAACTTGGGCCAGTTATAAATAGTGATAAACTTCACATTTTAATATTAATAGATTTTTCTAGTCCCACCATAAGGAATTTACCTCCATATATTAATATAATAGACATAATCGGAAAATTATAGATCTTGTTACATCAAAATTTAAGATAAAAGAAAAATATGTATCTATAGTTGTTTGGGAAAAGGATGTAACTTTTTAGATTGTTATCGCGTCTTTTGATTTGCATACGCGTAAGACCTTGTTACTATGTGCACCATCTTGTTGAAGCTAAAATATTTCCAACTTGTCAAGCATGTTTAAAGCTTCTTGTCGAGCAATTTTGTTTTTGGTATACCTCCATATATTAATAAACTCCATATATTAATAATTTTTGAAGTCCCAAGTCTATTAATATATGGAGTTTTTACTGTATTTGGATTGTGGGTGCCAAATGGCAAAGGATGCTAAAAATATTTCATTACATCCACTTAGTTTGATAATCTAATCATTGTAGCTGGTCCGTAGCCTAGTTAGCAGTTTGCATATTATTCGGCAATGACTTGAAACGCGTATTTTAGCCGTCCGTTTGCAACCCCTGGACTAGGTTGGTGTTTTCTGGCGCTACCGAACAATACGCGGTTTATACGGGTTCGTGATTAATTCGCTGGTCAAGTTCGCCAGGTTCTAATTTAATCCTTTTGGATATTTTTTCAAAAATTTCAAGCAATGGGGATCGAACCCTAGACATATTACTTGCTAAGCTCAGCTTTTACCACTGGACGAATGACTTATTGTTGCTAATTGCACATATATTAAAGGAATAACCATTTAAATGACAAGTTCCACTCCTTCCCTACCCAAAATAATATCTTCTTATCAGTTTAGATGTACCGAATTTCTTGTGCCGAACTCATATTCTTAAAACGAATTATACGCGTACATATGCCGTTCCGATTTACTGCCATATCACGAGCCGTTGACCGGATTGTTGACCGAATCTAACTTTTACATATTCGAGTAATACCTGTACGTATGCCGTTTCGTACGTATGCCGAATTCCGACTTGCTAACTAGGGTCTGTAGCTACCTGCTCGAGTTAAGTTGCTAACTAGGGTCTGTAACTAGAGAAGGAATCCTATTAGTTTATTAATTGGACAAGCTAGCTGATGCATGATCATGCAGAGAAGTCCACTGCGTGTGGGGTAGCGCGCAAATCCATTTACATGTACAACTTAACTGCCTCGTGCTTGCTGATATGATCCCATTGAAATACGTTACAATTAATTCCTGAAGATGAAGATGGGGTTGCCCAGTTTTTACCCCATAATTGCGGATCGTCAAGGATTCATCTGGTTTTGGAATATGTGACCTGTCTGTAATGTATCCCTCGAATTCAGTAGGCAGCACGTTTAGGAGTTAAGGCGCATTGGAAAATGGAAGACAGTCATACTGATTTTGTTATTTATCTTGTATACCCGTATACATGTTAAGGTTCACTAAAACAATAAATTCTTGCATTGGAAACAAGATTTGTTTGTTTTATTGCATTGAAAACAACAATTCTTTGCATTGGGAACAAAATTTGTTATTTTTAGTGCAAGAAAAACCAATTTCTAGCAGAATAAGACAAAAAAACTCAATTTCCAAAGACATAAAATAATTTTTTATTAAACCTTAACATGTATACGGGTATACAAGTTAACAAAAACCTTAATATTGTATGAATAAGTCGCAATGTCGCATATTGCACAATTCTGACATGCCTCGTGCAGAGAAGTCGGATTGCATACGTTATAGCAATTCGATCTTTGTCGACCTATGCGAATTTAAAAAATGAATCCCACGAGTTCAGCACGTTTTGGAGTTTCCGGATCATTGGAATTCCGGAAGGAAGTGATCAGTATTAATTGAGCTTATCCTAACACAAGTGATCGGTATTTGTTCCATGCAGTCCAGTTAATTTACTCCAATTAACAGCAGAAGATGAACATCTCGTTGTCTGGTTTACCCATCCTTGTGTATATGTCATCTTGTGCACCGGCCATGCTAATTTTTTCCGTATAATTCCAATTGTAAATAATTTATTAACCGGGTCCAAGAGCATATTTTAGTGGTATCCCATCAACTCCAGTAAGAAAGAATTTAGGGTTCAATCTGCTCCGCCATAAAGGTTTGTAATAGATTAATTATTGTATAGTGGGTTTAGCGGTGTTGGGTGTGCCAGTGGGGCTAGTCCAACTGGCTGGGTTCGGACAGGGGACTGGGTTCATCTTTCGCTTATCAAAAATAAAAAGATAAAAAAAATGTGTGGTTCCCTATCAGACTCTCTAAATAAAATTTCTTTTATTTTTCTTTTTAATAAATCACTCAACACAACACCAATAAAAAAGTAATTAAATCATATTTAATTCATAATAAAACTCGATTTTTTTTTATTTATTTATTTTTTTTTAAAAAGCAATATAAGTTACTTCAAATCAATTATAAAAAACTAGGATAAATTATACAGAACTATTGGTTGGTAACCTAGCAACAAGCTGAGCACCAACCCCCCTCTGAATAGCAATATCTACTCTATGAAAAACAAAACTACCATAACCACTACTAGCGTCATTATTAACAAGACAATTCTTCAGACGCTTAAAAAAACATAAAGTATCTTCGCCGAGCTCACCCAAAGTGGAGAAGGCCAAGACTCCAAGACCGTAACCGAGTGAAGTGCACTTGTCCAGATATTTAGCACGTTTCCTTGAAACTGCTTTTGAAATGGCTTTCCCTGGGACAAAAGAACGAACACCATCACCAGTAAAGGGCGAGACAACCGTAACATCCATGCAAACATCTTGCCCGTTCTCCCAGTTGAGAACAAGAATATCGGCAGGCCTCAAATCTTTTTTCTCTAAATAAATTTTTTTTTTTCTTTTTAATAAACACTAATAACTCAAAACAACAACAACAACAAAGTAATTAAATCATATTTAATTCATAATAAAACTAGTTATTTTGTCTTTCTTTCATAACTTTTAATATGCACAGCTCGATTATTTTTATTACCTAAATAGATATTTCTTGTGATTGTGATTTTGTTGATCGTCATGCATTGTCTTATCTGTAATTTTGTCAAACCCAATTAGAAATCATAATTTTGTCCATCGATGAATAAGATACAATAATTACTAGCTAAAAACTTATTTTAGAAATCCGTCGGTACTAAAAACAAGATCTCTCGAGTGTTTTCTTCTTTCCCTCGGATACCAACTAGACCTCAAAATATTTACTCATAAGATCCATTTTTTATCTATTTCTTCTATTGCGTAAGAAGTTGCATAAAATTGTACAAATATTTTATTGTATAGATTGTAAGGCGCTGGGTTTTTTATGTTGTTAGAGGTAAGAATATTGTAGCGACACGTTTAGAAACGAATATAAGAGTCCCAAATTATTTGCAACTGATAGTTTATCTCACAATTTTAGAAACGAATATAAGCGTGGTAAAATTATGGCGAGGAGCTATATGAATTTTAAGTATGTATCCCACTAGTTACCAAGTTTTGGAGTTAACGCAGGCACATTATTCCATGCGCCTAGTTAGTAATTCGGGATTTGGCAAATGTACGGAACGGCAAACGTACGAGTTTTATACGGTTTTGAAAAACCCAAATTCGGTCCAAAATTCGGTTAACGAGACGTGATTCGTCAGTAATTCGGAACGGCATACGTACGTGTATAATTCGATTTATAAATATGAGTTCAGCTCTGAAAATTCGGTATCTATATATGATAAATAATTAGTATTTATAAGGACATAGACTATTTTTTATGCATAATGTGTGAGTTATTTAAAGAAAAAATAAACTTAATATGATGATATTAATAATATATACAACATTAGTCATCCAAGAGGACGTGGTATAGTGGTTTAGATGCTTGGTTTGTGAGTTTGAGATCTCTCTCACCTTCACCTTCAAATCTCTTCAGTCATTTTTATTTCATAAAAGTTACAACAATGTCTAATATTGGGCAGTGTATGCTCGGGAGGCAGTAAAGCCCAAAGTGGGGCCTTTGAAAACGTAAAAGCTAAAGAATTTCTGGCGAATTAAGCGGACGTATTATTCGGGATACATAAAGTTCGTGAACGATTCGCGAATAATCCGGGAATGCCATATAATACGTGTTTTGGGTTCGGAGTTGCAAACGTACGCGAATAAGACGGTAAAATTCGTGATATGGAAAAATTCGCGAATGATTCGCGAACTTACTAACTAGGTACATGTGGATATTGCCTTGGTATAATTGGGCATTAGGATCTTCTAGTGCCTCGAGATTGTTGATCTAGATACCAATCAGTCCAGTTAATATATTCCGATTAACAACAGAAGATGAGCATGGGGTCGTATGGTTTACCCAATTATTTTACGTACATCAGATCATCAAAATTGATTTGTTTAAAAAAAATGTAATATATAGTTGTTGATGGTGGTTTTTAAATTAGGGTTAAAATCGTGAAACCTTGCATCTGATGTGACGTCACTCTGCAAGGAAACAGAGCCACGTGTGATAAGCTCTCCACTGCCATACTTATTGAGCCGCTCAATACACTTACATGAAATTTATCCAGACTGGCGAATGTATCAATCATCTCAGATGTTCTGTGAATTTCGGCGCCTCGCGTATATTCACTTAATATAAGTTCCTCTGAATTCCTTCTATGCTATGTTCTCCGGCTGAAACCTTCTAATGTTGATATGGCATGACGATTTGTGTTCACTCGTAGCAGAGTATCATGAATCTCCAGGTATCAAGGATATATAAGGTCTTTGCATAAGGTATTTGAATCAGAAAAGCATGCTGCTCTCTGGAAGTGAACTTAAAAGAACTTTGTGTCAACACATAGAACTCAATCAATCGTCCTGAATAACTTACAGAAGTTAGGGTTTCGCGCCTCGCGCAATGTACCATACCTTGCTTGTCAAAATTAAGCCTAAGCAATTAATCCTCCATGGATTAGCAGGTGCAGAACCTCGCCCAGAATAAGAAAACAGGGAGCCGTAGCAGCAAAGAGAGGCGTGGATATGCCTTAGGACAGCTAGCGCCATTAGCCACGCGCCGACCCTATTTCTCTCGACCAATCATGACGCTTTAAAATCGCCATACGCACACAAGTTGTGGCTGGGACCATGCTTGTCGGCCCCACTTCTAATCGATCAATCGGAACGCGCCAAATCCTCCACACTCTCACCAGAAGTGTGGTTGCGCCTTGTATTTGGTCGACCCCCTTTTGTGGCCAATCAAGTTGCTCTAAACTTGCCACCATACGTTAAAGGCCAAACACACCCTACCACGCCACCTTGCTAAACTTACAAGCCAAACGCGCCCTACCACAACAACATTGGTCGGCATGCCAACATGCGACTCTACCGTGGTAGCATGCCAACAAGCCACTCTACCGCAGCAACTTCGCAACATGCCAACTTCACAACATGCTCGCAAACATGCCACTTCGTGGCAACCTGCCATAAATAGCCACCCACGACAATTCCTACCCCTATGGCCGTTTCCACACTATGGCCTTTTCATAGTTCCTTTGGCGTAGCCATGGCACCGTTTGCACAAAATTAGTGCCATGCCGCAGCCGCATGCCACGTGCACTAATTAGGGTTTCGACATGCCAAACCCTAATTCGGGCAAATTGCTACCAAAGCAAAATAGTGTTTCACGGAGCAATGAGATTGGCGTGGCGTAGCAATGGGTCCGACTCCACGGCACCAAAACCAAGCTCTGGCCACGCCAAGCCCTAATTGTTTCACGACACCTTGGTCACGCTAAGCCCTAATTCTTCCACGGCACCTTGGCCACGCCAAGCCCTAATTCTTCCACGGCACCTTGGCCACGCCAATCCCTAATTCTTCCACGGCACCTTGGCCACGCAAAGCCCTTATTCTTCCACGGCACCTTGGCCACGCCAAGCCCTAATTCTTCCACGACGAATTCTTCTACGGCGCCAAACCCTAAATTTGGCCATGGAGCCAATTTTTAGCTTTGGCCATACCGCAACATCACTGGCATACAGCTATGTCACGGCTACGTCATTGGCATGCCGCTATGCCATGGGTATGCCACTGTCATGCCATTAGCATGTGGCTGACGCCACTTCGCTATACAGCAAGATGTGGCCATAATCAATGGCCATCCTTCTTCATGAAATGTAATCTCAGCCATCCAAGTTCGCTACCGAACTGATGGACTTGTGGCAAATCTTAGGCGACCAACCGCCTTAACCCAACGACCATGGCTACGCCAGGCACCACTTACACCATCGTGCCACTGGCATGCACAAGTCATGCCGCAAATTCCACTGCGCCATTGTCAGGTGCCTACACAAGGTGGCCACAATCAACGGCTACCCTTATTCATAAGATGTGATCTCGGCCATCGAAAGTCGCCACCAAACCGGTAAGCTCGCGACAAGTTTTAGCCGACTATCCAAAACGAGCCTAGCATCACATGCTATTTACCTGCGGCAAGCCTCTCGATTTTAACTTTCCACACGTAGCAAAGTCCTACATGTTTTCCAAGAAAACACTTGAGACATCAAAATATGTCATAAACTGGGGGATGCTCATTAGGGTATTGGTTTGGTAGTTTACAGTGTGCGGAGTGCAATGCGCCCGTTACAAGAAAGTGTCATGAAGTGGGATAATTAGTGGTGGTGAAAAGTAACGGTGTAAATAATTCATTTTCTTCATCATGGAAGCGTAATGACTGGCGGTTACATGAATTCACTTCCCTCATCATAGAAGCATAATGTCTAATAGTTACACGTTATTTTCTTCCACCACTCAATCGTTTCTAGTTCCTACGAGACGAGGGTATCTTTCACAATGACTTGTATAAATAGGTCTCACCTATTTCCACCAAACAACAGTTTTTAGTCAGGAGAACAATAAAACATCCTGAAATCATTTGATAGCCTTTTCATCCATCTAGCCAGTTCAACTTTCTGATACAAGTCACAAAGCGCCCACACTTCCAGAATCAACTATTCTGGTCTCAACACTTTCTTCCCTCCCTCCTTAAGATGAACCCACCCCAACGTTTCTTTAAGGGTGACACCTCCAACAGTCACCAGAGCCGCTGCTACTCCACCATCGGGACGAGAGACAAGAGGAGCCAGAGGAATTCAACCTCCTCTTGCCACTCTTGATTTCATGGAAAGACAAAAGGTTCACGTAAAGCTCAGACAGACATGGCTACAGCTCAGAAAGAGATACCTATCTTCCTCAAGACACTAACAGAGCGGTTACCACAAGAGTCAGGTCAACCCTAGATAGATCTGACAAAGGAATACTTTTAACATCATGCGCAAGCACTTCAGCAAGACGCGCATTTATAGATGAAAAGGCTCGTGTTGCTCTCCTGAACGCCCAGTAGAAAAGAATCAGCAATCCAATTTTATCACACGTGAAGATGAGGAACGATTTCTCCAAAATCGAGGTAAAGAAAATCAGCAACCCTCCTGAGTTCACGGAGGCCCTCTTTCCGAAGCTGCATAGTTTCTGGGAACTCCGTCCACAAAGTCGTGCAGTCTATGATGAAACATTTATGTGAGTTTTTGTATTTCTCCGAGGTGCAGCGTCAAGACAAAACTGCAGCCCCCAACCGCACTGTATTTGGAAAGCAGTTGTTTCCATCCAGCGAAGCCGTTCCCAAACCCCAACCTCTCTTGGGAAGCACGATTGATAGATGGAACTAGGGACTCCTAACCACTGTTCATTGGAAGTATGTCGAGTTTGACAGCACACTGATTGATGCATCCTCCAACTTCGACATTGTAACCGACAAGACTCTAGTTGCAAGGGGAAATAAATCAGAAGAAGCGTATTCTTTCCCATGAGGAGAAAAACACGATTTTGCCGACCAGCACTATTTGTCTGCCATCTTCCCATATGTCATATCGTCTCAACCCGTTTTTCGAAGTCAAGGGTTAATGGCGCCCTCACTGGAGTTCTCTCCAGGAGCCGCTTCTACTTTTCGCTCCAAAAACCGCGCCTCTTCGACGTTGTGCTCCAGGAGCCGGTTCAACGTTCTCTCCAGAAGCCGCTCCGCTCCAACGGAAGAAGCCAACTCCTAAGTCATGATTAACTGACCAAAAGGTACTATTTAAGGAACTGGTGGAACTTCATCGACCAAAAGGTATGTGGAGACTTGAACTTATCTATCATTCAAAAGTCTATCTACTATATCTCCTATCTTGAGAAAAAAGTCGTATTTCTATATAGACTTCGATTATACACATTTGTTATTTCGAGCCGAGTTTATATCTATTTCTCGAAATATGTGTTGATAAGCTTTCGCTTTGGCCAAGTTCATCTTTACAAGTGACGAAAGTCATGTTGATTATTTCAATATCTTGAAAATTTCTTTGATGAAAAATAGTTATGTGAATAACCTCTATTTAACATCCTCGGAGAATGTTTCAATGATTGAAATAAGAGTTTAGAATATATAACCATGGTTGGATATAAACATTGTGTGATAACTCATACGTGTGTAAGTCCATAATCCTCGAACCAAAGTATGCGTACTTTTCTGCTCAGGATAACCGGAACTAAAGTCCACGTACATGTACGCGTACTGCCGGAAGTTCACGTCCCGTGAATTTCTGCTGGAGTTTGTGAACTGAAAACAAACTCAATCCGGGTACTTAAGTCCGCGTACCGGTATGCGTTATTTTCTAAAAACGGTTATTTGTGCACTAAGACATATATAAACTAAGGAATGAATATTTGCAAACCGTGGCTATAATGTTCATGAATCGATTTGAGTGAATCAAATCGTTTTTGCTTCGACTGTGTCTGATATACTTATATCAGATCTAAGCATTTGAACAACTCTCTAACTAGTTCTTTTGAGTCATTTGAACTAGTTATGGTGAAGATTAATAAGGTTGATATGAAAGTGCTCATATGGCTAACCATTTGGTTAACTCTTTGTTGAGCCAACTAGGTGTACACGTTTAGGTACGGTTACACAAACATAAATGAGCGTGCATTTCATTTGTGTATAACAAGCTAAGTTCGATCTAACGGTTGAAAAATATTAGCTTGAATCTTATCAGTTTTTCATCTAACGGTGAATATTGAATTCTTTGTTAGCAAGGTAACTTAGATTGCAAACCCTGATTTTGAGACTATATAAAGGAGAACTGTAGCAACTGGGAAACCTAATCCCCACACCTCCTATTTGATACTAGTTGTATAAGTTAGAGTCGATTCTCCTTTAACCTTAGGTTTCTACCGAGACCCTGTAGGTTAACGACTTGAAGACTTCATTGGGTTTATGAAGCCAGACCCAACTATTTTCTCTGTAGTTGCGTGATCTGATCTTGCTGTTTCTATCGTATTGAGTACAATTGTAAAATTGGCGCGAGATTAATTTCTCCGATATGCAAGATAAAAAAGTAGTCACAAACATCTTCGTCTCATCGTTTGTGATTCCACAATATCTTATTTCGCTATTCGATTAAGATTATTGTGAGGTGATTGATATTTCAAGGCTGTTCTTCTGGAATATAAGTCTGGTATATCAATTGGTTCCTGTTTACCTTGATTTATCAAAATACGGAACAAAACTCGTAGGTATTTCTGTGGGAGACAGATTTATCTATTCCTGTAGACTTTTCTGTGTGGTACAGATTTGTTTATTAAAGTCTTAGACTTTGGGTCGTAGAAACTCTTAGTTGTGGGTGAGATCAGCTAAGGGAATCAAGTGCATAGTATCTGCTTGGGATCGAGACGTAAGGAGCGCAATGTACCTTGGATCAGTATGAGATTGATTGGGGTTTAACTATAGTCCAGAACGAAGTTAGTTTTTAGTAGGCTAGTGTCTGTAGTGGCTTAATACAATGTGTGTTCAATCTGGACTAGGTCCCGGGGTTTTTCTGCATTTGCGGTTTTCCTCGTTAACAAAATTCTGGTGTCTGAGTTATTTCTTTTCCACATTATACTTTGTTATATAATTGAAATATCACAGGTTGTGCGTTGAATCGATCAATTGGTAAATCCAACCTTTGGTTGTTGATTGAAATTGATTGATACTTGAACATTGGTCTTTGGTACCATTCAAGTTAATTTTTCTTGTGTTCAATTAGACTCGCAGATTTCTATTTGCTTGAGTAAGTATTGAATTGAGAAATTGAGATATAACTCTTTGATATACTTTTTATTAAGATTGAGTCTGAATGTGTGGTTGATTTTCTTAAAAGTAGATTGGAGTTAGTCCATATAGATTGCTAAGCGAATTATTGGGTGAGGTTGTTGTACCCCCACTTTTTCAATAAAAATTTTCAAATTGACATTTGAACCCACCAAAACTTGATGTAGATTTTATATAACCAAAATTAATGATTAAATGAAACCAGGTTATATCATAGCGCACATGTCAATTGTAATATAGATAGCAAATGCGGTTCGTTCTCACAGAAAGTGTGAAATACTTCAACTAGCTAATACTAAGAATCAACAAATCAATAAGGTGATGTTTAATATTTTTTCTGGTATTCGGGACAAAATGGAATAATAAATAATTGTTAATAGTAATCAAAATGGGAATGAGTTATTAAGATTTTCGATTTCCACCAAATCAATTATATAATTTCTACTAAGCTCTATTTATTAATCAAGACAAATTTTGAAATCAATCTCATGTCTCGGGAGATGGGATGTTAAATTCTAAAATATAGTTTATCTTCTATAATCTCCTTCGCTTCGAGGATAGTGATTCTAAAGCATTACTTATCGATCCTAAAGCATATCATGTTAACGGATTTAACCAAAGCATGAAATATCAATCGAAAAGCATAAATAATCAAGAAAATCACATGATCAATTAAATACCAAGCTATATGAAGAGAAATTACTAATCAATGAATCATTATTGGAGATATCATCGTAGAGTTTAAATAATTAATTGGCTTCCATATAAAATCGCTCTATCTAGACGGGGTTTTCTCAAAAGTCATTAACAAATCTCAATAAAACTAACTAAGATAAAATGAAGAAATGAATCCTCAAACCATAGTTTTTTTTCTTCACGGCCTGTGTCGCACCCCTTTCCTTCCGTGTCTTTGTTCGTTTCTCATATAGGTACAGCTGCGAGTCTAAAACTAAAACCTAATAAATCTGCCAAGGCCCAGTCCAACAAGCTGACCCAACGTCCAAATCCAACTCCTTTCAAATTTAGGCCAACACCAATGATGATTACGGTAGCTAAGCACACGACCACCAACGCTTATTATCGGTTCGTGCAATCTTCTTACTCCATCATCCATTCGTCTAATTTCAATACTCATATGTTGATTACCAAATCCAAGCACTTCAAAGTCCTAGTACTTCCTATCTCCACTGCAGCGCTTGATTTCATTGGATATTTTCAAGAAACCCTTAAATTGTAGGCGCTACATCAGAGTTCATTGATCGATTAGGACTGATTTCTTGTTATATTGTTGACTCTATTGATTTATGGCATGAACAGATTATGACTGCTTTCTGATTGCAATTTTGATAATGTTTTTAGATGTGAAATATGTGTGCAAGCAAAGATAACTAGGATATCTTTTAAATCTGTAGTAAGAAATTCTTCTTTACTTGAATTAGTGCATAATGATGTTGGTGATTTGAAAATTCATGTCACTCGTGGTGGAAACAAATATTATGTCACTTTTATTGAAGATAGCACTAGATATGCCTATACTTACTTGATGAAATCGAAGGATGAAGTCTTTGATAAATTTAGAATTTACAAAAGCGGTGAAACACAATTAGGACAGAAAATTAAAGTATTACGTTTGATCGTGGTGGTGAATATTATCCTTCTGAATTTACTGCATTTTGTCAAGACCATAGTTTAATACATGAATTTACTGCACCATATACACCGTAACAAATGGCATTGCTGAAAGAAAGAATATGACTTTAATTGACATGGTTAATGATATGCTTATTAGTTCTAGTTTGCCTAATTCTTCGTAGGGGTGAAGCCGGGTTATGCATGGTCTATTTTGAATACAATACCTTTGAAAAAGAAGAATGTTTCCCCTTCTGAACTGTGGTTTAAAAGAAAACCTAATTTGAAAAGACTCAAAGCATGGGGTTGTCTAGCGTATGTTAGAAAGTCAGATCCTAAAAGACCAAAGCTAGGAAATAGGGCTTATAAATGTGCTTTTGTAGGATACTCTCTTAATAGTATTACCTACAGATGTTTAATCCTTGACACTTTTGAGATTATAGAATCTATAGATGTGGAATTTTCGAAAGCATGACAAGTACTAGTTCTCAGACACTACCTACTGAAAACCCATTGTTTCCAAGTCTAGAACCAATGATGAACTTTCCTCCTCGACACAAAATAATGATATTTCAGTTCCTTCGGAAGATATTGAACCTAGAAGAAGTAATTAAGAGAGGAAGAATAGAGAAAAAGCCTGACCCAGACTTTATACAATACCTTGTAGAGGGTGATAAGAATGAAATTCTTAGCATCACCTGTATGATATGCATGATGAAGGTGATCCTAAAACCTATCTTTGAGGCAATGAGTTCGAGAGATGCTATTTTACGGGAGGCTATCAATGATGAAAAACATTCACATTTAACAAATGGAACTTGGGTATCTTGCTAAGGAAATAGGATGTAAATGGATATTCAAGAGAAAGTTGAATGTAGATGGTACCATTGATAAGTTTAAAGCCAGATTGGTTTCTAAGGGTTATAAACAAAGACATGGTATTGATTACTTTGATACATACGCTCTTGTTGCACGAATCACATCTGTTCGTTGGTTGATCTCACTTGCTTCTATTCATAAGATAGTTGTGCATCAAATGGATGTCAAAACCGCTTTTCTAAATGTTAGTTTAGAAGAAGAGATATTTATAGAACAACCTGAAGGTTTCGTATTACCAGGAAAAAACAAGAAAGTGTGTAAATGAATGAAATCCTTCTATGGATTGAAGCAAGCTCCCATGCAATGGCATGAGAAATTTGACAAAGTGTATTTGTCATATAGCTTTGTTGTGAATGATGCTGATAAATGTATCTATAGTAAATGGATGCGTAATTCTCTGTTTGTATGTTGATGACATGCTTATTTTGGGTCGACTTGTCTATTGTGGAAGATACTAAGAAATTTCTTAGTTCTAATTTTGACATGAAAGATCTAGGGAGACTGATATTAGGAATTAAAATCCTAAGAAAGGAGATGAGTTGGTCTTAACCCAATCTCATTACATTGAGAAATTTCTCAAGAAATATGGTCATTTTGATGACAAACAAGCACCTAGCCCTCTAGATCCTAGTGTGAAATTAATGAAGAACACTGAAAGAGATCATAAGCAACTTGAGTATTCTAGTGTTGTTGGTAGTCTTATGTATGCTATGCATTGCACAAGACCAGACATAGGCCAGTGGGAGTGTTATGTCGTTTCTCAAGTAACCCGTTAAATGAACATTATAAAGCAATTTCAAGAGTGTTGGCTTACTTCAAGGGAACCATAGATTATGGTTTACATTTCTAGAGATATCCCGTTGTGTTAGAAGGATACAGTGATGCGAACTGGAACGATGTAGAATCCAAATCCAAGTCTACAAGTGGATGGATATTTACATTGGGAGGTGCTTTTGTGTCTTGGAGTTCCAAGAAGCAAACCTTTATTTCTGATTCAACAATGTTATCAGAATTGATTGCACTTACAGATGCATGTAAGGGGGCAGTGTGGCTTAGAAACTTACTAATAGAGATCCCATTATGGAAGAAGCCAACTCCTCAGTCATGATTAATTATGATAATCAGGCCACGATCTATAAGGTCTCAAAAAAGACTTATAATGGAAAGTAAATACATGCTAGTCTTAGACATCATATTGTAAAATAATTACTCAAAAGGGGAGTAGTTGCAGTAAACTATATTGAATCGAAAAATAATTTGGCAGATCCTTTTACAAAGTGTCTACCAAAGGAAGTGTTTTTCAATAAAGTGTAAGGATATGGGACTCAGGTCTGTGAAATAAGTTCGATCACCAATAATGGAAACCAAACTTATGTTTTGAAAAAGGATAAACTAAGTTCAATGTGGTACTAACAAGTTATTGAAGTGGTTATGGTACACTAAACTAAAACTTCCCATTGTCCTTCTAGTGCAGTGATTCTGCATGATCTTAGGGATGGATGAAAATCCTTAATAAGTCTAACTTTTATCACAACGTGTCTCGCAGAAACACCTTCGAGACTTACCTATATGAGTATGGAAATCAGACAGTTTCCTATGAGAATAAGACCGTTCTCAGAAAAAGACTCACAAATCCAGGATAAAGCATATGGCCATTAATATGCGGGCTATATAGACACTATTCTATGAAATCAATATGTGTGTAGGTTCTGGTTTTATCACAAGGGGTACTTGGTTCAAGATTAAATTCACCATAGGACCTCGATAAAGCTTTGAATATCTCACACTAAGTGAAGGTTCAAACCCAAAAGGTACCTCTCATTTATGTATTGGTTTCAACGATGATGTTTAGTTTCAACTTAGCTTGAACTACGTTGGCTTGATCCCACTCGGGTACGCAAGCAGTCACTTGAGTGATGCAGCCACTCCAATTTCAAAACTATCAATAACTCATATAACCGTAAGCGCTGCTAATTTTCAAAGCGACTTGGTCCCATTTTATGTTTAGTTTTAGTTTTATATGAGGGTATTTTTGTAAAATGGGCCTAAAAAGCTCTTTGCTTTACATACACATAGTAAACCGATTTTTGATTATTGGAATGTTAGTATGTTTGAAATAAGAAACCAAATTTGGCCAGTCATCCCAAAAATTTGCTTGCTCGAAATCTACTTTAGTACCCGATATTTACAACTTAACTGAAAGTCTACTCAATGACGTAGAATTTGTCTTGCGACGCTGCAATACGTTCAACTATGAAGTTTGGAAATTATTCTACAATTCTAGTAATAGGAAAAGGAAGAATAGGAATTATTCTGAAGAATGGTTCTAAAACATATATCATGGATGTGTTTTATGTACCAGGTTTACATCAAAATTTATTGAGCATATGTCAATTATCAGAAAGAGGTTATTCTATGAATATCTTTAATGGTGTTTGTTCAATTCATGATCGTTATAGAAGACTTATTACAAGAGTACAGATGACCAAGAATAGATTGTTTCCTTTAAATATTCAGTATCAAAAGGAAAGGTTGTGTTCATAATCATTCTTGTTTATGGCACAAGAGAATGGGACATGTGAAATTTAACAGTTTACAAACTTTAGAAAATAAGGAGATAGTGTCAGGATTACCCTTCATTGAGCTTTCGAATCAAGGTGTGAGTATTATATCTTTGGAAAACAACACGAGAGATCCATTTGGTGAATAAAGCTAGAAGAGATGAACATCAGTTGGAGATAGTTCATAAAGACTTATGTGGTCCTATTGAAGTAACTTCACATAGAGGTAATAATTATTTTATAACTTTCATTGATGATTTTAGTAGAAAGGCATGGGTATATCTACTTAGACAAAAGAGTGATGCTTTTCAAGCTTTTAGAAGTTTGAAAGCTTATGCTGAAAAACAAATTGGTAAGAGCATCAAGATTTTAAGAACTGATAGACGAAAAGAGTATATTGTGGTTGATTGCTTTATGGAAGAACATGGTATTCAACATCAATTAACGAGATAGACTTACACCACAACGAGAATGGTGTTGTAGAAAGGAAGAATAAAACATAATGGAGATGTTAAGAACTATAAAAAGAGCAAAAGATTTACCAAAGAGTTTCTATATGCATTGATTGTGCGTTTTACTTGCTTTAACGGATGTCCTACAAACAGTTTGAATAATAAGACACCGGAAGAAGCATGGAGTGGTACAAGACCAAGTATAAGACATCTTAGCATCTTTGGGTGCATTGCTTATGCACATGTGCCTAAAGAGATATAAAGAAGTTGGAAGATAAGAGAGAGAAGTGTATTCTTGTTGGTTATAGTTCAGTAACCAAAGGATATAAGTTGTTCAATCCAGAAACAGGTAATGTAATTACACGTAGAGATATGATATTTGATGAAGAATCACAATGGAATTGGAATACATGTTCAACAAACAATGTTGATCAAATTAGGTTCAACAATGAATCTTGATCCAAATCTTTGTCATAAGAGTTCCAATAGTAGTAGAAGAAGAAGTACACACTCAAGACAATGTTTAAGAACATCATGAAGAAGCAAGAACTGAAGAAATACCAAAACAAGAAACTACAAGACCAAGAAGAAATTATGTCATACCAACACGTTTGAATCATTATGTTTTATCAAGAGATAATGAAGATACTGATGATGATATGGTGAACTTTACATTATTTGGAGACTGTGATCCTGTAGCTTATGAAGAAGCTTCTAAAGAACAAGGTTGGATTCAAGCCATGAATAAAGAATTGAAGTCAATTGAAAAGAATGCCACATGGTAACTACAACACTTCCACCAGGTAAGAAACCTATTGGTGTTAAGTGGGTTTACAAAACAAAATACAAGTCAGATGGTGGAGTAGATCGACTGAAAGAAAAATTAGTTGCTAAGGGATATAGACACAAGCGAGGAATAGATTACTCAGAAGTGTTTGCAGCAGTTGCAAGACTTGATACAATACGTATGATTATTACTTTAGCTGCGCAGAAGCATTGGAAGATTTTTTCAGATGAATGTGAAGTCAACATTCTTGAATGGAGTATTGGAAGAAGAAGTTTATGTTGAACAACCAGCAAGATACATTATGTAGGGGAAGGAAAATCAAGTATACAAGCTAAATAAAGATTTGTATGGTTTGAAACAAGCACCCCGTGCTTGGTATACAAGAATAGATTCTTATTTCATTCAGAAAGGGTTTACAAGATATCCACATGAGCATACTCTATATTTGAAAACTAATACTCTTGGCAATCATATTATAATATTTTTGTATGTGGATGGTCTTATATTTACTGGAATAAGTTTTGAGATGATCAAGGAATTCAGGGAGGATATGGTGAAGGAGTTTGAGGTGACAAATCTTGGGTTAGTGTCATATTTTCTTGGCATAGAGAGAGGTACAACAAACTGAGAAATGAGTGTTTATTAATCAACATAGATATGCAGAAGGAATACTTAAGCATTTCAAGATGGATAATTGTAATCCAATTTTAACACTAGTGGAGGAGATATTGAAGTTATCAAAGGAAGTATTAGATTAGCTTGTGAATTCAACATATTTTAAATGTCTTGTTGGATGTCTTAGATATTTGACTGCTACAAGACCTGACATTATGTATGCAGTTCGATTGGTTAGAAGATTTATGGAATCACCTAGATGATAGACACATTTTTGTGTCTAATTTGTCTCGATTATATATATTAATAGTGCTCATTTTTGTACTTATTATGGTGCTTTATGTGTGTGTAGGTATTTTTATCCAATAAACATTTTTGGAAAAATCGGCTCGAAAAGTTGGTAAAAGCGCCCGGAGGACACTTGTTATTCGGACTCTCACTATGGATAAGGGGTACCCAAATTACTATGGGGCACCCTCAGGACACCCCCAAGTCAGCTGCTTAAGGCACCCCATCAGAGGATATTGGGCACACCATCTTCTTTGTTTGAAATCCAAAAATGGCGGGAACAACGGCAGCAACGGAGCAAAACTTTGAGTTGGATTTCTCGGCACGTTCGGGAGATTCAACCGCATATTTAGTATGGGCTGGACCTGTTAGAGCAAAACAGGGTTGGTGTGTGTGTTTAGGTCGATCAGATTTGGCTTAATTATCAGGTAGGAGCGAAACAGGGAGAAGAAAAGTTACGGGTTTCGGCTGGGATAAATTTGGAAGATTCGTGGAAGATAAGTCCTGAGATGATTCGTATCTATCAAATATAGAAGTTGGAATAAATTTGGAAGAATTTTACAGCGTATAATCGCATAGAGAAGCTTGCAAGGGAAATAAAAGTCCGATACTTTGCTTAGAAGAAGGGAAGGAATTGTATCGAGTTTTAGGGCTTCTGCTGACTATAAAAAGGTTTGATGGGAGTCCAAAAGGGGTCATGGATACTTTGGGGGAAGTTTAGAAGAGAACAGAACGTTGAAATCACGAGTTGGAGTTTTATTTCTGCTGTTGCAATACCAAGAACACGAAGAACATAAGACGCACAAGGAACTGTCGCAGAAAACTATCGATATTCAACAGTAGAACCTAAGTATCGTTTACAACAGTGTTTACAACGAGTCTTAAAGTGTGATTCAATTATAGCATTTGTTTTGTAACGTCGATACACCGTTGCAAACGATCTGTGTTATTACTTTTCACTCTTTTAATCAACTTTTGAGCAACAAACACATATTTTGAGACATGATTAATATGATGAGGAGCTAAACCCCAATGCTAAGGCGATAGAGGAAGCTATTTTTCCAACAAGAAGTGGTATATTCTTATTTATCTATTTATTGCAATTATTTTTATGATTATTTTGCCTTGATCGATAATTGTTTGAATGATTTTTGTTAAACAATTGTGATTTCTTTTGATCGAGCATACTTGGACCTAGGTTTTTGATGTTCTATGCTTCGGATTTACACTTGTTATTTTGAGAATCTACTTGTTGCAATAGTTTAGAATCAACTTGAACGAGAAAATTGCATGAATATAAATATTGGATTAAATTTGAAATTGGAAAATAGTGGAATCTTAGCCTCAATGTCTTTTAATATTGATAACATCTTTGTCTGAGTTTGCTATAATTTTTAGTGAGTTTTCTATTTTTGTTTTGAATTTAAGTCTAAAAATATCCTTCCCAAGTCTGAGAATCGAATCACTTTTCTTACCACTTTACAAACAACTTCAAAACCATATCAATTTTTGGCGCCGCCGACGCGGACTTGTTTTTAGGGTTTTAGATTTATTTTTTTTGTTCTTTTTTACGTTTTTGGGTATTTATCTTTTGTCTAAAGGTTCTGGATCATAAAGAAAATTGAGCCAAGGAGTTTGGTGATTTCGTAAAGACTTTGAGCTAAATATTAAAGTGAAAAGAACGGAAAAGAAGACAATTTTATTATAGTTATTTTGTTTTCGGGGTTTGTTTATTTTTAGAAAAAAAAAGAAAAAAATTGTATTAGGGTTTATTATTTTTGTAATTTTTCTTTTCTTTTTGGACTTTGGACTTCTGGACTTTGGACATTTTTTTTTACCCTACGGAATGGTACTTTTAAATATAAACTGTTTGCAGAGAAGGAGGACAATTACGATATTGTCTCTGCACCTTGGGCTCATACACTGACATAGGAGTCAGTGGCCCGAGTCGACTACAACCAATTCATCCCCCGTCTGGAACGGGAGGTAAGATTCTGAACACTCGCGAATCCCCTGTCAGCGATTTACTGGATTCCTTCGTTTGCATATATGTTGAGGACTTGAATACGGCTGCTTTAATTTTCTAGTAAAGGGCAAGGCCTGGCCATACAAGATAAGGGTTCGGATTTTATCACCGTTCTCTTCTTGCCCGCCTTAGGAACACGTAACCTATGCGAACCTAAGCCTTAAAATTTTGACTAGAACAAGACCGATAGGGTAACGAGCTTAATAGGAAAGTCATTCGAAAAATATTGGTTACTATTTTAAGCACACTTCGAAGTTCATGATGGTTTCTGTGAGTTGAATGCGTGACTGCGCCGCCTTGTAATTCCGCTGAGGCCTTGGGTATCAAAGCTCCACTGAGCTTCCCTCGCCTCTATTCAACTTACTTTGACTCGGATTGATCCCGGAGGGGTTTGCTTAAATTGTAACGAACTCCCTTTCGAAGGATTAGAAGCTGGTCTAGAAACAATATAAGTGGAGCCATCATGCTTTTTGTTTGCTAGAAATCTCTAGGTTTGCTTTGGTTGAGTCGGCCTTGATTTGTGATTGCATAGAATCCCCTTCCTTAATCTTTTGCATGCCTGAACGTAAAAGAGACGCCCTAGGTAGATTTGTTAAAGAGAAACCTAGTAGTTCTAAGCGTCTCGATTACCTCAATTTAGAAAGTCCGATTTTTGAAGAGTTCGTTTTTGAACGTCCGTTTGGGGAGACAATCCATAATATTCCTATAGTGCAAGAAATGACAACTTTGAAAGCTTTGTTGAACCCGACTAAGACTACTCGTCCCTCGTGTATCAGGTTAGCTGAAACGGAAGCAACTTATGAACTTAAACATGGGACCGTACAGCTGCTTCCAATCTTCTTAGGGAAAGAAAATGAAAACCCCTATTTCCATGTTAGGGACTTTGAGGAAATTTGTAGTACCCTAAAGATTAGAAACCTTGATGATGATGCTTTTAAACTCAGGTTATTCCCTTTTTCCTTGAAAGATAAAGCCAAATCGTGGCTATATAGTTTGGCTTCCGGTTCAATTGAAACATATGAACAACTTACATCTGCCTTTTTGAACAAGCTTTTCCCTAGGCACAAAACATCGTCTATTAGGACGCAAATCTGCACGTTTTCTCAACAGGAGGGAGAATCTTTGTATAGGTATTTGGAAAGGTTCAATGATTTATTATCCCAATGTCCTCATCATGGTCTAGAAAGGTTAGGTTAGTTCAGATCCTTTATGAGGGTTTAGATTATTCCACTACGACCACAGTAGAATCTATGTATATAGGTGGGTTTGAAAACCAAACAGTTGATGAGGCGATGACATATTTGCATGAAATCGCCGAAAAGACCCAGCAATGGGAAAATAGTAGGGAACCCAAGAAAATAATTTTTCTAGGAAGAGGAAATGTTAATAGGCTAGAAGGAGGCTTTGAATCAGATGCCAAAATTGCAGCAATAGCTAAAAGGTTAGAAGCTTTAGAATTGGGTCACACTAGCGGTAGAGTGGAGCCTTTTTGAGAAGGCCAGACTATTGAAGAGCAAGACAATGCTCTTTATAATAATAACACTAGATTTGATAACCGTCAGAAGTTTCACCCAAATTCAGAAACCTATAATCCTGGTTGGAGAAACCATCCGAATTTTTCGTGGTCTAAGGGCCAGAATCAAGGTCAGTTTAGTAATTTTAATGCTCCCCCAGGTTTTGGCTATACTAAGAATCCTTCAGGACCAGTTCAGTTTCAGAATCAGTCAGATAAGAAAATCCTAAGCTTAGAGGAGTCTCTCAACTTGTTAACTCAAAGAAGCTGGCGCAAAATTTACTACCAGTAGAACAAAGTCTACAAGCTAGTAATAGGATAGGACAAGAAAATAGTCAGGCTATTTCCGATTTAAAAAACCAGGTTAGTTTAATAAATGAATTTTTGAGAGAAAAAGGTAGGTTCCCTAGTCAAACACAAACAAACCATAGAGGAGTTCATGAAGTAGGCGAAAAACCATCACATCAGTTGAATTCAATTAGAACCCTTAGGAGTGGCAAAGTAGTAAATAATCAGGTAACCATGCCCGATAGTGAGCATAATGTAGTTCACCCTCAGGACCATCCATCGCTGAGGAGACTGATAAAATCTCTGATGATGCCAATTCGGCTCTTGAGAGGCCCTATTTTATGCCTAGAGCCCCATTTCCACAACTATTAGTACCAACAAAGAATGAATCCAACTTTAATGACATAATGGAGGTTTTTAAGAAAGTTACCATAAACCTTCCATTACTAGAAGCAATTAGGAAACTTCCGGCTTATGCCAAATTCCTTAAGGATATGTGTACGCGAAAGCGCAAGCTTAGTGTCCCTAAAAAATCCTTTTTAGCTAGTCATGTAAGTTCAATCATTCAGAACAACAAAACTCCTAAATATAAAGACCCAGGTGCCCCTACCATTGCTTGCACGATAGGAAAAAATCGGGTAGATAAAGCTTTACTTGACTTAAGAGCTAGTGTGAACTTCTTTGTCGTACCATGTGTACTTACAGATAGGACTTGGTGAATTGAAACCTACCAAGATAACACTGCAGTTAACTAATAGATCTGTTAAAATTCCTCATGGTGTGATAGAAGATGTTCTTATTGAGGTCGACAAGTTTATTTATCCTGTGGATTTCGTGGTCTTAGATACCCAACTTTGTCCATGACCTGAGAGAACCAGAGATACTGTGATATTAGGTAAGCCCATTTTTAGCTACGTCTAATGTGATCATAAAAGCGTCGAAATGGTATTATGAATCTATCTTTTGGTAATATGACTATTGAGTTGAATATTTTTAATGTCAATAAGCTGCATTGAGCTAGATGACACGTGCATTGAAGAGGTGAACATGATAGGAACCTTAGTTCAGGTGTCATTACCAAACATCATATCGGAAGATCCATTAGAGAGTTGTCTAGCCCATTTTAGCATGGATTTCGATTGATGATAGCAACATTGAACAAGTAAATGCTCTGTTGGATTCTATTCCTATGTTAGATACCGATACATGAAAATCTAGGTTTGAACCATTATTAGCTTTCGAGTCTATCTTAATCCCTTGTTTAGAAGAGCCTCCTAAGTTGGACCCTAACTATGCATTTTTAGGCCTATCTCGAGACTTTCCGATTATTATAGCTTAGATTTGGATAGTGATCGGAGAGTAGGCCGGTGACCATGCTTCAAGACAATAAGGAAGCTTTTGGGTGGACCATAGAGGATATTAAGGACATAAGTCCTACTTTTTGTATGCATCGGATGCATTTAGAGGATGAACCACCCGATTATAACTTAGATAAAGCAATTGACCTTTTCGGGAACACGATGGTCTAGAAATTAGGAATATTGTGACTAGTCTATTTAGAGACACCCAAAATTCTAAGTTTGGGGTGGACTTGGAATATATGCCTCTACCATTTCACAAGAGTATCTTCATAGAAGCGGTTCAGTTGTTAGAAACCCATCCTCTGGTTGATGTGGTTTATCCAGGCTATGATACCCAGATTGACTTTGTTTTCCCACCAAATATTTTTCAACCAATTGTGGGAACATATATGTTTCAAATGTGTCAGTTATTAAGTTCAGAAACAAAACTTAAGTACTTTAGGAGATTAGTATCGACATATTTTCTTATGATTAACCGCCAGTTTCATCGTGGTCAATTGTGTGAGTCAAAACTGATTGACTTTAAGGATCCGCAATTATTCAGGTTATTATCATGTGCTTCTAAGTTCTTATTTGAGTTTTTGAGACTTTACAACCGAACAGGATCTTAGCTTTGAGGAATTCCAGCACATGAAAATATTTTATCTCGACCCGAGTTATAGAGCCCGAACTTGAATCACGGCTAGATGTAGTTGTCTTAAACAGAAACTAGACAAGGGTTTGCTTTATTTGTTAATTTTCTTGGCAGGAGTTGGAGATTCCTTTTATTTGTGATAGCTCTATTTGTTTTTAATGACCCACGAAATTCCAGCTATTACTTTATGATTCTATGAGGTGACTAATCCTTTCTTAGTCCATTTGAAGACTTTAAACTTAGCACTTCTTGGGAGGTAAGCCAATATTCATGCGACACGGTAATATCTTTCCTTATCTCTTTTACTTCAAATGGTAAATGAGTTTTTCCTTGTTCATGCTTTTAATTTTATCTTTAGAACATTGAGGACAATGTCGATTTAAGTTTGGGGGTATGGGAGAAACTTTTTAGTTGCATTGATAAACTCAGAGCCTAGAAATTTATGTTTATTAAGGATGGCACTAACCAATCTAAGTGGATGGAAGAATTTTGGTTGTAGGAGTTGAGGAACCAATCGATTAGATGGAAACATCTAAAGAGTCTATTCATAAAAGCATAGAGCTCAGATGTTAGAAATAACATGATAGTTTCACCATATCTTGTCGAGTCCTTTTCACTGTTTTTTTATTTTGTTTTTTTTTTAAACTATGTTTCTCTAAGTGATTAGGTGGGGCTCATGAATCAAGTTTTTACCAATGCTAGGGTGAATTAGAGTGATTGAGATACCAACAGGGAAAAAAAAAAAAAAAAAAGGAGAAAAAGAAATTGAGACCAGACCATTAGACCAACCAGAATAAATTCAATAAAGTCGACCACTGGAACCCTTGTATATGCCAGTTGTGTTGACCTAGAGTTAGGATTATTGACCACTGGTTCCCTTGTATATGCCAGTGTATTGATATTAGTCCAGACCAAGTATCTCATCCATTAGGATAGGTTCATTTTGGCGGAGGCCTTTGGTGATATGAGAAACATCGTTCACTCAAGTAAACATCAAAACCATCTATGTTTTTCCTCTATATCCATCTCTTGATCTATCCATGTGATTAGTTTTGACTCCGGATGTTGATGTCCATAGTGCAACTATTTGAGTAGAGCTCTGTGACTTATATATGAATTTTAGTATGCTTGAGTGCAAACTCGTGTACATCAATTGGAATTTCGCATCAGGGTACTTCCTCTTGTAATCAATAAGTATGCCAACCAAGGAGATTCTTTAGTGCCTTCCAAGGTTTTGCGTAGATAGCAAGGGTCGGGAGTGTGAAGTTTTTGTGGGTACACCTCCGGTAAACCCTCCCGAGACTATAACTCTCGCCCACTAGGGCCACCTATGGGTTTAAAGGATTATTGCATACGCTAAATGCAATCGACGATGCTCATGATAAAGTGAGTTAGGATTTTATTTTATTTTTGCTCGAGGTCTAGCAAATAATAAGTTTGGGGGTATTTGATAGACACATTTTTGTGTCTAATTTGTCTCGATTCTATATATTAATAATGCTCATTTTTGGACTGTCACTATGGATAAGGGGTACCCAAATTACTATGGGGCACCCTCAGGTCACCCCCAAGTCAGCTGCTAAATGCACCCCATCAGAGGATATGGGGCACACCATCTTCTTTTTTGAAATCCAAAAATGGCGGGAACAACGACATCAACGGAGAAAAACTTTGAGTTGGATTTCTTGGCACGTTCGGGAGATTCAACTGCATATTTAGTATGGGATGGACCTGTTAGAGCAAAACAGGATTGGTGTCTGTGTTTAGGTCGATCAGATTGGGCTTAATCATCAGGTAGGAGCCAAACAGGGAGAAGAAAAGTTACGGGTTTCGGCTGAATAAATTTGGAAGATTCGTGGAAGATAAGTCCTGAGATGATTCGTATCTATCAAATATAGAAGTTGGAATAAATTTGGAAGAATTTTACAGCGTATAATCGCGTAGAGAAGCTTGGCAGGGAAATAAAAGTCCGAGACTTTCTGCCGAAGAAAGGAAGGAATTATATCGAGTTTTAGGGCTTCACTGGCTATAAAAAGGTTTTCGGGAGTCAAAAAGGGTTCACGGATACTTTGGGGAAGTTTAGAAGAGAACGAGCGTTGAAATCACGAGTTGGAGTTTTATTTCTTTCTTTTGCAATACCAAGAACACGAAGAACATAAGACGACAAGGAACTATCGCAGAAAACTATCGCTATTCAACAACAGAACCTAAGTATCGTTTACCAACAAGTGTTTACAACAAAGTATTCCGTAACAGATTCGATTGTAACAGTTGTTTTGTAACGCCGATACACCGTTGCAAGCATGTGTTATTACTTTTCACTCTTTTAATCAACTTTTGAGCAACAAACACATATTTTGAGATATGATTAATATGAGGAGGTAAACCCCATTCTTTGAGGCGATATATGAAGCTATTTTTCTAACAAGAAGTGATATATTATTATTTATCTATTTATTGCAATTATTTTTATGATTATTTTGCCTTGATCGATAATTGTTTGAATGATTTTTCTTAAACAATTGTGATTTCTTTTGATAGAGCATACTTGGACCTAGGTTTTTGATGTTCTATGCTTCGGATTTACACTTGTTATTTTGAGAATCTACTTGTTGCAATAGTTTAGAATTAACTTGAACGAGAAAATTGCATGAATATAAATATTGGATTAAATCACTTTGAAATTGGAAAATAGTAGAATCTTAGCCTCAGTGTCTTTTAATATTGATAACATCTTTGTCCGAGTTTGCTATAATTTTTAGCGAGTTTTCTATTTTTGTTTTGAATTTAAGTCTAAAAAAATCCTTCACAAGTCTGAGAATCGAATCACTTTTCTTACCACTTTACAAGCAACTTCAAAACCATATCACTAGACAGTCACATTTACAAGCTGCAAAATGTATTATGAGATATGTTAAAGGAACAACTAGCTTGGAAATCTTTTGTACTATTTCAGAAGATCCAAAGTTGGTTGGGTTTACTGATAGTTATTGGGCTGGAGATGCAGAAGGAATAAAGAGTACGCTTTGGTTATGGATTTGATTAGGAACAAGTTTTTTCTCTTAGTCATTAAAGAATCAACAAGTTGTTGCTTTATATACAACAGAAGCTAAATATATAGCTGCTAGTAATTGTGCTACACAAGCTGTATGGTTAAGAATGATGCTGAAGCAAAGTAATCAAAATCGTTCCTCGGTCCTACTCGGTTGGAGAGCTTGGAGCGAGGAGCAATAACTTCGGACTTGGAAATCGCTAAAACTCTGCCTAATACTCGGAACCTTTTTATTAGAAATTTATGTATTGTTGTTCATGAGTCATATAATCAAGTGTAATATTGTATTACTGAACCTATTTATAACATTTTTAGAGGTTTTTCCGTTTAATAACTCTCATTCGATGGGTTACAAATTTTTTGTTTTATAACTTTGGTTCATGAAAGGCCAACTCGGAAAAAAAGCCAACTCGTTTTGCTGAAAAATCGGTACAAATCGGCATATCGTCCGACTTAATTTCAAAAAATCAGAAATAACTTGGAATCGGAAATTTCCTCGGTCATATAGCTTGTAGCGATTACTCGGAGAGTACTCTGCCTTGGAGAGCGATTTTAACTACACTGTGCTGAAGTCATTGTTTCAGGAACAGAGGACACCTACAACAATAGTCTGTGATAATAAGTCTACAATTTTACTGATTAATAATCTTGTGCTCCATGGAAGGAGTAAGCACATTGATATTAAGTTTCATTACATTAGAGAGCTTGTCAGTAACAAGGAGATAGATGTGGAGTTTTCTGAAAGTGAAGAGCAAGTGGCTGATATTTTCACCAAGTCCAATATGAAAAGAGGAGGGTACCCAAATACACCACAATCTTTAAATTATCCACCTATAAGTCCTCTTACCGAAAGTGATTGTATATGGACAAAGTCGAGACAATACTACAAATCGGTATTCACACTTTTTGTGATCGTCTATGGATACGAGATCGAGACAATACAACAATCAAAGTGTGATTACTTGATAATATGTTCGGACTTAGCCAAACTCTATAGGATCACTATCAAGTAATACGGAGTTAACATTTGTGTATTTTACTTTTAATTGTAATAAACAATTATAATTGCGGAAATAGAAAGTAAAAGACACAGTAAGATTTTGTTAACGATGGAAACTGCAAGCTGAGAAAAACCCTAGGACCTAGTCCGTAATTGAATGCTCTAAGAATTAAGCAGTTATACAAAATCTAATCCAACTTCATATATTTTAGACCAAAAAACTAATCCTAGTTCACTTAGTTTCTTCAGTATCCCTGTGCTTCCGACATTTAATAAGTGCACGACTGGAACAATTCCTTTGGATCGTATTCCAAACAGTAGAAAGGAACAAAAATCTGTTTGGTAACAACTCTCTTGATTCTTTCAGATGAAGATATCTCAAGTCATATACAAAGGCTCTTCCGTAACCAATAAACTCCTTTTCCCGGTTAGATCAATCTATCCAACAACTACCGAAGTAGCGGAGTTTAGATTTCCAATCAATCAATATAGAATCAAACAAGAAACTATAAGGTGATGCCAATCTTACACAACTAAACAATCGAATAAATACGATAATAGTTGGATCCCAGCCGATCAAGGTTTGTGCACAACCAAAGATATAAAAACCAAATAAGAAATCTTATTTGTCTTCAAATATTCTTTAATCTTGAATAAACACGCACAACGCCACTTGAATCTCTTGTGATCAATCACACACAAAAAGAAGTCTGTTAACAATGGATTATCACAATACGTCTTTAGATCTACAAATAGTTCTAAAGATCCAATTAAAACTACTGATCTAGTTTGAGTGAATCTTATATCAAAAGAGAAGATTCTCTAGAAAAAACAAACTAGGTGAAATCAAATTTCAACAAAATTTAGTCAATCAAATCAATCGAAAAATAAAATAACCTGCAATTATCTAGTTTCCTACCAACAATACTTGTAGAGCTTCTTGATCCCACATAAGTCTTTAAACGAGCGGTCGTAAGAGATTTCGCCTAATTAGGGTACTTTCCTCTCTGAATAGACGGCTCCACCAAAAAAAAAAAAAAGATGAAGTTTCCCTTACTCTTAGGATAGTTTGCTAGAAATGCAAACCTGGGTATTTATAGATCAAGGATGTTTGGACACCAAGGAATTTCCAAAACCGAATATTCTCAAGATATGCAATAAATGCCCAAATCGGTTTTCATAATTCCTGGAAATTCTTTGTCTAATATTTTCTGAAATCTCTTAATAGAAAATCTCCAATTAGTAAATGCACATTACCAATTTTTATTTTCTAGAGATATGCATTTAATTGCTGGTAAATTAAGCATATAAAACTAACAACCTTAATTAAAAGATTCTTAATTTATTTCGGACCGGGATCTCCTTGAGTTATTAAGGAATATCTTTGAACAATAAAAGATAAGAGTTACTGATCATGTTCAAAGTATGTCGACATCTTTTCTTTGTAAATCCTCTTTCATATTTACAATCTTTGAATCGATTATACCACACTTCCAAACAAGAATTGGTTATCTGTATTCCAAGACAACTATGCGATTGATCAAATGTCAATTCACTAATCATGGGTTTACGGTTTTACCAAACACAAGGATCGGTTCTACCTCAATATGGTTACTAGGACCAGTTACGTCAGTTACCAGGATCTGTTACGTCAATTACTAGGACCGGTTACCATATACTCATGGTTTTACTTGTGATCGATTACACAAGTCATTAGGATCAGTGACACCAATTACCAGGATAGGTAACACCAATTACTAGGTCCGTTTACGCTAATTACAAGTATCGATTACACAACTCTTTTGTGATCGGTTAAACCAATTAGTAGGATCGATCACACCAATTACAAATATCGATCATACCATCTCAGGTGATTAGTTAGGATCGGTTACACTAAAATAAGTCATACCAAATCATAAGTCAGGCACTGTGATTAGTTATTCCAAGATACATAACAAGTTATGATCATTTCTTCTAACTCACACATAATAATAATCCAAATATATGCAATGAATAACAATACGAATAAGCCTAGCGATTTCTCTTTCGATTCATAAAGCAAGTTCATGAATGCACTTCCTTTAAACAAATATAAACATTGTTTCCTATGACGAAAACTTCACCTATACTCATACACATAATCACAATATCATTCATACGATTATGTCGATGTCATATATACGAAGTTCAAAAGATAAACGTTATACTTTGTATCCTAATTCCTTAACACTATGATCATGTGATCATGTCTTACTACTAGATTATAATCATTCACAGCTTCGCAGTTATGTTTTCAATATATCACGACTTGAAAGATACGTTAGGAATGAAACAGTTCAATTCAATATTACTAACCTCAAGAGGAAGGATGATGTCGTCGTTGTAGCTTGTTACTTCTTAACACTCTTCAAGTCTCCGAGTAATACTTGTATGTCTCATAATCCTAGACTTTATAGCCTAACCTATACGAAGTTGTCTCTAGTACATAATCAAGCGACTCTTAGATGAGTTTTTATTCACTAAAATATGACAACCAACATAGCAACGCTTGGTGGGTTAAACCGAGCTATGCTCTAACATAATATTTTCATTTACTTGCGTGGAAAACTGGGGATGATTAGCAAAGAGTATCTTGGTTTAAGGGAGGATGTTGAAGGTTAAACCAAGATAGTATGAAGAAGATAGAATGGATCAACTAGTTTAGTTGACACAATATGAAGAAAGCAGTAGGGATCAACTATGATAGTTGACACAATGTGGATGGATCAACTGGTACATTTGACACGATATGAGGATCAACAAGTATTGTTGACACGATAATTAGTTTGGACACAATGTGGATGGATCAACTTGTGGTGCAAGTTATTCTATTTTTAGGGATGTTTACGTGAGAATATTCTAGAAGAGTCTTTGTTAGAGTTTGTTCTTTGTTAGGAAAGTGTTTTGCATTTGCGTCAAGTTTGTTTTCATATAAATAGGCTGTTGAGCCATGAATTCTAGTGCATCGATTATGAGAAGTATTGTTTAGTATCTTGTCTTGTGTTCTTTCATTTAGTCTTTGATATCAGCTTTTCTACAATTCCTAAAGAAGAAAACAGACCCAAACTTAAACACTTGAAAATGAAAAACAACCGGATATTTTAGTTAAAAATAAAAAGAAAAAAGAAGAAGGAAATATAAATCAAAAAATAATAATGTCATCAAAGCACCCCCAATTATTTAAATTTTCTTTGATATAAATGTAATTCAATTAAATTAAAGAAAATAAACGAACGATTATTATTTGGAAGTTTTGATAAGGGCATTAAAGATTGGAACCTGCAAGCCTGCAGCACCCTTGAGTCTTGACCATGAACACTGTTGATTACAGTAGATTCTACATGCCTAGGTTTTGAGAATGTGTGTAGCTGAAAATGGAGCTCTTGATAATATACCAATCTTACGCTGAGAATCAAGGATGGTTTTTGGCAGTCTAATAAATAAAAATATTTTTTTTTTGAATAATTATAAATACAATTTTCCTATAAAATCCTTTTGTTTCTTCTGAAATTACACAAGCTGAGAGCCATCTCTTATCTCTGAATCATCTCTTTATAAAAGAGTACCATTAGAGCAAGCTATCCTACATAATTCCAGGAACCAGGATCATGTTCGATTTTTACTTTATTGTGATGTTCAATTTTTACTTTATTGTGAAAAAGTGAACCCGTAAAATAAAAGATCAACAAACCATAATTACGAGATTTTTAGTGTCACAAATAAAATTGGTTAGACTTCATCAATTGCTTAATATTTGTAGCATACTGTAACTGTGGAAATCCTACAGCACACCCAAACCTCCATTCAATCATCAATTCCTAGATCTAAACCTCAATCAACACTAAAATGAAATATAAAAACATAAGAAATGTAAACTGAGACATGATTTTTACGTGGTTCGATCTTTGAATAGAACTACATCAACTAATTTCACTATGTAGATACTATCCTAAGGATGCTAAGTTACCCGTTCTTGTATCGCGCCACGTGTCGATGTATATTTTTGGTATCTACACATACGATTTGTTGTTTTTCTATTTATTTGATGGACTATACCTAATTACCAACCTTCTAAGTTTATATATGTATATGTATGATATCTTTTCATTTTTCCAAAAAAAAAAAAAAAAAAAAAAAACGAAATCTGATATTTTCTATGATATTTATATTGGTAAAATTTCGAGCTGTACTGATCGGATTTATGAGTGCTCAACGTGAAATTAATTAGTTTAGTAACTGGACACATTTTTCTGCACGACTCCAAATCTACTTCGTTTTCAGATGGGGATCAATCTAAACGGTACATACATCATCCATGAGAAATGAAAAATAAATGTAAGTATGTTTTGTCATATTTTCCTACCCAGAAAAGGGGACAAATCTATACTGTCGGTCTTAAATTGGATTTTAAAGTTAGTGAATTAATTAATGATTTTATTTGCCTCCATCACATGTACGTCTTGTGGCTTTTCACGCTGGTGAAAGATCGATCGACCTAGAAGGTTCTATGATAGGGAGTACTTTTATATGGACCATCATCATTAGTTGGTTTTCATGTGATAAAGGAATTAAAGATCGGAAGCTAGCTGCAGCCTGTAAGCCTGCAACACCTATGAGCCTTGAATAAAGATATCGCAGTATAATTAATATTCTGTGCAAAAGAGTCTTATATATATAGCAACTTAGATTTGGCATATGAGTCTTAACTTCGTCGTGCTCATTGATTTGGGCAATATTTTAAGTCCAACTAATAACTGAAATCTGAAGATGAACATGGGTTTGTCCAGTTTACCCATTATTCGGGATCAGATAGATCATCAAAGATTGCTTTGGTTTTGAAACCTGTAAATTAATTTGTTCATCACATTATCCTACGTTGACAGCCTTTTTGCGCACTTCATTACACGTATGTCTGCCATCTAAAAAATCATGATTTTAATAATATGCAACCCACAAATTGAGCATCATCATACATGTAATTAATTTTCTGTGTAGAAGTTGCAGTGCCTTGTTATACCAGCTAGAACTTAGATTGGGCATTTGGATCTTAACTGCATTGTGCTAGTTGCATATTCGGGAAATGTATTAGGATTCGATCCCTTCTGGTCCAATAAATGACTGACCATGAGCATGGGGTTGTCCAGTTGACCCCGTTATTGTGGATCAGATCATTAAAACTGATTTGCTATTGAAACCTGTAATTCGAAATAAAAAATAAATAAAAAAGTAGTGAGCACGTTCTTGAGTTAAGAGGCATTGGAATTTGGAAAGAAAAGAAGATCGCATTACCCACTCATATCTAGTTTGCTTCAGTAGGAAGAGGTTGTAGTTTGCGACTGTCCTTGCTATGCAACACATTTAATAACGCTGGTCGAACGCATCAGATTAATTATAAATTATACGTACTACTATAACTATGGCAAAATGTAACAGAAGTATAGAGCAGTTGCCAATTTGCAACGTGTTATACACTTAGTAACAGATGTAAACCGTTACCAAAAAATTGTATAAAATTGGATATAGTTTTGTTTCACCACGTAACCGCCATTTCAACAATTTTCTGAAAAATGTGAATGCGCATTGACAATTTTTTGGTAACGGTTTGCAAATTGGAAAAGTTTATAAAAGCAATCAAGATTGGTACATCCTGTTCAACATTTAAATCCTGCCATGGACTGTGTCATTAGGTTTGGTAAGAGCATCTCCAATGGAATATGGGTCTCTAAAAATATTGAAGCCACGCCTAGGATTTTAGAAACTCTCAACAAAAAAAACATTTCCAGTGATGGTTGGATATTAAAAATTTAATCTGATGTGGAAGTTTGAATTTGAAAGAGAGTATGGATTTTTAGAGACTCCCATCCATATCCACGTCATCACTATTTATTTTTATTTTATTTATTTTGTTAGATTTTGTGGATTAACTTTCTACAAATAAGTGACAAATGTTTCAAAATACGTATGAATATAACTACCATTGGAGATGCTTATCAAAACCAAAAAAAAATTATTTGATTCTATGTTGTTAAATACCTCTTTTTTAGGTCTCCACGTGGGATAAATATCCATACACCATTGGAGATGCTCTAAGCTTAGCATGTTTAGCTATCTTTTCAATTTATAGAATAATTGCTTCTTTTAACATGAAAAAATTTCTAAGAATTAAAACAAGAAATAAAAAGGAGATTACATTCTTTCAAAATGTATACTACTGCTATACCGCCAACTAATATATTTTGCATTTTTATTAATAAAATTAACGATATTTACTACATCACTAATGAACCTGACTGAACCAGCTTGGGGTCTCTAGCGCACTTATATAGGCATATATTAATTTGGAATGAGGTAAATTCGTTTTTTGCTCTTGTTTAGGATAGGTTGACAGCAACAATTGTATTGTAATAACTTTGTTTGTCAAAAGATAAAGTAGAAAGACCATGAAAATAAGATGAAATATTCTTGAATCTTAATACGCAAAAAATACCCACCTGAACTTATATAAAGCTTAAGATAGTGTGCTCATTAACCATTAAAAATCCTACATAATATCATGATAAAACCGAGCAATCGGGCTATGCCTAGATTTTAAGTATTTCTAGCTAGTAAGCACTAATTTTAACATATAATAAATCTAATCACCTGACATATAATAGAACTTAACATATAAGGTTCCAGGCCCCAGGGTGCTTCATTTTCACATGGTCGGTGGGGGTGTGTGCACCCGGCAAAATAATCTTGTGTGTGTGTGCATTCGGCATTATTCTTAATTGAAAACCATAGTTTGACTACACTTTTATTAACAATCCTATTTGATTAAGTCAAGATATTAAGGGGATCAGTGAAAATGTCATGACTAACCCTATTAAAGAAAGATTAAGAAAAAATGGGTCATTTGTCCAAAAAAATTTAAAACACGGTTCAAATTGACGAGTAAAAAAAATTACGGGTGAAATAGCCAAAAAAAATAGCAAGGATGAAACTGGATTCATCCTGGCTTATACTTAAAAAATAGCAAGGATGAAACTGGATGCATCCTGTGTAAAATAAAAATAAGAAAAAAATATTTGAAAATGGACAAGATGAAATCAATTTTACATCCTGCCTATTTTTAAATTTTTGTCCATTTAAACAGTATCTTTTTAATTTTTGCTATTTAAACAGTATCAAAACCAAAGTGACTTTTTCATCCAGGAATTGTTGATTTTGGTCTTTTTGACCAATTTTGTGAAAGATTAACTGGGGGATAGAAAAACTAATTGGGGGATATTTTACTGTTGCTGCCGACATGGTTTTTCAATGCCGGCAGTCCGTTGACCATGCCGGTTTTTATTGAAAATTATGCCGGCACATATCCCCCAATTAGTTTTTTTTATCCCCCAATTAATCATTCCTATTAAATGTTATATTATTATTAGAATCAAAACTAACATGTGTAATATATAGAAGTAAATATATCAAGCAATTTTCTTATTTTGGGAAATGTTTAAAAGAATCTTATAGTCATAAATATTTTTATTTAAAAAAGTATAGTCGTATATAATAATTCTAATTAAAAAAAAGACAAATAAATAGAGTACATGACAAATAAATTAAAAAAAGACAGAGGCGTATTTGATTCTAATTTTTCTATGTGTTTATGGGTAAAAATCGTTTCTGCCGATTTCGGTAAATTCGGTAGGTGAGTGAGAACTGGTTCAAACCCTAAACAAATGTTCTGCACGTGAGCACTTTATAGGTTCGAGAGATCAATCCATACAAGTCCGGCCTAAACCAAGAAATGGCCGTTCCGGACTTGCTTCGGTCACAAAGTGGAGGAGAAGGGTTGATTTGGGGAGGAAGCAAAGAAAGGTGTTGAGGAGAGTAGTATCTCGACTTGTATCGAAAGTGAAAGCTTAGGAAGCTTGCAAGAGATGAAAGCTTTTTGGGAGAGCTTGCAAAGTTGCCTTTCTGAGAGTGTAGTATTTTTTTCCTGACCGAGACTTGTTATATGGTGGAAATAGGTAAGACCTATTTATACAAGTCGAGATTGAAACGTACCCTGGCCTCATGAAGGAAGAGAGTAAAGGGTGAAATAATGGGAGGAGGTGGTAACCGCATGGTTTAATGGGTGAAAACGTTTTCACCATTATTTCCTCTTTTATTTGACCGCTTTATTCCTTTTCACGCTTTCTTAATGTGAGCGTAGTGTACGCCGCATGTCTTGTGACCGCCAAACCAAAACCCTAAAGAAGCATCCCGCAGTTTGTGTTGATGTCTCGAGTGTTGGTTGCATCTTGAGTGCAAGTGGCGCTGCTAGTGGCGCGTGTGGCATGTGCCAATGGCATGTGCGGAATGCCTTGGTGGTAGGTTGCACGGTTTGCAAGTTAGGCTACCAGCGTGTGTGTTTGGCATGTGCCAATGGCATGTGCGGAATGCCTTGGTGGTAGGTTTCACGGTTTGCAAGTTAGGTTACCAGCGTGTGTGTTTGGCATGTGCCAATGGCATGTGCGGAATGCCTTGGTGGTAGGTTGCACGGTTTGCAAGTTAGGTTACCAGCGTGCATGTTTGGCATGTGCCAATGGCATGTGCGGAATGCCTTGGTGGTAGGTTGCACGGTTTGCAAGTTAGGTTACCAGCGTGCATGTTGGCATGTGCCAATGGCACGTACGGCCATGTTGACCTAGTTGCAAGTCTTGCGAGCCTAGGGCGCTATATTTGGCATGGGCCAATGGCATAGCGGCTTGGAAATAAGGCTTGCGATACATGTTGGCATGTGCCAATGGCACGTACGTCCGTGGTGACCTAGTTGCGAGTCTTGCAAGCCTAGGGCGCTATATTCGGCGTGGGCCAAAGGCATAGCGGCTTGGAAATATGGCTTGCGACACGTGTTGGCATGTGCCAATGGCACGTGCGGCCATGTTAACCTAGTTGCAAGTCTTGCAAGCCTAGGGCGCTATATTTGGCGTGGGCCAAAGGCATAGCGGCTTGGAAATATGGCTTGCGACACGTGTTGGCATGTGCCAATGGCACGTGCGGCCATGTTGACCTAGTTGCAAGTCTTGCAAGCCTAGGGCGCTATATTTGGCGTGGGCCAAAGGCATAGCGGCTTGGAAATATGGCTTGCGACACGTGTTGGTATGTGCCAATGGCACGTGCGGCCATGTTGACCTAGTTGCAAGTCTTGCAAGCCTAGGGCGCTATATTTGGCGTGGGCCAAAGGCATAGCGGCTTGGAAATATGGCTTGCGACACGTGTTGGCATGTGCCGATGGCACGTGCGGCCATGTTGACCTAGTTGCGAGTCTTGCAAGACTAGGGCGCTATATTTGGCGTGGGCCAAAGGCATAGCGGCTTGGCATTGCTGCCATGGTGCGCAGGGTGCGGCTTGGTTTGGCATTGTTGCCATGGTGCGCAGGGTGCGGCTTGGTTTGGCATTGTTGCCATGGTGCGCAGGGTGCGGCTTGGTTTGGCATTGTTGCCATGGTGCGTGATATACGGCTTGGTTTGGCATTCTGCGCGAGGTGCGGCTTGGTTTGGCATTGTTGCCATGGTGCGCGAGGTGCGGCTTGGTTTGGCATTGTTGCCATGGTGCCTGTGGTGCGGCTTGGTTTGGCATTGTTGCCATGGTGCGTGAGATGCGGCTTGGTTTGGCATTCTTTGCCATGATGCATAAATATGCGGCTTGGTTTGGCATTGCTGCCATGATGCCAGGTGCGGCTTGGTTTGGCATTGTTGCCATGGCGCGCTTGATATGCGGCTTGGTTTGGCATTGTTGCCATGGTGCGCAGGGTGCGGCTTGGTTTGGCATTGTTGCCATGGTGCGCGGTGCGGCTTGGTTTGGCATTGTTGCCATGGTGCGCATGATATGCGGCTTGGTTTGGCATTGCTTCCATGATGCGCGTGAGATGCGGCTTGGTTTGGCATTTGCTGCCATGATCGCAGGTGCGGCTTGGTTTGGCATTGTTGCCATGGCGTATGATATGCGGCTTGGTTTGGCATTGTTGCCATGGTGCGCAGATGCGGCTTAGTTTGGCATTCTTTGCCATGATGCGCGAGGGTGCGGCTTGGTTTTGGAATTAGGTTACGTGTTGAAAACCCTAACTGTATTTTGAAAAAATACCCCTATTAATTATTTACACCGAGTTAAATGTTCTTAGTTAATGTGTAGCGGGTAACACTAGGTCATGGGGTTTTACGATTTTACCCCTTGTCTAAAACCACCATCAACATTAAGTCCCCGCTTAGCTCGAACAGGGCTTTGTTGCGAGGTAAGCATAAGATGGTGACAAACTATTAACAAACAAAACGTAAGGAAAATTGAAGGAGGCTTGTCGACCTTTTATAAATAGGATTTGGAATCCTTGCCTCTGGTAGTTCTGCACAAATCGGGAGGCTGGCACAATTGGTGGGCCCGGTGCATCTTGGGCGACGTTGGGAAGTTGGCGTGAGTTGGGAAACTGAGTGTGGGACCGGCGCAAAGTGTAGAAGCCGTGCGTGCTTGCAGGTTGTCGCAATTGGTGGGGCCGGTGCAGCTTGGGCGACATTGGAAGGTTGGCGTGAATGTGGAAACTGAGTGTGCTAGCTAGTGGGGCCGGCGCAAAGTGTAGAAACCGCGCGTGCTTGCAGGCGTGACTTGGGCGGCCATTGGGAGGTCGGCGCAATTGGTGGGGCCGGTCCAACTTGGAAACCATGCTTGCAGGCGTGACTTGGGCGGCCATTGGGAGGTCGACGCAATTGGTGGGGCCGGTCCAACTTGGAAACCATGCTTGCAGGCGTGACTTGGGCGACATTGGGCAGTCGCACCCTTTGTGGGCCCGTTTCTTACACGCGTGATTTTGGTAAAAGGGAAATCCTTCCCTATTTCAAAGTCTTTACGCCTATATATATATAAAGCCCCTTTCTCCCCATCCTGCGCTTTATTCTTCATACTAGCGGCAAAGAGAAACCGCTTCGTGTATGTCTTCGAGTACTTTTCTCTCTCTTCTTTTTTTTTTCTTTTCACGTAGGTGTAAACCTTAAGAGTAGGCGTTTCCACAATCCTTGCGTATGATTTCTTGGCGTGCCTCTTGTAGAAAATATTGTATATATGCAACCAAGGGAAGTACTGCATATATATTGTTTGAACCCGTAGGAAATATTGCCTATATGAATTTTCGGTCCTGAAAGAAATATTTGAACCCTGAAGAAAATACTGCGTGTGTATTTTGAACCCGTACGAAACACTGCATGTGTATTTCGAACCCGTAGAGAACCCTGTATGAATCCCAAAGAAGAATACTGTGTATACGCTTCATATGACTTCAAACCCGCAGGAAATATTATATATATGATTTTTGCTTCTTGAAAGAAGTACCACGCTTGCACCAGTTTTTGAACCAATAGAAAAATGCTCCATATATATTTTTGAACTAGAAGAAGGATATGTAGACACACTTGTACCCGCATAGAATGCCACGTATATAGTCTCGAACTCGAAGAAAATCTTGCGTATATAGTCTTGAACTCGAATAAAATACGTCCTCCTTCCCCTTTCTTTTTTTTTTTTTTTTTTTTTTTTGTTGGGTACGATTATGTGTCAGGGAGATAACTTCGCCTTTCTCCGTTTGTTTTGTGCAGATATCTTATTACCAAATTGTTATGAAGGAATTTGATAAGATGTTACCTGAACCAAATTTCACTTCGTCTAAGGATGCTCATAATTCCAAGCCGAACATAGATGATGAATTCTTCACTAGAGCCCTCGCCCTCCCTGCTCGGAAGAATCACCCGGGTTTCGTGACGATTTTGCTAACCGGTGGTGAGGATGACAGAAGACACGTTCGGTTCGCCCCGCAGAGCACCATTCGGTTTGTCTTCATAAAGGGGTATATTCCTCTTCCAACATTGACTTGAGGATGTGTCAAAGTCCATTGCGTTCTTTTGTGAGATGGGTTGAGTTCATGGTGAGCAAGGAGCGTATAAATACCAACTTGACTCGAGTGCAGGTCATTGATGCTGTCAAGACTTCAGTAAATCTCCAGATTAGGAAGGACATCTCAGGCTTGGTTGCTTTCATCTCCAGATGGTGTTCGGACACGCATACAATCATATGTAGATAGGGTGAGATAACTTTCTCCTTGGAGAGTGTGGCTCTCTTGCTGAATCTTCAGGTAGCTTGGAATCTTAGAATCCAATTATCTGAAAGTGAGGTGAAGATGCGGGATGACCTGGCCGCTAAGTTGGGGAATTTTGCTCGGAAAGACTCAATTGCGAAGTCGAAGGATTCTGCCCGGAAAGAGGATGAAAGGTGCCCTTACGGTTGGTGGATATCTCAACGGTTTCCGGACGAGTTGGAGCCTGAACAGAAAAGCAGTGATCTTCATGTCGCAACATTTTTGGCTCTCTGGTTGTCCAGAGACATTTTTGATGATGGTTCTGGCAAGAAAGGAATAAGACCGGAGTTGCTAGAGATTGCTGTGAAGTTGGCAAAGGGTGAAGTTCTTCCCATTGGCAAGCTGTTCCTTGGTTCCCTGTATGTGCATCTGGATCACCTAGTTGCGAACATGCAAGTTTCGAATGGTTTCATGAAAGTGGATTCATATGTGCACGTTGCTTTTATGCAAGTCCGGCTATGGGAGCACTTCGAGAAGTATGCTCAAACCGCCGCCTTCGCTTCCCGTGAGTTGGGGGGGCTCTCGAATTCTTCGATGGGTGAACAGGCGTCCAAGAGTTGGCGTGAGCTTGGTTAGTTTTCTTGATAAGTTGCATGAAATCAATTTTCGTCCATGGGGGCCGGTCCATAAGTCAGTGACTCAAATGGACACCTTTGCTTCTGCTCCGCTCACGTCTTTGTCTTCTGATGACGATTTGAGTGTTGGTGAAAACCTATTCATTCAGAGCTGCTCGCCCGGTTATATACCGTCTTTCTTCGTGGGGTCTTTCCAGATAGCTGCTTATAATATTGACCGTGCTGCTCGTCACATGGGTTTAGATCAAGGGGTGCCTCTTGTTTACCGGCTGGTGATCCCTAAGGATTCATTGCGTGTCGCCCTTGGCGCTTGATGCCCTTGAGCCGGGTATCCGTCTTCCCTTCTTTCAAATGGGAAGAGTAACTTCGACGACCTTCGGCTATAATGAGTTTTGGTGCGACGAGTTTATTATGATCCGAGATTTTGTGAATAACGTGGTGGAAAACGTTCGTTGCAAACCTTCCCCAGCAGTTTTGAAGAAGTATCCAATGTTGAGAGATCCCAAGCGAAAGTTGCCTAGCAATTCGGAAAGTCCCGGAGTGCCAAAGAACGGAGAACGAAGAATCGTGCTAGCGGGTTCGGACGGTTTCACAAGATCCTCCCACGGCTCTTGTGTCTTTCGGTTCTTCCAATAACCGGTATGTGTCGCCTCTTCATTGGTTTGTCTCAAAACACGTGAATTTCAATTTTGAGAACATGTGTCTTGTTTCCTTGAGGCTTCGGTGAGTGTTAATGCTTTCGCTGCCCTTGCATGTTGCAGGAGACGGCAGTTTCTTCAAGGAGTTCCGGTGGCACTGAGCCTACTCATAGCGGTGATGATTCAGAGAAAGAAGAAATTTCAATAAGTGAGAGTGATTCCTCTGGCAGCACTGGTTCTTCTTCGGGAAGTGGTTCGGTGAGTTTCGCACTTCTTTTCTTTCTTCTTTTGTTTCCTCTTTTGGGAAATATCTGACTCAAGTTCGCAGGAGGAATCCGGTTCGGAGGATGATTCTGGGGTAGAGCCGCATGAAAACTTGCCTTTGGTGACCACCGTTGGTGACTTGGAGATGGGCGTTAGCCAATTGCCAGGCACGAGATGTGGTTCAAACGGTGGATGATTCTTTGATGGTTCTTTGTCGTAGACATGGAAAAAGACCCTCTGCGAGTAGTGAGGGCGAGGTGCAAAGCGCCATTTTTGATCCCCGTACTTGGTTCCTTATCCAGGTCATGTCTTTGGTTGGCGGCTTCAGCGTGCCGACTAAGCATGAGGCGTTGTACACGAGAACTGGGAAAAGCACGGACATATGGCTACAACCAAGAAAGTCACTAGTCGATTTCTTGTTTGGTTAAGCGTGAGGAAGAGGCTTTATCTTCCATCGAGGATATGCGTGAGGCGACTGGTCACACCGTTTTCAAGACGTTATTGCCCTCACTGGGAGCACCATCGCGACGTGTGCGTAGAAAAGGAGTTCAACACTTCGTGGTTTGTCGAAGGCCTTGCCGAGATCCAAAAGTTGAAAGATGCAGCAATCGAAAGCCTTTCCGCCGAGGAGATTGCACGACAGGAGATGGAACTCGAAAAGCTTTCCAAGATGTTGACTATGAAGAGAGCGGCTCTTGAAGATGCGAAGTTGACTTTCCTCAAGAAGAGCAGACTTCTGTTGGATGATTTTCCTTGAACGTTTCTCCGTTAAACTTTCATTTAGTTTTTTTTTTGAAAGACATATTGGATGTCTGGTTCAAAACTTGACCTTTGATAGACATCTGGTAGCTTTTTAGGTATTGGATTATTTCTGGGATGAATGGTTTTGATAATATGACTCTGATTATGTTTTGGGAAAGGAATATTGCTTTTATGAAAGTGTGTGCTAGCAATAGGCACAAGACTCAGTAGTATGACGGTTTTACTAAGAACCTAAAAATAGATTGTATATCTTGCCCAGTCTGAATTTACTCACTTCATAGGTTTTGCGAACACGCCCCTCTCCATGTAAAAGGCGGTTTTTTGCTGGCGGTTTTGCTGGTAGCATCGCCAGCAAGTCCCCAATCGCTGGTAGCATCTTCGGCGAGTCCCCAGGATTGAGTAATAGCATCTTCAGCAAGTCCCCAGTTTTCTTGTGTAGTTTTTACAACTATTAACCGGGTCGTCTGGTAGTTGAGTCGGATTGAGTCGCCTTCTCCTACCATCTTGACATCTGGGTCGAAGAACGAGATCGACAGTCTGATATTGTAGCCGATAGATCGATCCTCCCGCTGTGGTCGCCAATTGTTTATGGGTAAAAATCGTTTCTGCCGATTTCGGTAAATTCGGTAGGTGAGTGAGAAACTGGTTCAAACCCTAAACAAATTTGCTGCACGTGAGCACTTTATAGGTTCGAGAGATCAATCTGTACAAGTCCGGCCTAAACCAAGAAATGGCCGTTCCAGACTTGCTTCGGTCACAAAGTGGAGAAGAAGGGTTGATTTGGGGAGGGAAGCAAAGAAAGGTGTTGAGGAGAGTAGTATCTCGACTTGTATCAGAAAGTGAAAGCTTAGGAAGCTTGCAAGAGATGAAAGCTTTTTGGGAGAGCTTGCAAAGTTGCCTTTCTGAGAGTGTAGTATTTTTCTCCTGACCGAGACTTGTTGTCTGGTGGAAATAGGTAAGACCTATTTATAGAAGTCGAGATTGAAACGTACCCTGGCCTCATGAAGGAAGAGAGTAAAGGGTGAAATAATGAGAGGAGGTGGTAACCGCATGGTTTAATGGGTGAAAACTTTTTTCACCATTATTTCCTCTTTTATTTGACCGCTTTATTCCTTTTCACGCTTTCTTAATGTGAGCGTAGTGTACGCTGCATGCTGTGACCGCCAAACCAAAACCCTAAAGAAGCATCCCCCGGTTTGTGTTGATGTCTCGAGTGTTGGTTGCATCTTGAGTGCAAGTGGCGCTGCTAGTGGCGCGTGTGGCATGTGCGGAATGCCTTGGTGGTAGGTTGCACGGTTTGCAAGTTAGGCTACCAGCGTGTGTGTTTGGCATGTGCCAATGGCATGTGCGGAATGCCTTGGTGGTAGGTTGCACGGTTTGCAAGTTAGGTTACCAGCGTGTGTGTTTGGCATGTGCCAATGGCATGTGCGGAATGCCTTGGTGGTAGGTTGCACGGTTTGCAAGTTAGGTTACCAGCGTGCATGTTTGGCATGTGCCAATGGCATGTGCCAATGGCATGTGCCAATGGCATGTGCGGAATGCCTTGGTTGTAGGTTGCACGGTTTGCAAGTTAGGTTACCAGCGTGCATGTTGGCATGTGCCAATGGCACGTACGACCATGTTGACCTAGTTGCAAGTCTTGCGAGCCTAGGGCGCTATATTTGGCGTGGGCCAATGGCATAGCGGCTTAGAAATAGGGCTTGCGATACGTGTTGGCATGTGCCAATGGCACGTACGGCCGTGGTGACCTAGTTGCGAGTCTTGCAAGCCTAGGGAGCTATATTCGGCGTGGGCAAAAGGCATAGCGGCTTGGAAATATGGCTTGCGACACGTGTTGGCATGTGCCAATGGCACGTGCGGCCATGTTGACCTAGTTGCAAGTCTTGCAAGCCTAGGGCGCTATATTTGGCGTGGGCCAAAGGCATAGCGCCTTGGAAATATGGCTTGCGACACGCGTTGGCATGTGCCAATGGCACGTGCGGCCATGTTGACCTAGTTGCAAGTCTTGCAAGCCTAGGGCGCTATATTTGGCGTGGGCCAATGGCATAGCGGCTTGGAAATATGGCTTGCGACACGTGTTGGCATGTGCCAATGGCACGTTCGGCCATGTTAACCTAGTTGCGGATCTTGCAAGCCTAGGGCGCTATATTTGGCATGGGCCAAAGGCATAGCGGCTTGGAAATATGGCTTGCGACACGTGTTGGCATGTGCCAATGGCACGTGCGGCCATGTTGACCTAGTTGCAAGTCTTGCAAGCCTAGGGCGCTATATTTGGTGTGGGCCAAAGGCATAGCGGCTTGGAAATATGGCTTGCGACACGTGTTGGCATGTGCCAATGGCACGTGCGGCCATGTTGACCTAGTTGCAAGTCTTGCAAGCCTAGGGCGCTATATTTGGCGTGGGCCAAAGGCATAGCGGCTTGGAAATATGGCTTGCGACACGTGTTGGCATGTGCCAATGGCACGTGCGGCCATGTTGACCTAGTTGCGAGTCTTCTTGCAAGCCCGGGCGCTATATTTGGCGTGGGCCAAAGGCATAGCGGCTTGGCATTCTTTGCCATGGTGCGCGGGCGCGGCTTGGTTTGGCATTGTTGCCATGGCGCTTGCGATATGCGGGCTGGGTTTGGCATTGTTGCCTTGGTACGCAGGGTGCGGCTTGGTTTGGCATTGTTGCCATGGTGCGCAGTATGCGGCTTGGTTTGGCATTGTTGCGCGCAGGGTGCGGCTTGGTTTGGCATTGTTGCCATGGTGCGCAGGGTGCGGCTTGGTTTGGCATTGTTGCCATGGTGCGCAGGGTGCGGCTTGGTTTGGCATTGTTTCCATGGTGCGAATTATGCGGCTTGGTTTGGCATTGATGCCATGATGCGCAGATATCTGGCTTGGTTTGGCATTCTTTGCCATGATGCGCTGGTGCGGCTTGGTTTGGCATTGTTGCCATGGCGCTTGATGATGCGGCTTGGTTTGGCATTGTTGCCATGGTGCGCGAGGTGCGGCTTGGTTTGGCATTATTGCCATGGTGCGCGAGGTGCGGCTTGGTTTGGCATTGTTGCCATGGTGCGTGAAGATGCGGCTTGGTTTGGCATTGCTTCCATGATGCGCAAAGATATGCGGCTTGGTTTGGCATTGCTGCCATGATCTGCAGAGGTGCGGCTTGGTTTGGCATTGTTGCCATGGGCGCATGATATGCGGCTTGGTTTGGCATTGTTGCCAAAGTGCCTTGATATGCGGCTTGGTTTGGCATTGTTGCCATGGTGCGCAGATATGCGGCTTGGTTTGGCATTCTTTGCCATGATGCGCAGTGGTGCGGCTTGGTTTTGGAATTAGGGTTACGTGTTGAAAACCCTAATCTTGTATTTTGAAAAAATACCCCTATTAATTATTTACACCGAGTTAAATGCTCTTAGTTAATGTGTTGCGGGTAACACTAGGTCATGGGGTTTTACGATTTTACCCCTTCTCTAAAACCACCATCAACACTATGTTATTTTAATTCTAATTATTCTTTATTTAGTGATTAATTTTCATTTTAAAGTATTTTTGTTTTTATTCAAAGAAAGAAAACCAAAAAAATTATTAAGTTATCGAAAAAAAATTACTACATCCATTTAACCTCAATGATATACCAACAATATCGAAGGACATCGTCAAAATTGGGGAGCTTATAAAAAATCAAATGGCCAAACGAGAATCTTTTGAGCAGATTATCATGTATCGCAATTTTTTGACGCTTTTGCTTTGATGAAGTAATGCACATAATGACTGGGTGGACCAAAAAAGGAAAACAGTTATATTAAAAAGAAATCAAAATTTAAAAAATATCAAAATTAGAAAAAGTACGAAGGACATAACTTTTTAATTTGTTTTCTTTTATTACATTGCATTTTATTAGTTTACTAGATGTTTTATTAATTATTAGGATCATAAGCTTATTGAATTTTCATTAGTTTTTTCTACTGATCTTATTTGTTTTCAACGAATTAATTAATTTTAAAACATCATAAGCGAGACACTGGCCCGTGCGCAGCACGGGTGACCAACTAGTGTTTATAGTTTTTAGGGCTGCACAAGACCCACCCACGATACCCATACCCGCCCGTACCCGCTAAACCCGTGGGTTTTTTGTCCATACCCGCCCGTTGTGGGTGCGATGTTGGTTAAGAAAAAAAAAACCGATGTCTGTGGGTGCGAGGTTGGTTTTAGGTCATACCCGCCCGAAAAACCCGCTCAACATACACCGTTAATTACAGCTAATCCTTCACTGGCCTTGAGAAGTTCAGCTCGCTCCCTAGACCACCTCTTTTGTCCCTTTCTCCGAGAGACTTCACGTTTTCAATGGTTGTTGGTTTCTTGTGTGTGAACATATCCACAGAGGTGCCAATTTAAGAGCTGGCCTTCTTAACGTTCAGAGATTTCTTTACCATCAAAAATAAAACAGAAGCGTATTCGATTTGCTCACTATAATTAGCTGCACGCGTCATGAAATATATTAAAGCGGACTCCATGGATTGTAATCTTGAAAATTTCAATGTGGTGCAGCAGATTATAGCAAACTCCTCCTCCTCCTAATCAGTATATCTAATTTTTGGATTATATCTAATTATTGCGGGTTTAAACCCAAACCCGCCCTACCCGCAGCGGGTGGGTAACAAAATCCGCCCGCTGTTTGTGGGTGCGGGATTGGTTATGAAGAAAAAAAAACCACAGCCTGTGGGTGCGAGGTTGGTTTGAGCTTATACCCGCCCATGTGCAGCCCTAATAGTTTTTATGGATCCAAGTATCCAAGCAATGTACGTGGTAAGTAAGCTATCATTTCAGGTTTCTATAAATAGAGAAATATTTGTTCATTAAAATCCATAACAAAAATCTTATAGTCATCCATCACCACTATGTCTTTCAAGAGTTCTCCAATTGGTTTTGGTTTGTTGGTTTTTGGGATTCTTTCTCTGAATGCGTACTCAGGTAACTACCAACTATTTCTATACTGAGATACTATATGGTCTGATATTCTTTTCTGGATAGGCAAAGATTTTTCTATATTGTGGAACTGTGTTACTTATTTACAATGTCTTTTTCTTATTGGTGTAGAGATGGCATCGGCACAAGCAACTTGCCAACCTGGGCAACAAGGGTGGACTTACCCCTAACCCTAACTTGTTCTGGATGTGATCTTAAATGTAAAATGATTTGTGCCTTTAAGCCATATACCAAGTTCTGCAATGGCAATCCAGGATGGTTTACCCAAGGATGTTTGTGTTGTTGTGGAGCAGCAAGCCCTGTCCCTGTTCCACCATCACCACCACCTCCATCACCGCCACCACCACCTCCACCAAGAAATCCAAATGATTTATGCCTTGCCGCTGAGACTTCTTTCACGAGTACTCCAACGTCCGGCACTTGCACCCCTAATACTTGTCCAGCGTGCAGTTGTCCAGGCGGAGCTACACCGACACTAAGCGGCTGCACTCTTAATTTATGCCAATGTTGTTGCACCTAATCAGTACCCTTTCATCGCCGGAGATGCCAGGTCATGAACTAGCTGCAGCAGATGTGATGTCAAATAGAGTAATCTTCATGCGTTTAGTAAAAATAAGCAGCATCTTCTCTTCTTCTTTTTTGTTTTTTTGGTTTTGTTTAAGGATTTAGTAGTGAATCAATCAATATTTTCCATCCTCGATTGAGTATTTGTATTGGTATCAAAAAAAGCTGATGTTGATCTACTATTGTAGTTCTGCTCTTTTGATGGAAATTGGAAGCCTTGATTGTTTTTAAAGCTTGGATTTGTTTTATCTTATACTTACAAGATTTAGCCTCTAATTTACAAATTTTATTAATTTATCAGTCACATCAGGTCCAAACGTCAATCTATTTTATTTTATTTTTGGTCGGTAAAGAATTTGGTGATGACGAATTTCAAACTCAAGCCACTCAAGCCACTGATATGATCATTTAGTGATTATCTTTGCAGCCTTGAAACTAATGACCCAACGATTATCTTTGCCGCCTTGGAAGTAATGGCCCAACTTTCTACGTGTAAGTGTGCGGTAACTCCGTTTGTGTAACCTAATCCGGCTGTTTAGGAAAATAAGCTTTCGGCTAGATTTGGGAACACTTACCTTTCACCCATAATATGTTACTCCCTCCGTTTTAAAATACGTAGGCAGGTTTGTGTGTAACTTTTTACACACAAACCTGCATATTATTTTGAAACGGAAATAGTACTTTTAACGGAATAATACATCCGTGAAAAATCTAGTTTTCACGTTCATTAGCTGGAGAGTAAAAATGAGATATGCTTAAAAATCACTATTTTTCACGGGTAATACTGCTGAATGAGATAGTGAAAAGTCTAGCTTTTAGATTTCACATATAATTAATTAGTATGCTACGTGAGATTGGCTAAAGTAACTTTTTTTTCCATATTAGCAATAACTGGATTTGTGCCCGTACTACGCACACCGGACATTTATTTTTCTTTTACTTTTGATTTGGTGTGCGGGGGTTTGCCATGCCCCATGGCGATGCATTTTTGATTTGGTGTGTTAGGCCATCTCGATGCCCTAAATAGGTCGAAAAAAGATTGAAATATGTGCAAATTTTATTTATTGTACCTTATATTTTCGCAGAAAGTATGTGAAAATTTTCTCCTTTACATATTAATTTGGAAAAAAGAGTCATAATACGGTAGATACTTGACTTCCAAATTAACATAAAATTCTAAACATGGTAAGTGAAGTTTTCCTTTTGAAGTTTGTAATTTTCAAACTAATCATATGTTGCCAAGTGTTCTCACCAAAACTCTCGTTTCACAAATCTCAAAAAAAGACTTGTTCGCAGCAAATAATAATCGAAGGTTTCCTCACTGTTCAACGTGGGAGCTTTATTTATTTAAGCCTTTAAGTCTTTAGATAACAAAATTGGTGAAAAACTATTCCCCAGTAATAATATATCAGGATAAATACAGAATTAGCATTAGTACAGATATTATTAAATTAATTGGCCGCCAGTATCGATCCTGGAAGCATACAATGATCAACACTATGCTCATGCGGTTCAATATAATTATATTGCAGAAACCACGCCTGTGATTTATGCCTTGGTGTGAGCTTGTTATAAGAGCTTTTCTTCTGTCTAGGTAGTCTCTGATTTTTTAGGTGTGCTGAAGAGTTTTTCTAATAACTCTATTATTTTGTCTGTGGAGGCCAAATGGCAAAGGATTCTAAAAATTCTTCCGTACATCCAGTTTGATAATCTAATCATGTGTAGCTGGTCTGTAGCTATGTGCCCGAGTTAAGTTGCTTTGGATCTGGAGAATGAATCGTATTATGGACAAGCTAGCTGATGCATGATCATGCAGAGAAGACCACTGTGTGTGGGGTAGCGCGCACTTCTGTTTACATCTGCATCTTAACTGCTGCCTCGTGCTTGCTGATATGATCCTACAAATAAAACGTAATTAATTCGTCCTTTAAAAAAATCATATTCCTGAACCGAATTTGAACATGGGGTTGCCCAGTTCTTACCCCATAATTGTGGATCAGATCGTCAAAGATCGATCTGGTTTTGGAATATGTGACCTGTAATTTTGTCTGTGGAGGCCAAATGGCAAAGGATTCTAAAAATTCTTCCGTACATCCAGTTTGATAATCTAATCATGTGTAGCTGGTCTGTAAACCGAGAAGAGCGACCTAAGCTATGTGCCAAAGTTAGACATAGTTGAGTTAAGTTGCTTTGGATCTGGAGAATGAATCGTATTATGGACAAGCTGAGACAGCTGATGCATGATCATGATAAGAAGACCACTGTGTGTGGGGTAGCGCGCACTTCTGTTTACATCTGCGTGATTTCCAGATCGTCAAAGATCGATCTGGTTTTCTGTAATATTTCAAAGATCCTGGTTTTGGAATATGTCTGTAATATTTCCCTCGAATTCAGCAGTCAGCATGCTTAGGAGTTAAGTCGCATTGGAAAACGGAAGGCAGTCGTAATGATTTTGTTATTGATAGTATAGACAGTCGTGCAGAGAAGTCGCATTGCGTTTGCAAATTGCAAATTTGCAATTGCATATGGTATATCAGTTTGATCTGTTTGCATTTACATTGCCTCGTGCTCGTTGTATATGATCACGGGGTTTGCCAGTTTTTATCCTATTATTGTGCGGATCAGTTCATCAAGGATTGCTTTGGTTTTGGGAACTGGAACCTGTCATATTTTCTTGGCATATTCATCTTAGTCAACCTTATATATCAATTTAAAAAATGAATCCCACGAGTTCAGCACGTTTTGGAATTTGGAGTTAAGGCCGGAACATTGGAATGCGGAAGGAAGTGATCAGTATTACTATTAATTGAGTTTATCCTTTCATAAATGTAATATGTATTCGTTCCATACAGTCCAGTTAATTTACCACAACTAACAGCAGAAGATGAACATGGGGTTGTCTGGTTCACCCCATTATTGTGGATCAGATCATCAATCTTTATTTCGTTTGAAAATTTTGGAGTAGAAAATCAGAATCAATTATGTTTCATATATCTATGCGATTCTGGCACACATAATGTAAAACTGATTTTTTCCCCCGAACGGTGATTTGTATATGTTATCCTTGTGCAGGGTGATGCTATTTTTTTCTGTATGATTCCAAAACCCATGACATAATTTATGCACAGATCAATTGTTCTATTTGGAAATAGATATTTCTTGTGATTGTCATGCACTGTCTTGATATGAAATTTCGTCAAACTCAATCAATCTAGAAATCATAATTTTGTCCATCGATGAATAAACTATATAGTATCTAGCTGAGCCTAAAAATATTATTTTAGAAATAAGTCAGGTACTGAAAACTAAAAAGTACTCCATGTCTAGAGTTTCTTTTTTCTTTCCCATTTGATACCGACTAAATCTAATCCAAAATATTTACTCATAAGATTGTTTCTTTGTCTATTTTTGTTTACGGCATAAGAAGTTGCATGAAATTGTATAAATATTTTATTTTGTATATAAATTGTAAAGTGGTCAATTTTTTCTTGTTGAATTTTGAAAACGATATATTGCAGCAACACTATTTGTCGTTCTTAATTAGAAACGAATATAAGAGTCCTAAATAATTAGCAACGGACTGTTCAGCTCGCAACTTTAGAAACGAATATAACTGTGGCTAAAATTATGGCGAGGAGCTATATGAACTTTAAATATGTATCCTACGAGTTACCACGTTTTGGAGTTAAGGCAGGCACATTGGTATTCCATGCTTGGTATAGTTGGGCATGAGGATCTTCGATTGCCTGGGATTAGTAGCTTGCATGAGCGTAAGCGCTGCTAATTTCAAAGCGACTTGATCCTACTTTTTTTTTTAGTTTTGCTTTTGTATGGGGGTAATTTTTTAAAATGGGCCTAAAAAGCTCTTTGGTTTACATATATATATAAAATAAAATAAGTAATATACTTAGTGAACCGATTTTCGATTATTGGGTTGTCTAACGCAGTACATTTGACAACCTGAACCAAAATTTGGAAAATCATCCCAAAAGTTCGCTAAATGCTCGAAATCTTCTACAGTTTACAATTTGATCCAAAGTTTACCCTGTAACGTAAAACTTGTCTTGTGACAGCGTGACTCAAAAGTTCGCATTTGCTAATTGCAATACAAAATGCTACGATGCAAGGTAGAATCTGATATATTTTTGCCAACTAGCCATAAATCCAGCCATTGATGCAAAATCTCTTTTGAGACACATATTTGCTTCAAGACCCAAAAACTATGTTGTTGGCAAAAGGTAAGTCGTGGGACCAAAAATTCTCGCAGGACCAAAATTTCTGACGCAAAATTTGTCAAGGACCTAAAATCCGTTATGAGATACAGATGATTCTAAATCAAATTAAATCCCCCTTTTTTTTTTATAGTTAAATAATTCATCTTCTTAAATTTCGTTTAGACAGCACAGTACACCTTTTGGAAGGCATGACTATTATGCGTGCCAAATAGTATTCATAGTAACTAAAGGCCACGGCTTTGGCTCCGATGACGGTCCTATAAACCTCCCACATGCCGGTCTAAGATTTCAAGAATTTTGAATGAAATTGTTCTAGGCTTGTTACTACTAACCGAATTCTACAAACTTCACCAACCTGTCTAAGGACGATTCACTATCGACACAGAGATGCTTTATATTCCCCACTTTTTTCTCCCAACCAGATAAGACCCATCGTTCTTAAATTAGAGTCTAGATACCCGACGGGTAGGCGTTGTAAATTTTGGAGGAAATTCGGAAGACACCGAGCATAATCGTAAAAAATTAAGCAAGAATAATCGTAAAAAAGGACCTGTTATTATCAACCATGCATCCGCTTAATCTCATGGTGCAGATATTAAGTCCAATATAAAATAAAAAAACTTCCATCCCATAATTAAGCAAAGATCCATTGCAAACTGACTACATACTCTAAGAAAGAAAACGGAAACAAAGTAGAAAAAGACAATCACTTGGTAACATTTGATCTCTTAATTTTTCCCTCAAACAGTACAACTTCTTTTCAACCTAACAACATCCACTGCAACTGCATCCACCATAATAGTGGAGCTTCTTATTCTGAATCCAAAAACGAGTTATGGCACTGAACTAATCGTACTTAATTGTGACTTCGTGCCAGTTATTCTATTACAATTCATCATAAGTACCACCAACGTAAGACGGTGATGAGGATGGTGTTGATACTTTGACATTATTACCAGGGGATGATGTTGTTTTTGTTACTTTGGCATTACCACCTGATTTTACGGATATTTGAATATTAATATCCGTGTTGCAACATCCACATCCACATCCACCACATCCACAGCCTGGTGTTGGTGGTGATGGGCAAGGACTTGGAGGAGGAGGTGATGGAGGTGAAGGGGGTGGCGAAGGTGGAGATGGAGGTGGTGGTGAAGGGGAAGGTGGAGATGGTGGTGGCGGGGGTGATGCCTGAGTTGAGCAACAACAGTTGCAGGATACTCCTGTAGAATTAGATGCGCATGCGACATCGACAAGGGAACCTCTTGGCCCCGTACATACTCTTGCACATGTGTTTGCGCAAGCCACACAATCTGAGGAACCAGTTACTGGGAGTGGATCAGTCTGGCAAACATGGGGAGGTGGAGGTGAAGGTGAAGGTGGAGGTGGTGATGGAGGAGGTGGTGGAGGTGAAGGTGGAGGTGGTGATGGAGGAGGTGGTGGAGGTGAAGGTGGAGGTGGAGATGGAGGTGGGGGTGGAGATGGAGGTGGGGAGAACTGTGTAGCTGAACAACAACAGTTGCAAGAGACTCCACCGGTAATAGGGGCACATTCTTGCGTACTAAATGGACTTGATTTCCTCTGACAGACTCTTGTACATGTACTTGTGCAAGAGGCACAATCAGTAGCGCCAGTCACGGGAACTAAATCCTTACCTTCACAGAAAGCTTCCGTCGATGATATCTCTGCATGGATAGATTCAAAAAGATAGTAAATTAGATAATTAATTTGAAAAACAAAAACTACAAGTGAATATATAATGCTGTTGTACTTACGAAACAAAGCTGAGGAACAAAAGACTGCAAGCAGAAAAAAACCAGCCGATGAGAAATTGCGCTCCATTGTGTATAACCCGATGAAGGACTACTACTAGTTTTTCTTTCTCTGATCCCCCTTTTAAGGGTAAAATAGTTTGGTGAATGTGTCGTTCGGTTGAAGCATCTACTTATAGACAAGAAAAACATATATTATATTGAAATATACAGAGATAAAGTTTAAGAAAGGTTCACATGGTGCGCGTTACGTGCAATTTATGGCCAATTTAAATATATCTGCATGATGTTATTATAAATGAATAGATTACAGTATTATCAGTACCGACACGAATTACCAAAAGAAATTAAAATAAAAAAAAAAAAAGTAAATATACATTAGTGTTTCTTAAAAAAAAAAAAAAAAAAAAAAAAAAAAAGTAAATATAAATCTAAAGACTTAAAAGCCTGGACAAATAAAGCTCCCACGTTGTGAGGAAATCCTCGTTTCCTATTGGCCGAAATAGGCCTTTTTTGAGTTTTGTGAAACCAGCGTTTTGGTGAGGACACTTGGCAACATGTGATTGGTTTAAAAAGAATAGAAAAAAGATTAAAAAAAAGAAACCAAATTCAATTTGGAATTTTTAAAGTGACAACATTTAGGTGAGGACACCTCGCAATATATGATTGATTTAAAAATTACGACCTTATATGAAAAACCTAACTTACCATGTTTGGAATTTTATGGAAATAAAAATTCAATTTGGAAATCGATATTAGAACTATCTTTTCCAAATTAATATATAAAGGGGAAAAAATGTTGATTTTATTTTCTGTGAAAATAAAAGGAAAAAATAAATAAAATTTCCACATATCTTCCACCTATTTAATGTATTTGCCGCGGCACAGCAAATCAAAAATACATCTCCACGGGGCGGGCGATGCCCCGTGCTCACCAAATAAAAAATATATTTCCACGAGGTGGGGAGAAGACCCATGCACATCAAGTTAAAAGGAAAAAAATAAATAAAATATGCACATATTTTCAACATATTTAATGTATTTGCCCCTCCATACTAACTCAAAAATACATCTCCACGGGACAGGGCAAAGCCCGGCGCACACCAACTCAAAAATACATCACCATTGGACGGAGTGAAGCCCTAGCACACGAAATCAAAAATACATTGCCACGTGGCGGCAAGGCCCGCGCACACCAAGTTGAGAATAAAATATGCCCAGTGCGTAGCACGGGCACAAATCTAGTTCTTCTAAAACTATTTCAAACTTTGCCCCCTCTGGGTCGCCATCCGATCGGCCATAACAAGAACCAAAACTCTGACCATCAACAATTTTTTCTATATATATATATATATATTTTCTTATTCCATGGTTGTATTTACCGACCATCCATTATGCACTAATTGATTACCATGTGAAAAGGAATCGTGCAGAAAAACCTAGCATTTTTAGGGGCGACCCCGAAAGAATTAGGGGCGACACTAAAAGACAAAAAAGGTCACCCAAACGTAAATCTAAGCTACCCCTTATCTTCGATTTTTCGAAATGGCCAATATGCCCTTATATAATCGGTAGGTAAACATTCAATCGGTAGGTTAAATTGAAACTATACCTACCGATTATTGTGTAGATACTTCGGCTAATAATCCCTTTTATAATCGGTAGCTTATTCAACCTGTAAGCCTACCGATTATAAGGAGCCCCATATTCAACCTTGGCCAAATTCCATAGGTTTTGAGGGGTGCAGGGCCAACCATAACCGCTTGGCTTGAGCTGTGGATGTAACCATAATCGGAAGTCTAATAGGTTACATAAACTACCGATTATAAGTTGCCCCAAAATGAGTTTTTTCTAAAATCCTTCACGTAATGAATTTTGAAATCTACCATAATCGGTAGGTTATATTATTATATAACCCACCGATTATAACGAGACCCAGATCCAACCCTTGCCATATTCCATAGGTTTTGAGTGTGCACAGTCGTCCATAGCCACTTGGTTCGCGTTTTGGATGCAGCGTTAATCGGGAGTTAAATATATTACCAAACCATCCGATTATGGGTTGCCCAAAAATGAGTTTTTTCTAAAATCCTTCATGTGATGAATTTTGAAATATACCATAATCGGTAGTCTATTCGACTGAACAACCTACCGATTATAAGGAGCCCCAGATCGAACCCTTGCCAAATTCCATAGGTTTTGAGTGTACAGAGCCAGGCATAACCATGTGGTTCGTGATTTGGATGTAGCCATAATCGTAAGCCAAATAGGTTCCACAACCTACCGATTATAGGTTGCCCCAAATTTAGTTTTTTCTAAAATCCTTCATGTGATGAATTTTGAAATCTACTATAATCGGTAGTCTACTCAACTTAATATACTACCGATTGTAAGGAGCCCCAGATCGAACCCTTGCCAAAATCCATAGGTTAAGAGGGTACAAAGCCAGGCCTAACCATGTGGTTCGTGATTTGGATGTAGCCATAATCGTACGGAAGATAGGTTCCAAAACCTACCAATTATAGGTTGCCCCTAAATGAGTTTTTTCTAAAATCCTTCATGTGATAAATTTTGAAATTTACTATAATTGGTAGTCTACTCAACTTAATATACTACCGATTGTAAGGAGCCCCAGATCGAACCCTTGCCAAAATCCATAGGTTAAGAGGGTACAAAGCCAGGCCTAACCATGTGGTTCGTGATTTGGATGTAGCCATAATCGTACGGAAGATAGGTTACACAACCTACCGATTATAGGTTGCCCCAAAATGAGTTTTTTCAAAAACCAATTTTTTTTTTTAAATTTTTAAATTTTGAAAGCTACCATAATCGGTAGATATACTAACTTACATACCTACCGATTATTGGTTTTCCAAGATATCACCTACGTCAAATTAGCCGTTGCAGTTTAAACCAACTTTAAGAAATAGCCGTTGTAGTTTTTGGGAAAAAGAAAAAGAGTCGTTGGACCCTAAACCTATATAAAGAAACTCATATCTATCAACCCAATTGCAACAAACTCTTTCCTCTCTTGAGTTCTAATTTTGAAAACCAAAAACAAGGATATTGCTTTTGCCGAAGAAGAAGATTGTGCTATTTATAGAGCGTGGGTTGTGGTAACTGCTCATGATCGTGTTCACAAGCTCCACAAACGGGAATCCGAAGAGCAGTTATGGAACCGTATTCTAATGGTATTTGAGGCGTTAGATGGTAATCGAATTCGAAGATCGTCCAATGACATTAAGATGAGAAAGGATGCGGTCGACAAGGAGATTGACAAACTTGAAGATGAAGAACGATTTGTTAGGGACGCTTTTTCTTGGTGGACGTATGAAAAACGAGTAAGTATCTTTATAACTCCGACTCATATTAACATAAGTTAGTACTAACTTCTTACTCATTCATAATTTCAGAGAAATCTTGCTGATCGTCGGTATATGGACCTCTACGGGAAACGATTTGAACATGAAGGATGTTACAAGATCAAGAGGGACAATTTCTGTGGTGTTTGGACGTTATGATCTTTTTTAATACTTTTATGGTCAATTAGGAGTATGGATTTAGGTGCTTTTGACGAAATTGTAAGGTTAAGGTCGTTTGAACTTTATGTAATGGAGGTAATCGGAGGATTATTAATATGAAAAATTTCCGATTATAAAGAAACGGAAGCGTATTTTGTTAAGAAAACTACCGATTAAAATATTCGGTTATCTTATGTGTCAACTTTGTTTCCGATTATGGTGTTATTTGGTTCCAGGAAACATAAGTTCTTTCACACAGAATAATCGGATATTAACAAAAATTAAAACTACTGATTCATTTTATTCGAAAGTCAAGGTGAAACTTTACCCTCCGATTATGGTGTTGTTTGGTTCTAGAAACCATAGTTGTTTTTTGGTAGCATAATCGGAAATTAACAAAACATAAAACTACCGATTAACAATATTCGGTAGTCAATGTGCACAATTACCTTCCGATTATGTTGTTGTTTGGTTCCTGAAAACAAAGTTTATTTACATAGAATATTCGGAAGGAACATTACAAATAAACCTACCGATTTATTGTTATTCTTAAGTGAAGGTGCACATTTACCTTCCGATTGTGGTGTTGTTTGGATACAGAAGACAAGTTTTCTTTACACATGATAATCGGAGAGAAACGTATATTAGCAATCCTCCGATTCTGACCAAATATTTTGCAAAATCCCCAGAATCGGTAGGTTAATAACATATAACCCTACCGATTCTGACTAAAAAATGGAACATCCCCAGAATCGGTAGGTTAATATATAAACTTATCTTCCGATTGTGTTCCAAAATTCAACACTTTCATGTCTCTTCATGTGATTCGCTTGCGAGTCATTGTTAAATGCATAAAATGTGTAAAATAACTATTCTTAATCCATAAACATAACGTAACAACTAATATTCCGACACAAACTTTGAAAACGACATAATCCGACATAATACAACATAAACAAAGTTATCCATAAAGTTTACGAAAAACATCGAGAGTTTACAACATCGAAAGTTTACTTGTTCCTTTTTTCTTTGATTTTGCGACCTTTACCAGCTCTACGACTTGGACCAGCATCATCATGGGTTTCATCAACTTGAGTGCTTGATGAAGCCCGAGTTCTTTTGTTCACCTTGGTTGTAGGTTTCTTTTGCAATTTTTCCCCGAACTGAGATGCATACTCCTCATTGTCAACGTTATCAATCAACTGTTGGTGCTTTTTTATCTTCTCAATTGAAACAGGCTCTTCGGACTTTTTACAATCAGTGCACCATTTCGAAAAACGCTTGAACCTGTTCACCTATTTTAAAACATAGCATACCATCAAACGGTTATTACTCTATTTTGACCCATAATATTAAACTAAATTAACAAAACAATACGTACCAATCTATCAAAACCCGCAGGCTTCTCTTTGAGGATACTCTTGTACGAAGCTGGCTTTGCTTTAAGATCACGGATTACACGAATATGAGAAACATTGCGGTACCAATCCATATAGTTGGGAGCATTTTCAAAACCTTGGTTGGCTGCCCTTCCTTGGTTGATCAAGTAATGCGCCCTTCTATCCCAATGGAATTTACAGGATGGTGAACCCTTGTGAACCACCGTGATAGAATCTTTATCAGACTCGCAGTGCTCCAGATCCAAAGTGAAATTGCCATGGATTTCCTCCTTTGGTATACCTTGTACAAAACCGTGTTGTCGCATCACCCTTGAGGCATTGTACATCACATATCCCGTGGGGTGCCACAACGGTCCAAAATAAAGTGCCAAATCGGATCGACCCGCGATATGTCCAGTAGCTCGGTATTCCTTGTATGAATCAAAGCATACGTCTTGGGCATTAAGTGAGTCCAAAATCTCCCTCAACCGAATCAGCTAATGCTCCTTCGTCCTAGAATGGTTATCATCGAAGACGTACTTTTTCCTATAGGGTCACCTTTCTCCCACGCCGGGTTTTCAATGGCCAATCCCAAGATAGGGAAGTGGTCGTAGATCCAAGTCTATAATGTCATTTTTGCAAGTATTAGGAAATTGATTCTTCAATAGTATAAAAATAAATAAAAAAATAACCAAGTATGTGGAGTTAATAAACAATACCTGTAGCAGACTCACGTCCCGGCCACTTGGCTAATTCCAAGCCTCGACGCTTTTCTCAACTCTTCCATCAACCACGCAAGGCATGCCGTGCCCCAAGAGTACTCATGCACTTTATCGAGAGGATCCAGAAGTTGTAAAAGGTTGGCGTCGACCCGATTGCCACTGGTATTGGGGAAAATGACACATCCCAATACACATAGGAGATATGCGGTGGCCGCGTGGTTGACTTGCTTGTCCGTTAAAGTTCCTTTCTCTTCTTTTTCCTTGGTGCCCTTGAACATATCCATCAGAGTACCCATGTTGAACTGTCTAGTTCTATACTTCATGCATCTTTTGAACTCGGTTGTTGATTTTTCTTCATCCCAACCCAAACACTTCTTAGTCGGATCATAAAGATTCCTCCATTCCAACTGCTTAGTGAACTCGGCCCTAACACCCTTGCCATGGACGGGGAGTTTAAGAATCTGCTCAACATCATCTGGGGTTATCGTCATCTCCCAAAACGGCATATGGAAGGTGTCGGTCTCAGGATAAAGTCTCTCCACAAACGCCGATATAGCCACCAGGTCATGTTCCAACATTGAGTTCTCCGCAGCATTGGCCAACCCTGAATTCGCAATAATGGTCTTGAACCTTTCACATTCATCCTCCAAAGGCCAATCTAGCATTTTTATTGGTGCGGCGGTCGCTTTGAGTAAACGAACCGCATCAGAATGATACTATTAAACACATGACAAGTTAAAAAATAAAATTAGAATAACCTAAAACTACAACCCTTAAAAGTATTACGGAGAAAAACATAATAAGTTAATAAAATGGATACGATCATTACCTCAGTTTCATATATTTCTCTGGCCCAGGATTCTTTGTATCCAAATAACAATTGTCCTCCATCCTCCGGCAGCCCAAGGATTACACCTTCTAGAATATCCTTCACCTTCAGTTCATCTCGGAAAAGGTGTTTCGCTTTCTTTCGAGGAGGATTTTTCTTTTCGGCTTGTCCTACTTCTTCGGGTGCTTCTAGTTCAATTTTTGGTTGTGATGGTGGAGCACTTGGTTGAACACTTTCTTGGACTGGTTGTGATGGTGGAGCACTTGGTTGAACAGCTTCTTGGATTGGTTGTGATTGAGAGGCACTTGGTTGAACACCTGATTGAACCGGTTCTGATTGAGGGGCACTAGGTTGAACAGCTTCTTGGCTTGCTTGTTGAGTTCCAACTTGACCACTTGAAGCGGCGTTAGCAGTCCTAGCTCTCCTTGCACTAGCTGTCAGGTTCTGATGCCTATCCTTCCTTGCACTAGCCGAGACAATTGCATCTTGGATGTTTTTACCTCGCCTATCCCTAAACAACAAAAAAAAGTACAACATGTTATGAAACTAAATATTCGGTTGGTTGATTTAACAAATTGCCTCCGATTACTCTCAATCGTAAGTATCAGTTCACCTAAATCTACCGAATACGTATAATCGGTAACAAAATAAAATTTTTGGTGTTCGAATATGTTTATCTATACACAATAATCGGAAGCTAAAGTTCAACATAACCCTCTGAATACAAATAGTCGAAAGGCATAAAAAAGTCCACCTACCGAATGCCACACAATCGGAAGCCTCACAAAACTAATGTCTACCGAATATGCGTCACTTTGTGTCCAGAAACAAATCAAGTTGTTAGCCTAAACAATCGGAAAGAAATTACAGAATATATCACCCGATTATTGCGTCTCTAATACTTGTTCTTCCCTAGTATATTCGGAAGGCAAAATCACAATTAGCTTCCGATTATGATCGATTTAGGCCTCAGTAATGAAAAAAGTTATATAATCGGTAGGATACCTAAATTTTTACCACCCGAATATGACAAATTTTCTCGTGAAATGAAGAGTTCGACCACAATCGGAAGTTTATAACAATACCTAACCTACCGATTCTGGGTAATAACCGAAAAACCTAAAATAAATAAACATGGATTCGTCCAATTGAAGCAATATAAACCAAATTAATGGTAGAATCTTACCTAATCGGCGCCATTTGAAGTTGCCTGAGAGTTTGGCTATCAGTATCGCCTACTTCATCGTCTTCGTGTTCTTCGGGTTCGTGAGTTAAAACCTCTTTATTACGGGCATGCAATCCAATATTCGGATCCTCACCGCGCACTACGTTTTTGGTTCGAGCTTTCTTACGTTCCGTTTCTTTCATCTTTATAGAGAATAATCGACGATGATTCGATTCGACGATGAACGATGTATAGCGAGGAGAGGGGGAGAGTTTTCCTCTGCAATCGGAAGGAAAGAGGAGAAGAGGAGTTGAAGTTGAAGTTGAAAAGAAAATGAAATGAATTTGAATTTAGGTCGACTTTGGTTTTATCTGTCAAACGGTTATTAATCGGTAGGTAATACCACCTAATTATCTACCGATTGTTGAGTAGCCCAAAATCGGTAGAAATGGTTACTTATAACCTACCGATTATTGGAAGCCCCAAATTGAGCATTGGCCAAATTCCATAGGTTTTGAGGGGTGCAGAGCCGACCATAACCATGTGGTTCGTGATTTGGATGTAGCCATAATCGTAAGCCAAATAGGTTACCCAATCTCCCGATTATAGGTTGCCCCAAAATGAGTTTTTTCGAAAATCCTTCATTGCAGGGAAATTTGAAATCTACCATAATCGGTAGGCATTGGTACTTTTACCATCCGATTATGGGAATCCCTAAATCGGTAGCTTAGACATTTTTTATTCGTTCGATTATATAGGAGCCCCAAATTTCACCAATGCAAAATTCAAAAGATTTCTTATTTCTATACTTTAACAATCGGTAGTCTCGTGAGGTTATTTCCCTTCCGATTGTCATAGAAGCCAGATGCGAGTTTGGCACAAAATCGATAATAATCGGTAGTATAATATAGTTACTAAGCTTCCGATTTCGGTATAATAATCGGGCACAAAATAGCTTCCGATTGTGTAAGGGCATTAACGTATTCTCCGCGTTTTTGGACATCCCTTAACGGTGTATATGGGTGGGGAATAAAAAAGTCGCCCCTAATTCTTTCGGGGTCGCCTCTAAAAGTGTGAGGCAGAAAAATGTGTCCAGTGAATAAACTAATCTCACGTTGAACATTAATAAATCCGATCAGTACATTGAGAAATTTATTAGCATAAAAATCGAAAAAATATGGAAATATTGCAAAATGGTCATAGTATTAGGACCCGATTTACAAAACCATCCTACTGTTAGAAACTATTAACAAAATGATCACATTTCCGTTAAAAAGAGAGTTAAGTGGTGACTTACAGTTAAATATGTTAACCAAATTACATATGTGTCCTCCATACTTATCCCTCCATATACTATTTTAAATTTTGCCTTCATTGTAATTGTTTTGACGGTGGTGCTATTTGTAGGTGGTGGTGCCGCCACTTACACACCGTTACACCGCATTCAAGATCGTTACACCACATTCAGGCTCGTTACATTGCATTCAGGTTCATTACAACACATTCACCCAAAGGGTTCACCGCTTCCCCTCTGAGGTTTAGTGAAGATTCTTAAGCTTCCACCATCACCACCACTTCAACTAATGAGCTAAATGGGAAGGGTATTTTGAAGGAGGGTATTTTAGGAAAAGATAACACCGTTTTATTCAAAAGTGTTAAATTGGATAGAAGTATGACTGTTTTGTGAACGAATTACAAAAGTGTGACCATTTTGTAACCCAATTACAAAAAATATGACCATTCTGTAAATGGCCCAAAAAATATCTGGTAAAGAAACTTTAAAAATCTTGGTACAGTTTGTCGATAAATAAGAGAACCAAAAATCGTACGCCATAAAAAGTAAGCAATTCATGGAATCTAACTAACTTGGGTTACTCATAAATGAGAGGTTGGGAATCCAAAATCTCCTAATTAACTAAAGTTCGTCAATCTTTTACTCCCTCCGTCCCTATTATATAGGCGGAGTTTTGAAAATTTGTAGTCCCATTAGATAGGCGGATTGTCAATTTCAAGATGGAATTTTCCATTCATTACCCTTATTTATTATAGGTAGTTATCACCACAATTAAGTTAATGTTTCTAATGTTGGAAATTATACAAAGGGTAAAACAGGAAAGAGGATGGATATGTATGAAATCAAAAAAAATTCTTATTCTAAGAGAAACCCACTTCTCCGCCTATATATTGGGGACGGAGGGAATATGATTTTATCCATTTTCCGCAATTGGCAATCTAAACACGATGCACACTGAACAACTATAGGAAGTAGCATATTATGTTACTGGTTGTGGCGAAGCGCTATACTTCCAAAATTCGTATTTGTTCCAGAATGGTTGATGCTTGATAATAAGCCCCTTTAATTTCATGAATCTAATCTAAATCTTCCTCATCAATTCGCTAATCTAATCTTAAATCTTCATCACCAATTCGCTAATCTAATCTTAAATCTTCATCACCAATTCGCTTAATCTGATTGTGGGGAAATTACGTATAAAAACATTTAAAGATTTAAGCCTATAAGAAACAGGGGGCTAACTCGTGCTTTGCACTTGGGTTACGCACATGATATGAGGGGGCAGGTATTCAGATATATCCGTTCCTTAAATGTAACAATTTTCCTTTGTAACAATCAACAACATATACGATTTTAGTGGCAAAAGATAAGAAGTCAGTTAGGGACAAATATTTGCGTTCCTAACATTAGCAACGGATTTCTTTTGCCAACAGTTTAAGCATTGCTAATTCAAACGGCAAGGATTAACCGTACACCCACCAAAGAACCCTAGGCCTATAAGTTGTTACGAATTTGTCCGACTGCCTAGTTTTTTTAGTCATCCCATCCGACGGTCCTGGTGGGATCCAAAGTAAAAAATTAAAGGGCTCCTATTGTAGCAACGAGGGCTGTCAATAGATAGCCGTAAAAATTAATGATACCTATCCTTTCGTTAAGTATACACCATTCAAAGGCCTAGTAGCAACCCCTGTTGCCTTTAAACAGACTAAGATAAGATGAGATATTGATGGAGTAATGCGATCTTCTTTTATTTTCAAATTCAAATTTCCCTTAACTCAAGTGCGTGCTAATTAAGTGGAGTAGATTTATAAATGGTGGGTACATGTAATGATATGGCCTATATAAGTTGACAAAGTTGGAGATGGGACAAATCAATAGCAAACACTAACAGATTACAGGTTTCGACACCAAATCCAGTTTCGATGATCTGATCCACAATAACGGGGTCAACTGGACAAACGCATGCTCATGCAGCTCATCTCCAGTCATTAATTGGATTTCGGTGGATCGTATCAAATATATCTTTCCCAAGAAACTAGTATAATGCAGTTAGGAAAACAAGAAAATGCAGCAGCTTCCGCAGAGAACATTAATTATATATATAAGATGATGGCATGATGCATTATAGATTTCCACAATTTGTGGGTTGCATAATGATGATTTTATGATGGTAGCAGGTACGTGTAATGAAGCGGGCAAATAGGCTGACAACGTAGGAAAATGTGATCAACAAATTTATTCACAGGTTCCATAACCAAAGCAATCCTTGATGATCTATCTGATCCACAATGATGGGGATAACTGGACAACCCCATGTTCATCTTCAATTACCAATTGGACAGGCCGGATAGGATCTATTCTTGAAACTTGCTCGAATTGATTAGCACGAGGCAGTTAAGATCCAAGTTGTTATACCAAGGCAGCGCGACTTTTGCTCAGAATATTATAATAACGTAGGTATTCGACTGTATAATAACACAGGTAACCCATAACCATAGTCAAAGCTCATGGCCTGGGTGTTGCACATGTACATGGAAAACTCTTCCAATCTTTAATGCCTTTATCACATGGAAAACTCTTTTAAAATCGAGTTGTTGGAGAAAAAAAAAGGGTGGTGGGCACTACTGTCACAGTGAAAGCCTTTCACCCCACAAAAATTCTCGATGAACCCCACAAAACTCAACACGAAAAGATCAATGCTGCTACATTTACTGTTACACCAAGAGCCACATCTGTCTCCGGGGGTGTAGGATGGTAGTTTCTCTCAATATAGTCATCACCGGGAGCACATATACTTTGCCACGCAAACGCCATTTCTGTAATTGTATATATATATTAGATGATTAATCGTTGTTGGAAAAAATGAAAGATGAAAAGAAAATCTTCCATTTGAAAAGATAAGTAAAAATATTTGAAATGATCAACAAATTGGCTAGTAGCTAATGCGCTTACCAGTAAAGTACAAATTACTAATATTGCCGAGGGATGAATGATCCTACTTGTTGTCATCAATATACTAATACAAAAAAAAAAATCGAACTTTGTTTGTTGTTGAACTTTACAGATACTAAGCAGCTACTAAGTATGTGATGAAAATCTTTGCATCAATCAATAATGCTCTCCTAAGAGCAATTCCTATGGACTCAACAAATCAAAGATTTCTTCATTTTGATCCCATTATGGACTCAACAAACATGAAAAACGGATAAACAAATCAACAAATTTGTTGGTTTGTTGAGCGAGATGGAAGAACATGCACGCGCTGGATGTAAGGCCGGGCGATCGTGGCACACCCGCTGGCGTTTGAGCCAGAAAAACTAGCGTGTGTCTCAAAATCATCTGTTATTCCATCACACACCAGCGTCTCTGGTTAAAGCGCCGCGTTTTTCCCAAAACCGCCAACGGCTAAATCTGGACGACTGAAAAATCTTGTGATCCAACGGCTATAATTTTGAGTTCTATAAGTACTCCTTATTTCAACTCTAAATTAAAACATTCTACACATTCTTCTCTCAATCATCTACAAAAATGCCTCCCAGAGTTCGTGTTGTTAGATTCAGTCAACAAGAGGATTTAGCTATTTGTAGAGCCTTTGTTTTTCACACACAAGATGTTGTCTATAGAAATGTAGCCGAATCGACGTTGTGTTTCTGGGAGAAAGATTATAGAATGTTCGTCGATGAGATGGGGAACATTAATGGGCGTGATTCTCACGTATTGTCGCATCATTTTAGTTTAATTAGTCGTAACGTATCGGAATTCGTCGTTGTACTAGTGGAGAATCACAAAAATAAACTCAATGGTGAAGCTGTACATGAAGTGGAACCTAGAACACTAGCGATGTGGGAAGTATCTCACGTCGGACGATCTTTCGACTTCCAACATTCTTAGGGTGCTCAACAGATATGATCCCTACATCGCCCTAGAAATTCCACCACCCGACAAAAATTGACGCCTATGTAGTAGTTGTTTTAGTCTAATGTATTTATTTTATTCTCATGTATGATGTGGTTGTTTAATCTAATGCAGTTGTTTATGGGTAAAAATCGTTTCCGCCGATTTTGGTAAATTCGGTAGGTGAGTGAGAAACTGGTTTAAACCCTAAACAAATGTGCTGCACGTTAGCACTTTCTAGATTCGAGAGATCAATATGTACAAGTACGTCCTAAACCAAGAAATGGTCGTTCCAGACTTGCTTCGGTCACAAAGTAAAGGAGAAGGCTTGATTTGGGGAGGGAAGCAAAGAAAGGTGTTGAGACCAGAATAATTCTGGGAGAGTAGTGTCTCGATTTGTATCATAAAGTGAAAGCTTAGGAAGCTTGCAAGAGATGAAAGCTTTTTGGAGAGCTTGCAAAGTTGCCTTTTCTGAGAGTGTTGTATTTTTCTCCTGACCGAGACTTGTTGTCTGGTGAAAATAGGTAAGACCTATTTATACAAGTCGAGATTGAAACGTACCCTGACCTCATGAAGGAAGAGAATAAAGGGTGAAATAATGGGAGGAGGTGGTAACCGCATGGTGATTATGGGTGAAAACGTTTTCACCATTATTTCCTCATTTATTTGACCGCTTTATTCCTATTCACGCTTTCTTAATGTGAGCGTAGTGTACGCTGCATCTTTGTGACCGCCAAACCAAGACCCGGAAAGAATCCCCCAGTTTGTGTTGATGTCTCGAGTGTTGGTTGCACCTTGAGTGCAAGTGGCGCTGCTAGGGGCGCGTGTGGCATGTGCGGAATTCCTTTGTTGCGTGTTGCACCTCGAGCGCGAGTGGCAATGCCAAAGCTGCCAGTGGCGTGTGTGGCATGTGCCAATGGCATGTGCGGAATGCCTTGGTGATAGGTTGTACGTTTAGTGTAAGTGGCAATGCCAGAGCTGCTAGTGGCGTGTATGGCATGAATGCCTTGGTGGTAGGTTGTACGTTGAGTATAAGTGGCAATTCCAGAGCTGTTAGTGGCGTGTGTGGCATGTGCCAATGGCATGTGTGGAATGCCTTGGTGGTAGGTTGTACGTTGAGTGTAAGTGGCAATGCTAGAATTGCTAGTGGCGTGTGTGCAACGTGTCAATGGCATGTGCGGGATGCCTTGGCAATAGGTTGCACGGTTTGCAAGTTAGGCTACCAGCGTGGGTTTTGGCATGTGCCAATGGCGCGTACGGCCAAGTTTGCCTAGGTTGCACGGCTTGCAAGTTGGGCTACCAGCGTGCGTGTTTGGCATGTGCCAATGGCATGCGTGGCCAATTTGGATCACGACCTGGTAAGAAAATCTACCAGCGATGCGTGTTGGCATGCACCAATGGCATGCGTGGCCATTAGGACCACGGCTTGGTAAGAAAAGCTACCAATGGCATGCTCGGCCATTAGGGCCACGGCCTGGTAAGAAAAGATACCAGCGCGTGTTGGCATGTGCTAATGGCATGCTTGGCCATTAGGGCCACGACTTGGTAAGAAAAGCTACCAGCGAGCGTGTTGGCATGTGCCAATGGCATGCTCGGCTATTAGGGCCACGGTTTGGTAAGAAAAGCTACCAGCGAGCGTGTTGGCATGTGCCAATGGCATGCTCGACCATTAGGGGCACGGTTTGGTAAGAAAAGCTACCAGCGAGCGTGTTGGCATGTGACAATGGCATGCTCGGCCATTAGGGCCACGGTTTGGTAAGAAAAGCTACCAGCGAGCGTGTCGTCATGTGCCAATGGCATGCTCTGCCATTAGGGCCACGTCCTGGTGAGAAAAGCTACCAACGAGCGTGTTGGCATGTGCCAATGGCATGCTCGGCCATTAGGTCCACGCCCTGGTGAGAAAAGCTACCAGCGAGCGTGTTGGCATGTGCCAATGGCATGCTCGGCCATTAGGGCCACGCCTTGGTGAGAAAAGCTACCAGCGAGCATGTTGGCATGTGCCAATGGTATGCTCGGCCATTAGGGCCACGCCCTAGTGAGAAAAACTACCAGCGAGTGTGTTGGCATGTGTCAATGGCATGCTTGGCCATTAGGGCCACGCCACAGTGAGAAAAGCTACCGACGATGCGTGTTGGCATGTGCCAATGGCATGCGTGACCAATTTGGCCTAGGTTGCACGGTTTGCAATCCTAGGCGTGGGCGCTACTTTGGCATGGCGCGGCTAGGGCCAAGGTAAGTGTATGTGGCTTGGCGTTACGTGACCAGCGTAGCTAGGGCCAAGGCGGAGTGCGTTTGGCATGGCGCGGCTAGCTTGGGCTAGGTGTGGCTGGCATGATTTGCCATTGGCACGGAGGTGCGGCTAGCATGGTTGGCATGCTTTGGCGCGTTTGGTATGACTAGCATAGCTAGGGCCAAGGCAGAGTGTGTTTGGAACGGTGCGGCTAGCTTGGGCTAGGTGTGGCTGGCATGATTTGCCATTGGCACAGAGGTGCGGCTAGCATGGTTGGCATGCTTTGGAGCGTTTGGTGTGACTATCATAGCTAGGGAGTAGGGACAAGGCAGAGTGCGTTCGGCATGGCGCGGCTAGCTTGGGCTAGGTGTGGCTGGCATGGTTTGCCATTAGCAAGGAGGGCAATTAGGATTTTGTTCGTTGTAACCCTAATTTGAAAAAAATACCCCCTATTAATTACTGACTACATGCATTAAATGTTCTAATAAATGTGTCAGCGGTGACATTAGGTTATTTGGGGTTTTACGATTTTACCCTTTGTTTAAAAACCACAATCAACAGCAGTATGTTTTTATTTATGATATTGATGGTGCAATGTTTAATCCAAGAAAAAATTAAATTAGTGATCGCTGTCGTAAGCGACACAAATATAATTACACTTTCTTACTACTCAAAATATAAATATAGCAAGGGCAAGAAAGGATTGATCCCACAGAGAGGTCTAGGTTGTCAAATTGTTATGGTTTCCTATATAAAACACCGGAAGAATTTCGATTGTGTAAATAAAAATAAACAAAAAGCAAATAAAGTACGCAAATCAAGGATGTGAAATATTGGATAAAGGTTTCATCTTCAATTGTAAACAAGTTTATGAATATATGAATAGAATTCGTATTTAATCTCGCTATCATCAAAATCCATAGAATACCTTATTGCAAGAATACTCCGTAATTTCCAAAGTTATCAACACACACATTAGGGCTGCGTATGTGAAATCTACCTAAAGAATAACCTAACGCCTTGCGCTAATCAAGTTCAATTCCTAGGAGCATTAAGTTTCAGAAATAGGCTAATCAATGCAATTGAAATACATTGCGCAAACAATTCGAACAAAGGTCAATTTCTACATATGAATACAAGGATGTATCACTACAACCTAGAATCATATCATGCTACTAGTATTCAAGGTTATCGCTCGATGAAAACCTAAAATAGCTATAGATATGGATGTGAGTTCAATCAATTCTATACTCGACTAAACAAACATTCAATCATATTGCAATCCATCAATCATGCAATTATTGTATCCCGTAGAAATCATACGATAATATTGAGAGAAAACTAATTCATAAAAATCATAACTTGGTTGCAAAATCCAACTACATCTTCAACCAATAATAAAAACTTAGTTACTTGTGTTCATGGAGTTCATAACAAGAAGAAAGAGAAAAGACTTCATGGTTCTAAACCCTAGAATAAAAGTATAAGAGATGATAATAAAACGTGATGTATATAAAAAGATATCTCCAAAATTGTAGAAGTCTTCCCTTTTGTAGTCTTTTTCTCCTTCCAACTAGGTTTTGTCTTCAAAGTCCATTAGTTGGAAATTCACCCGGCCCACCATGGAGAGAAACCCGTGTAGAAATTTTGTCCCAAAAACGCTCGCCGGAAAACTGGGATTATGGCCGGAATCCCGCCGGAAACGTCGCCGGAAAGTGTCTCAGGTGACCGGCAGAGTCAAACCGGTCACCGGTCAACGGGTCAGAACGGCCGGGTCAGCTCGGTCAACGGGCTGAGTCAAACCGGGTCAAGACTCAGCTGAGTCAGGTGAGTCAGGGTCAGGTCAGCTGGGTGACAAGGCTGAGTTGGATGAGTCAGGCAGTCAGGGATTGTGAGTCAGCATCTGACTAGTCTGAGTTAATTCTGGCCAAATCTGTAGCACAATGATTGTGCTTCACCTGCAACCATCAGGCCTTGACTGCACCAGCCATGATGGCTGTGCTTCACTAGCTTATCCAGCCATGTTGGCCCTAACTTGCCACTCTGCACATTCTCAAGCCAAATTACTACCAGTGCCTTCACTGCAACTGCACTTCGCCTTACAACATTTCTTCCATGCCAGCAACTCATTGTACCTCAGCATTCATCATGCTACACAGGCTCCACCAGACTCATCACCACAAATCCATTCTACCTCTTCTTAACAGCACTGCATCCACCAATTCCAGTCCAATGACAACACCATCTCACTCACACCGCTTGCTTCTTCCCGCGGTCTCCCTCACTGCAATCCACCAAACATCAATCTCACTACCCGAGCCTCAATTCCTGTAGTTCAACCCAGACTCGAGTACCAACTCCTTCTACCAACACCACCTCCCTGCAACTACCAAATCTCATGAACCCATTCTCAGCTCCAGTGCATTGCAGCTGCAATTCCATCTGTTCTCGAGCCCGATCTCACAAAGAAGTATCTCAAGGCTGAGTCTGTCCTACTCCAGTTATTCTCCCAATCAAACCAGCTCCAGACAACAGTGCCACACTTGCCATTCCTTGTTATCTGATGTGAGCTCTGTAGCAGCTGTATCAACTCAGTCCCCTGCAATCCCTTGCACCTGCAGCAGCCTTGAGTCATATCTCAGGTCAGCTCCACTCATTTGTCTGAGCAACACCACTACCAGCCACAAGCACCAGCCACTACCATCAGTCCATTCTGCTCCCTGTAATGCCATACTCAAACTCCCGGTTGCATCCGCACTGCAATCTTCCTCCACATCCATCCAAAGGCACCAAAGTGTAGCACGGCCATAACAGGACCACCACCACTAACCCTTGTTCACCAGTATCATGCCTGCAATTCCATCTCAGAGCCATAACACCATACATCTCAGAATCATCCTCTCTGAGTCCACACATCATCAAACCCTGGCCAATCACCAGCCCCTGACCTGCAATTGCAGTTCACTTGCATTTCACAAGCTCAGAATATCCATCCAGTCACAGCTCATAACCACCAGTACCCATTCCCTGACTAGCTACGGTCCATCTCCTGGCCACATCGCCTTCACTTCCTTGTTAAGCTTGACCCAGCACCATCATCACAGGCAGTACCACCGTCTTCACCTGTTGTTGCTGCTGCGTTTGTTCTCAGTCGAGAACATTCAAGTCAGCAGAATCGCAAACAAATACCACGACCAACACCAGCTTGAGAACTCGCTGCCATTCATTACCTCGGCCAATTTCAGTTCAACCCAAAAATCCCTAAAATCAATTGATGTTGCTGTCTTCAATTTCACCATGGAATTCATCTCAGGACTTCATCCTTGTTCATGAAAACGCTTCAACATCCAATTCAAGCCAAACCCATCCTTTCTTTGCATTCTCGGATTCGAAATCATCATGAACCTCTACCTCAAACCCTAATTTCTCTATTTCTTCTCAACAAATCCTAACTCCAAATTTCTCTCATCAATTCCTCCATCAAATCGCCCACAACCCGACTAAACTCGATTTGCATTCAACACCCATTAAATCTCTTCCATTTCCTTGAATCTCTCTACCTCGATTTCAACGGCGAGTCATGGCTGCGTTTCTCTCTTCTTCTTTTTCTCAATCTCGGATGAGAAATGAAAAATGGTTCCTCCGTATGTTAGGTAGTAGGTTGGGATGGTTATCGCCACTGGTTGCTCCCGATAAGGGCTAACCACATTGTGACCCCTTAACACCGGCTCGGCTCCCAATAGTGTTCCTTCAAATAGAGTTGGCCCTTAACCGTGACTGGGCTCCAGATAGCACATGCCTGTGAAATGACACTCTTGCCCTTATTGCTTATGAGTTCTTGTTTTGCCCATAACTTCTTCATACGATGTCGGAATGACTCCGTTCTTTCGGCATTGTCTTCATCTTCTCGTCCTCTACACAATGAAAAGTAGAAATCTTGTATTTGAACGAGTTCCAATTGGTCTTTTTGCTCCAAATGACTCCATTGCACCTAATAAACTCAAAAGCACACATAAGATACATAATTTACAAGAAAACTCGCAAAGAAAGCATAAATACTAGATATTAAATACGGTGTATTCTACACCTATCAAATTCCCCCACACTTAGACTTTGCTAGTCCTCGAGCAAATCAAACAAAACAAAACTAAAATACAACAACTCCGTGTCGTCGAGGCTACGGTCACTTTTAGCATAAATAACAAGCCTTTAAACCCCTAGGTGTCCCTAGTGGACGAGTTATAGTCTCGTGAAGGTTTACAAGAGATATACCTACAAAACCTATATTCAAACTCCGCCTATTTGTGACAAATCAATGAACGAATCCAAAATGACTACAGGAGGAGGTACCTTGCAAATTCAATTCATATATTAGTAAATAACTCTAATTAGATAGTCGAACAAGCCACAATACTCGGAAACTAACAAACCACAATCACAATGAAAAGATTAAGAAGATGGATATAGATGTAGATGTTGGCGAATATTCACAAGTGTTCGATGTTTCCCATATCTGTCTGAAGGTCACTGCTAAGATGAACCTAATCCTATTGGATTGAGCTACTTCGTGCTGAATGCTACATCAAATCAATTGGCATATACAAGGGAACCAAGAGTGACTTTATTCAACACAATAATAAATTTTTTCTTTATATGATTGGATCAAACTGGATCCAATTTCTCTTTTTTTTTTTTTTAGACGGCATGATTAGATCTTTTGGATCCAAGCGCATGCTTCTTGTCAGCAAGTACATGATAGTTGCCTTGGATCCCGCATTCCACGCTTGTTTAGGCGACGGAGACAGGGACTACGTTTCACACATACTGCTATTCCCAAGTGTCTTTTTATTCCGTTTTGGTCTAATTGATCGGTCCTTTTTTTTTTCTTTTTTCATTTTTTTTTCATTTTCATTTTTTTTTTTTTCATATATATTTTTTTCATCATTTTTTTTCTTTTTCTAGTAACTCAATCACTCTATTTCATCCTAGCAGTAATAACACGTCGATGTTTAGTGACCCACCAAAGCACTTAGAGAACAATAGATAAATATGGAAAAATAAAAATAGAATGTGATATGGTGATATTCCGAGATATGGTAACAACTATCATGTTAATTTGTGATTTCTGAGCTATATTCTTCCCTTTTAGTTAATTGGTTCCTCAACTCCTGCATTCAAAATGGTTCCATCCACTAATGGTGTCAAAAACAAACTATACAAACATATAAATGCTCCCCCACACTTAAACTTCACATTGTCCTCAATGTGTAAAACCGAAAGTTCAGAATTCTGACATAACAGCAGATAAAACGCAAAAACTGTGCAAATTGGTAAGGAATTTGGAAAAACTCCATTTCACAAAAGTTGTTCATCTACGTGTTTTCTACACAGTGTCAAAATTTCACAGTATTTAGATAAACAGTCTGACAGTTATGGTCTCTGGACTGAACTACGCGCAGTCTGAAATTTTCTGACGAAAAAGGTATTCGTCATAATTCTCTTCTAAGATAGATTCCGGACTCAATGAAATTAAACATGGGGATTCAAATATGATATAAAAACAGTAAAAATAAATAAACAAAACAAAAATAAAAAGCAAAAGGATAAGAGATACAAAACCGGTGGGTTGCCTCCCACTTAGCGCTTGTTTTATAGTCGTCAGCCCGACTACATCCTTGCAAGATTCATTCCCCATACACCAATAATCTGAAAAGTTGGGGATCCGTCCATAGAACCTGTTTTGCAAACACTAGCTTCACACAAATATTAGTAAAATAAAGCAAAAGTGAAGCTATTAACCGATAAAAGCTTCCCCCACACTTATTCTTGTCCACACATGGAAGTGTATAAAGAATATAGAAGTCGGGTCCTTCCACGGTTTCTTGTTCCATAACCTGCATAGTATGAGAATCAAGTTTCTCTAATGGCGGAAAACGAGAAACAAAGTCATCCAACAATATTCTCGAAGCACATACATTCAAACCAATAAGAGGTAAAGGAGAAGAAATAATAGGCAAAGGGTTAGATAAACCTTTCACAATCTCTTGTATCATGGAATCCTCTTCATCCTTGAAAAACTCAAGTGAATTATTCACCTCATGTATATCATGGTCCTCTATCAAACCTTGCAACCATTCTTCGTCCGTTTCTGCCGTAACCAAAGTCTCGACATAAACATCATCATTACAATCATGCACAAGTTCAATTGGGTCTTCCACAATATTGGTCAAACCGGTCTCATTCTCAACACACTCCTCTTTGTTGTAAGGCACATACTCTTTTGCGGATGCAATATTGTCCATAAGGAATTTCTTTAGAACACTCATTGCATCATCCTCAAGCTCTACCTTTTGAATAGGTTCTTGATCGTTATAAAGATCAATGCTTGAGTAATCCACACAAGTGTCGACATATTCCTCTTCGTCTTCATCTTGATCCCAAAAAGACTCCATTGTACACTCCTGGGGATGTCACCATGAGTTGGTTCAAACGATGTATTTGCATAAGAATCATCATCACTATCATAGTCATCATAAGGTTGTTCCTCGCTGAATTTAGTGTTACTTATCTCTAACTCATCCTTTTGAATAGGTGAATGATCATTATTACGATCAAGAGTTGAGTTAACTACACAAATATCAACAAAAGTCCCCGAAGGTTCGCCTTTTCAACATAATTATTCATTTCCTCCTTGTACTCATCAATGCCTTGTCTTAAAGTGGAAACATCTTTTGAAGCTCTTGGAGTGATTCATCCAAATTCTGAAAATAGTGTTCCATTTGTTTGTAAAGCTCATTCGACAAAGAAAAAGTAGAATTACTTACTTCAGTATTGTTAGGCCAATTATATTCCCTTTGAATGGGTGGATGATCATAACCACGATCACAAATTGGGCAAAACATACTATTATTAGCACATTCGGTCGATGAAAGTTGTTCCATGCTTGGTTGTCTACAAATTGACTCCATCTTTGTCCATAAATTGTTGCATTTCATCTACCAAATTAGAGGAAATATTATAAGGAAAACAACTATTCTCCCCTCCTTGTGGTTGCTCACTTACATAACCACCATAAGAAGGTTGATATGTATGAGAATAACTCATAGGGTACGTGGAGTATTGATCATAGCCAAAGGATTGGTTTTGATTATACTCCCCATAAGGGTGATAGTTTTCATGTTGTTGAGGTTGAAAGCCGTATTGATTGCTCCAATAAGCTCCGTCCATAGAAATAAGCACCTGAAATAAGATTCTCAAAACTCGGGTAAGAACCAAATAAGAAAAAGTAAAACAAAAACTAAATACAAAAATAAGAAACCAAAAACAATTAACAACCGTTGCTTCCCCGGCAACGGCGCCAAAATTTGATCGCTGTCGTAAGCGACACAAATATAATTACACTTTCTTACTACTCAAAATATAAATATAGCAAGGGCAAGAAAGGATCGATCCCTGAGAGAGGTCTAGGTTGTCAAATTGTTATGGTTTCCTATATAAAACACCGGAAGAATTTCGATTGTGTAAATAAAAATAAACAAAAAGCAAATAAAGTACGCAAATCAAGGATGTGAAATATTGGATAAAGGTTTCATCTTCAATTGTAAACAAGTTTATGAATATATGAATAGAATTCGTATTTAATCTCGCTATCATCAAAAGCCGTAGAATACCTTATTGCAAGAATACTCCGTAATTTCCAAAGTTATCAACACACACATTAGGGCTGCGTATGTGAAATCTACCTAAAGAATAACCTAACGCCTTGCGCTAATCAAGTTCAATTCCTAGGAGCATTAAGTTTCGAAATAGGCTAATCAATGCAATTGAAATACATTGCGCAAACAATTCGAACAAAGGTCAATTTCTACATATGAATACAAGGATGTATCACTACAACCTAGAATCATATCATGCTACTAGTATTCAAGGTTATCGCTCGATGAAAACCCTAAAATAGCTATAGATATGGATGTGAGTTCAATCAATTCTAGACTCGACTAAACAAACATTCAATCATATTGCAATCCATCAATCATGCAATTATTGTATCCCGTAGAAATCATACGATAATATTGAGAGAAAACTAATTCATAAAAATCATAACTTGGTTGCAAAATCCAACTACATCTTCAACCAATAATAAAAACTTAGTTACTTGTGTTCATGGAGTTCATAACAAGAAGAAAGAGAAAAGACTTCATGGTTCTAAACCCTAGAATAAAAGTATAAGAGATGATAATAAAACGTGATGTATATAAAAAGATATCTCCAAAATTGTAGAAGTCTTCCCTTTTGTAGTCTTTTTCTCCTTCCAACTAGGTTTTGTCTTCAAAGTCCATTAGTTGGAAATTCACCCGGCCCACCATGGAGAGAAACCCGTGTAGAAATTTTGTCCCAAAAACGCTCGCCGGAAAACTGGGATTATGGCGGAATCCCGCTAGGAAACGTCGCGGAAAGTGTCTCGGGTGACCGGCGAGTCAAACCGGTCACCGGTCAACGGTCGAAGCTGGGCCGGGTCGGCTCGGTCAACGGGGCCGAGTCAAGCCAGGTCAAGACTCACCGTGAGTCGGGTGAGTCGGTCGAGGTCACCGGGTGACAAGGTCGAGTTGGATGAGTCGGGCGATCGGGGATTGTGAGTCAAAGATTCGACTAGTCCGAGTTAATTCGGCCAAATCAGAAGACAATGATTGTGCTTCACCCGCAACCATCGGGCCTTGATGCACCTGACCATGATGGTCGTGCTTCACTAGCTTATCCGCCATGTTGGCCCTAACTTGCCACTCTGCACATTCTCAAGCCAAATTACTACCAGTGCCTTCACTGCAACTGCACTTCGCCTTACAACATTTCTTCCATGCCAGCAACTCATTGTACCTCAGCATTCATCATGCTACACAGGCTCCACCAGACTCATCACCACAAATCCATTCTACATCTTCTTAACAGCACTGCATTCACCAATTCCAGTCCAATGACAACACCATCTCACTCACAGCTGCTTCTTCTCTGCCAGTCTCCCTCACTGCAATCCACCAGCATCAATCTCACTACCTGAGCCTCAATTCCTGTAGTTCAACCCAGACTCGAGTACCAACTCCTTCTACCAACACCACCTCCCTGCAACTACCAAATCTCATGAACCCATTCTCAGCTCCAGTGCATTGCAGCTGCAATTCCATCTGTTCTCGAGCCCAGTCTCACAGCAGTATCTCAAGGCTGAGTCTGTCCTACTCCAGTTATTCTCCCAATCAAACCAGCTCCAGACAACGGTGCCACACTTGCCATTCCTTGTTATCTGATGTGAGCTCTGTAGCAGCTGTATCAACTCAGTCCCCTGCAATCCCTTGCACCTGCAGCAGCCTTGAGTCATATCTCAGGTCAGCTCCACTCATTTGTCTGAGCAACACCACTACCAGCCACAAGCACCAGCCACTACCATCAGTCCATTCTGCTCCCTGTAATGCCATACTCAAACTCCAGTTGCATCTGCACCTGCAATCTTCCTCCACATCCATCCAAAGGCACCAGTAGCACTGGCCATAACAGGACCACCACCACTAACCCTTGTTCACCAGTATCATGCCTGCAATTCCATCTCAGAGCCATAACACCATACATCTCAGAATCATCCTCTCTGAGTCCACACATCATCAAACCCTGGCCAATCATCAGCCCCTGACCTGCAATTGCAGTTCACTTGCATTTCACAAGCTCAGAATATCCATCCAGTCACAGCTCATAACCACCAGTACCCATTCCCTGACTAGCTACGGTCCATCTCCTGGCCACATCGCCTTCACTTCCTTGTTAAGCTTGACCCAGCACCATCATCACAGGCAGTACCACCGTCTTCACCTGTTGTTGCTGCTGCGTTTGTTCTCAGTCGAGAACATTCAAGTCAGAAGAATCGCAAACAAATACCACGACCAACACCAGCTTGAGAACTCGCTGCCATTCATTACCTCGGCCAATTTGATTCAACCCAAAAATCCCTAAAATCAATTGATGTTGTCTTTGTCTTCAATTTCACCATGGAATTCATCTCAGGACTTCATCCTTGTTCATGAAAACGCTTCAACATCCAATTCAAGCCAAACCCATCCTTTCTTTGCATTCTCGGATTCGAAATCATCATGAACCTCTACCTCAAACCCTAATTTCTGTATTTCTTCTCAACAAATCCTAACTCCAAATTTCTCTCATCAATTCCTCCATCAAATCGCCCACAACCCGACTAAACTCGATTTGCATTCAACACCCATTAAATCTCTTCCATTTCCTTGAATCTCTCTACCTGATTTCAACAGCAGTCATGGCTGCGTTTCTCTCTTCTTCTTTTTTCTCAATCTCAGATGAGAAATGAAAAATGGTTCCTCCGTATGTTAGGTAGTAGGTTGGGATGGTTATCGCCACCTGGTTGCTTCTGATAAGGGCTAACCACATTGTGACCCCTTAACACTGGCTCGGCTCCCAATAGTGTTCCTTCAAATAGAGTTGGCCCTTAACCGTGACTGGGCTCCAGATAGCACATGCCTGTGAAATGACACTCTTGCCCTTATTGCTTATGAGTTCTTGTTTTGCCCATAACTTCTTCATACGATGTCGGAATGACTCCGTTCTTTCGGCATTGTCTTCATCTTCTCGTCCTCTACACAATGAAAAGTAGAAATCTTGTATTTGAACGAGTTCCAATTGGTCTTTTTGCTCCAAATGACTCCATTGCACCTAATAAACTCAAAAGCACACATAAGATACATAATTTACAAGAAAACTCGCAAAGAAAGCATAAATACTAGATATTAAATACGGTGTATTCTACACCTATCAATTAGTTATGATATTGATGGTGCAAATGTGAAGACATCCACATGTTTGGTTTAGATAATCATAATAACACAAAATAAACAACAAACTAAATAAAATAATACCATAGTGAATCGATTTATCCTTCAACTTCAATCAGCCCACTCCACCAAAAAAACACCTACGACATTTCCAAAAATGCCTTCTATATGTGTCTTCTTCATAAGAAGTGCACAAATGCATAAAAGTCTTGCAACCGGGCTTTGAGAATCCACTGATTCTCTGTAGACAATGTTTATATTCGTGATCTCCATATCCACAATGCCTGCAGTTTAATAACTTTTTATTCAATTTGGCTTTAAGTTTGAAGCTTTTGTAGAGTGTTGCAATCTTTTCATCTTCTTCTTCTTTAATCTTCATAGCATCATCTAGCATATGTGGTTCCTCTGGACCGTTGGGATCTTGACATTGGAAATACCTGAGCTTTTCCGGTTGTGATTCAATCACCATTCTGATGCGTGATCAACCTTCCCGCGGACACTTTGAATACACCCAAGGGCATTGCATAAGACTATGGTTATCCATGAAACATAATGGACAAACATAATGGACACATAATATTTTCTTCGCTTTTCCTTTAGAAAACATGGTGGATGTTGTTGGCTTAAGAAAGAAATCTGTTAGTTTGGTAGAGAATAAATCCAAGTGTTGTATTTATCACAAAAAAAAAAAATAAAATAAAATAAAAAAAGGCGTTGGTAATTGAAACCCCGCAGCGCTTCCCAAAAGGGTTCAACATTCACCCACATCCAAATTTGGGTGTTGCATCACAAATCATTGTAAAATTTATTGGGTTTTCTGACATTCAATTTGCACCGCTTCCCAAAAGGGTTCAACATTCCTCTTTTGGAGGGTATATTAGGGTGAATGCCATTTATGAGTGGTTTTTCCACATCCCAATTTGGGTGTTGCAGTATGAATCATTGAAAAATTAGATGATGTTATTTCTAAACTTTTCTTTCTCTTTTTTCTGGTGTACAAATTGTTCTTCTTTTTTCAGACCGACAGAATACATGATGTAAACTGTTTGTTGTGAATAAGGTTATGGATTGATCAATCATTCATCTAAGTTCTTGAAAAAATATCTAACATCGAATATGTGTTTTTGTTTGTCTCTATTCTCTTTCTATATTAGGATATCAAATGAAAAGTTGATAGTACTCAGTACCCTCGCTTTTTCATTTGGTATCAGGGCATCTTTATGTATTACGTAGTCACTTCCGACATGATAATTCTTAGTTATATATTATTGGGAGAGTCCAAATCATACCTATCATTCTTTTGAGGCTCGCAGTTCAACTGTTGTTACTGCTAGCTGGTCCTGGCTCGATAATTTTGAAGTATCTTCAGAATAAGTGAACGTGAATTAGATAAAGGTTATTGAAATCGAATGTTATACACATCCATAAGGAATTTGTACACTATATACTTGTGTATTTGTACAACACATAGTTTTCAATGTAATATAACAAGGATTGCAAGCAAAGTAACAAGATATATTCTACGTAAGTGGAAATATAGTAGTTTGTGGCAGAAAACAAAGAATCTCTGAAGTATATGACTGTTATTTTGAAGTACATCAAGGATTCTGACCTTCGTAAAGGGTTCCAAGAACTTTGAGACGCTTACTTCACTATTTATAATCATTGCCATATACCACCGACTAATGCGCCATGATGGTGTATTATTCAGCTCTGGCGTGATGGCCAACTTAATTATTGCACCATGTATGATGACGCAACATTGCTCTCGGGCAGCCACTCACTGGCGTGATACACCATGATGGTGCAACATTGCACTTGCGCAGCCTCCAATTGGCGTTATGCACCATGATTGTGCAATAACGTCCCTTGGCTAATATTCCTATGTAATGCTCTACGATGGTGCGATATCGTTTTTGTCCAACCACCCATTGATATAAGATACCCTTTAGTAGAGATCTCTTTAAAATGGTATTGTCAAACTTGAACATGTGCCTTCTGAATAACAATTGGCTCATATTTTCACCAAACCGCTAGATGCCCGAACATTAAACAATTTGCTCATATTTTTAACTGAACGATTTAACTTACTATTTCCCCTGTAACGAAATATTATCTTTCGGGAAATAAAGCTTGTTGTTCCAACAAACGAATCTGTCTTCCTGAAATTAATTGATTCAAACCTAAATTTAATCAAACTGAAAAGCATGAAACTAATCGATTATAACCCTAGAACTCTATACTACATTTTTGTAAGAACCGGAGAGGAGACAAATTTGGAAATAAAATTATCTAATTGGTTTCCTATGATATATGTAGGGATGGATAGTGTTATCATTATTAAAATATGTAACATGATAATTTGGGTTAGATTTGAAGAGAAAATTAGTACTCCCTTCGGAATTTTGAATTTTGTTTGTCCTATTAGATAGGAAGAATATTAATTCCAAGATAAATATTTTCACACGTACCCTTACATAGATATATAATTGCCTTATTAATATGACAAGGGGTTAAAGATGAAAAGGAAAACATAAAAAAAATTATGAATTCAATGTACTCTTTTTAATCTAAAAAATTAACTCTCTCCCCTATATATATGGTACGGAAGAGTAATATAATCATTTTCCCCGAATACGGAGTAGATCATATTGATCCATTAATACAAGAAACCCGAGAATTAAATGGCTCCGGATCGTCTGTTACCAATTGCCTTTGTTCCTCTATTCCCGCCAATCCCCAGTCGCCATGTGTCTCCTATTATAACTAACTACCTTTACAAATTTGGATGTGAGATACTTGACTAATTTAACGGATCTTTTAAGAGGGAAAATTAGGAAATAAAGATTTCTCCCTTCATTATCTATTTTGTGATCTACGTCCTCCTTCCTAACCCAGCAACATACTCCCCAGTCATCACCCACAATTTTGCAGTCTGATGTTGGTTCCCTTTTCAGACACCTAAAAAAGAAAATGAATCAAATGAAAAAGGTAATACTTTATTATTTTTCTTGGTTTTGCGCACAAATGACTACTAACATTTTGCAATATCTATGCCAGTTCCTAATCCAGATTTCTGCAGAGCTTAAGATGCTCCATGTTTTCAACGGTCCCTGAGAGCATTGCTTGTCTACAGTTCAAGACAAGTTACATTTCCAACGGGGAACTTGCTAAAGGATGTGTAAAAGCAGCAGCGACGCGGTAGACATTATCTGCCTGCTACTTCTGCATATACGTTGCCGTGACTCTTTTAGGATCAAAATGTCATATATAGTAGCTAATTTTAGTAATGCACTTCATAGATATCCTATTTTACATAGTTTAACATTCAAATCTTGTTACCTGCTGATGCTCCATGAACAAAAACTAAACACGACTAATTAGTAGGATGTAAAGAAGAAGATGATATTGCGGGATAGATAATTAAGGGAGAAATCTTTATTTCCTAATTTTCCCTCTTAAAAAATCCGTTAAATTAGTCAAGTATCTCACATCCAAACATCCAAATTTGTAAAGGGAGTTAGTTATAATAGGAGACACATGGCGACTGGGGATTGGCGGGAATAGAGGAACAGAGGCAATTGGTAACAGACGATCCGGAGCCGAATTAAATGGAAAGTCAACTTGTTGGGAAACAAGTGGATGAAATTGTATAAATACTCACTGTCTCCAAACAGTCAGTTAATGTCACCATGTGTCGGAGAAAACGTGGTCGTTAATAATTATCAGGGATCTCTATGCGATCTCAGAACAACGATTTTTCTTTAAATTTACGGTTTTTTTTTTTGTTGCTCCCTCCGTCCCCCTCTGCAGTCCACAAGCGACTTTCGTTTGATCACTGAAATGGTGCCCGCCTATGAACCTTGGCCCTGGCCCATATCACTACTTGTTTAGGTTGCTCTGCTAAATAAATTAGTGACCTAACTCCACTCCTAATTGATAATAGTATTTGAACACCGCTGCCACAGTGGGAAGGTCGATGGGAAGGTCGATCGAAGAAAGATGAAGCATCCCGTTTTTTTCATCAGTTTGCAACACCGGAGAAAATTAGTTGATGCATAGACCAAAATATGTGGTGATTTGCACAATGATTCTGCATTCAGTTTTCGAAAATTGTGTCTAAAAATGAAAGTATCACTTTTCCTAAAACAGATGGAGTACATCGTTTTTATTAGTTGCAATAGAAAATTAGCTGATGCATAAACCAAAATATAGATGTATAATGTGTTATGCATTCTTTGTAGTGGTTTGTATAATGGCTATGCATTCAATTTTCGAAATTTGTGCCTCAATTGAAAGTATCACTGTTCCTGAAACTGAGAGAGTATATCGGTTTATTAGTTGCAACAGAAAATTAATGCATAAACTAAATTATGGCTACATAACGCGTTATGCATCTTTTGTGGTGGTTTGCATAATGGTTATGCATTCAATTTTCGAAAGTTGTGTCTAAAATGATAAACACCTCCGAATTTTCGTAAAAACTTTAAATTTTGATTTTGTTGTTTATATTCATTGTGTAAATTTCTTTAAAACCTTTCCAACAAGATAAAATTTGTAAAATTCCATGGTACGAATTTTTAGATATGTTATATTCTACTTTGCTTGCCAATTATACCCCTAAAAGGTAGGAAAAATTTTGTCCATTGAAAAAGTAACCAAAATTTTTATCACACCGCACAATTTCCAATCTTTTTATCAGTTTGCATATTTGTGTTAGGCTTCATTTTGCCGACCGACCGGAGGGCCAGAAGAGTCCAAATCACGATATTGAGATATGCTTATCATCAAGTAATAAAGAGAATTTACATTAGCCCTAGTAAGGTTTTGTTTGTGTTGCTAATTATAGCATTGCAAATCGACCGTGTTATCTTCTCAAATCATACCAATGCTGAATGCAAATATATCTCCCTTTAAAGGAAATAAGAGGAATGAACAGTTCCCCCTTTTAAATGAAATTCGGCCGCCGGATCACTTTGTAACGATAATCTGTTCCTGATACTTTTACACATTATATAGCATTGCTAGCTACACATGAACTGGAAATTTCTGTTTCAGTGATATTTTACCAGTTTGACACACCCATTCCGAGCACGTGTGAGTCCCAACTGTGGCCACGCTGCGCCTAAATGTTACTAAATTGGAATACCGTTGCCCAATACATTTGGAACGGAAATGTTAGCAAAAGACGCCCCACAGTTCCATGCGTGCCGATAGCGGCTGTGCAGAGCACGGGCACACCCCTTGTTAGTTTATAATTATTATAATGAGGGCGAGAATTGTTATTATGAACAAATTTGAGGGTAAAATCGCATATTTTCCAGTTCACCATTACTCAGTTGCACTTGGTTTTCTATAAATAAATAGATGATCTTCATACCCACCAAACACATTCAGTCCGCAAAATGGGTTGGTTCCGAAGCAGTTCATCATGGGTTGGTCTTTTCCTTTTTGCATCAGTTGGATGCTTAGCTTTGTTAATCCGTAAGTAGTACTTATAAATCTATTTCGTTTTCTCTGATATCAATTATTTTTACCTTGTAAAAAAGAGAAGAGATTGTGATGCTTAAACCCTCATGTTTTATGTAGAGATGCCAAGCACTGAAGCCTGTTTACAATGTGCTTCACCCCCATCATGTCAATGTTGCAACACAGATGTAGACATTCAAATCTCGATTACATCAGGATGTGCAGCACCACCTCCAGGTCCTTCTCCTACCCCTCCTCCTCCATCTTCACCATCACCTCCACCTCCATCTCCTCCACCACCATCACCGCCACCTCCATCACCACCACCCCCATCACCCCCACCTCCATCACCACCACCCCCATCACCCCCTCCGCCATCCCCTCCTCCTCCTTCCCCTCCACCGCCATCACCCCCACCGCCATCTCCTCCGCCGCCATCACCCCCACCTCCATCTCCTCCTCCACCACCTCCGCCAAGACCCATAGGAGATTTATGCGAACCGACGGAGAACTCTTTTTCTAGGTATGAAACAAGTTGCGCAGCTTGTACACAGGCTGATTGTGATAGTCAATGTACCGCAATTGGAGAAACATCTTCATTTTTTTTCTGCGACACTGCTCATTTCCTCTGCTCCTGTTGTTGCACCAAAAGCTCACTTTCTTCATCATCAACAAGGCCTCGTAATCGTGGTTCATCATTATTCAGGGCAGCACGAATGATTCACTAAAGCAGCAGTGCCATTAGCTAGCTTCCGCCAATGGTTCTTTTTTTCTCGTCCAAAATAAGATGTTAAGTGAACACTTGAATTTTTAGCTGGTTGATGGTGGTAGATCTAAAATTTTATGTTTTCTTCTGCTGCTAGATTCCGCTAAACTATTTGTATCATTAAGAGCTCTCCTGTCAATTTAAGTGTATTGTATGACCATAAGAATTATTCAACAAGTATTTTTTATTTTATTTTGGACAAGAAATTGGCAAATTTTATAAAAGGGTGCTTATCATCACAAAAAAAAGTGATAACAAGCAAAATCAAAATTACATGGATGTGTTTGTAACAGCATTACATATCAAAGTACATAAAGCAAAATCTTTGAAAATATCGGTGTTTATGGCCTAGTTGAACAACAAATTTTCTTCTCCAAGTCCTTTTTTTTTTTTTTTTTTTTGAAAAGAGGGTTTTTCATTAAAAACTCAAAGTTGAACTTCTCTTGGGTACCTAGTCCCCACCGAGTCATTCATCACAATTACATTAAGGAATTCAGGTACAGTGTGATCCCATATCATCGTGGAGTTGTTGTTGCTTCCCGTTCCTTGTTGTATTTGTTTTTTTTGCTGCAAGATCCGCCAGACCATCCGCCGCCTGATTCGCTTCCCTATATATGTGTGTGATGTGAACACCGCGTAGTTTCCTCAGGAGATGTTGTATTTCGTGCAGCATATTCTGTATAACCCATGGTGCCTCAGATGCATCTTTCGATAGTAGTGTGAGTAATGCCGAGGAATCAGTTTCAAAGTGTAGGTTGTTCCATTCCCTGGTTGTTGCCATTCTGGTTGCCAGAAGAAGAGCCCATGTCTCGGCCACCAGAGCCGAAGTCTTGCCAATAGATGCCGACATCGCCATGATCACGCCACCGTGTTCGTCTCTGCAAATCCAACCCACACCAGCTGCCCTCGGCGTTCCCTGGGCATCCGTTTTACTAGCTCCATCAGTGTTGATTTTCAACCAGTCCCGCCTCGGTGCATTCCATTGAATCCACATAGTCGCTGATCCTCTGGTTGTGTTTTGGGTTGGACTATTATGTTTGCAAATATTGTGTTGCATGGCCCATCTGTATTCCTGACTTAGTAATACAGCTATGTGGAATGTTTGCATTGGCGATTGTGTGTTGTTATTGTATACCTTCGCATTCCTTGCTAACCAAATATTCCACAACAGATAGCAGCACAACGTGGTGGCTTTCCTCTGCGCGTGAATTTCCAGAAATTCTGTATAATTTGATGGTGGTTGGATGATTTGAGTTGTTGTCGTTCTCCCTCCTCGTACTTGGTTGTTAGACCCAGCTGGGTGTTTTTGTTGGCAAATGGTGTTGGGCAGTGGATGCGGTGGCAACACAATATCTTTGTAAGCATTGTGATGGTCCGCATTGCTGTTGACGTGCCTGCAAAATAGACGCCACGTTTCTTTGGCCCCCGGACATTCAAAGAGACAATGTTGGATTGTTTCCGGATGTAGGTGACAGATAGGACACATGTTGGTGCTGAGTATGTGTCTAAAAAACAGAGCATCAAAAGTTGGGAGGCTCTGTTGACTGACTTTCCAAAGGAAAAGTCATAGTTTTTGGGGGCAGTCCGATTTCCAGATCGCTTTGTACATTTGCTCCATATTTCTTGTACCCGCCTGTGGATTGAGGTTTGGTGTGGATGACTCAGTTTTCATGAGTAGCTCGTATCCACTCTTGACCGTGTATCTTGCCCTTTTGGCGTGAGGCCAAATCTGTTTATCCGGGGACCGTCGGGTTTGGAACATGGATTGCTCGGATTGCATCGACAATGTCGCCGGGAAGGTCGGTGCAATAACTCGGTGTTCCAATTAAAAGTGTGTGATGTGATCAAGGTACTTACCCACTTTGGTTACCAATACCTCCCATGTTGGTCATCCTGGCCTGCCTGGTATCCAATTATCCATAATTTTGGTTGACTTTCCATCTCCGATCTGCATGGCCAAATTGTCTTGGACAAAAGGAGCAATCTTTGATATGTTTTTCCAAGTAGGGCTAGCCGCCGCCGTAGGGGTTGGTAGGCTTCTCAAAATCGGATGTTGGCCCAAGTACTTTGTCCTGTAAACCGTGTTGCAGATAGTATCTGGTTGAGCATGTATTTGCCAAACTCTTTTGCCCAGAAGTGCAAAGTTGTGTTTTCTTGCATTCCTAATCCCTAAACCTCCCTGTTTGATTGGCAGTTGTAATTTCTCTTTGCTCGCCATATGCAGCTTTTTCTTCTCCTTGTCATGTCCCCAAGTCCTATGTGAACTTGATTATAGGGCCATTTATAAGATTGAAGTCCTAGCTGAATCATTCCGCGAAAAGGTAGTTTTTCAAGCACTGAATCATTCGGCGTAACTATCTAGCATGCTAGTTCACATGCTAGCAACTGGTAGGAGAGAGAAGTGTTAATTTTTTTGCCACACTTTTTTTTAATTGCAACACTTAAGTGCTAATCTAGCACCTCCAATCTAGCCCATAAGACTTAGTGGTTTCAGGTTCGGTTCATAAATTTGTGGACCCATAACCGGTCACATTTAAAATCTAGGATACCCGTTGGGTATTAAGAAAACTATAAAGATAACTTAAAAACTTAATTTCTTTTTCTTTTTGCTTGAATCAAAATTATTTTTATAAATATTTATTACTATTTCTTTTTTAATGTACTAAATAAGGATTAAATGTAAGAAAAAAATCGAAAAAAACAAAATCAAAACGAAAACTAGCAAAATACTTATAATTTTGCTAAAAATATATATGAATAAAAGGATAAATAACCGGGTACCCGATCGATATTACCCATTTGGACCCGTTAAGATTCGGCTCCCATCGGATCCTAAGTTGTTAATGGGTTTGAATTTGGGACTCAGACCCGGACCCAAATTTACCGGTTTCGGGTAATAGGTACCCATTCACAGCCCTAGGTGCAACCCTTCTAATCTTCTCTGTACCCGTTGTTGCACCAAGAGCTCACTTTCATGATCAACAAGGACTCGTGGTTCACAATTATTCACCGCAGCATAGATAAGAAAATTTCAGTAAAGCTATCACGTGGTCGTTGGCTAGATGCATCCTGTGATTGATCCATAAAATCTAAGATGGGTTTTCATTTTTGGCTCTCTTAGATCTGCTCATCCAAAAGCTTTGTTGTATCCGTTCTAGAACACTAATGTTCAAATTAAAATGATTTTAGCTAAAAAATAGGTATTTAGGAACGTTTATATCCGTGTCTATAGGATTGCTTAATGCAATCCCGTGGTTAATGTTTTTTTCAATTTTTTCCAATTTAATCAAATCGAATAGCAATTGATCAATGTTCTTTCTCAAAAGTGATTTGATAATGAAAGATTGGAAGTTCGCAATTATCGTTAAACTTCATCACCTGATCTAAACGGACAAAACTCTACATCAATTGCTTCGAATTGAAACAAAATTGAAATCTGTTTGCAAATTAAAATTACCGTGGTGTTAAATAAAATCCGTTTGAAACGGATATCCAACCTCGAAAATAAATGCTGCAAAGTAGGATGATTTTAGTTAAAAAGATTTAGTCAGGAGCGGTTATATGCGTTTCTATATGCTGACTTAATGTAATTACCCTATTAACGTTTTCTCATATTCATCCCAGTTCGATCGAATTGGATAGTAACTAATAATTCTCTTTCAAAACTAATTTGATATTCTCTTTCAAAACTAATTTGATAATCAATATTAATATAGTCCCTGATTTTTTTATAATAGATTCGGATACAATAAGTAAATATTTGTATTCGTGGTTGTATTAAAGAGCAAGGTTTATGAACTAAAACACCATGGTGCAAAATAAAATCCTTTTGCAACATATATCCAACCCCGAAAGTAAACGATGCAAATTAGGATGATTTTAGCTAAAAAGATTCAGTCACGAGCGGTTACCATATTAACGTTTTCTCATATTCATCCCAATTCAATCAAATTGGATAGTAAATCTTAATTCTCTTTCAAAACTAATTTGATAATCAGTATTAATATAGTCTCTGATATTTCCAAGTAAACTCTCTCTTCTCTCCCATAACCGTTTTTTCCAAAAAAAATCTCTGCAAATAAATTTTTGATTCTCCAATATTGTACTCCAAATCTATTGGATATTATCTGAATTATTTGGATCTTCTAATCAGATTTGGATACAATAAGTAAATATTTTCTATTATTGATTGTATTAAATAAAAAAATTCTATGTGATTTTTAGGTTTTTCCAATGTCATGGTATTCTCAAATCCGTCAGAGATTTCTCATAGCCTTTTTGGCGTTTCAGACTATTGTTATAATTGTTTCAAATACATCAAGGAAGAATTCTCCCGGGATGACGTTATTCTACATACGCATGAAGATCAATGGCTACCGGATTTGATTGTGATAACGGCGTTGTGCTTATTACTCACTTATGGGACATTCCATCTTAATGAAGAAGATAATGATGAGAAGGCAAATTCTTTAATAAATGGCAGAGTTTTAATTCAAATGTCATCCCTCAAATATCATCACTTTCTGTTTGGAAATTCATGTATTTAATACATTTGTATTACAATTTATTTACTATTGTGATCTAAAAAATACATATTTTATTATGTTTTTCAATGATTAACCTCATGTATGGAATCTTTCTTTTTTTTTTTTTTTTGATGGTGTATGCAATCTCTATATCATTGAAATTGAGAGCATCACCTCTTTCCTTCAAAAAAAAAAAATGAAAAAAAATATAGTCCCCGATTATTATTTATGCAGTTGAACTATTTGTAATAATCCTTCATTTTCAGTTTGGTAAATTGAAGTTAAAGTATGTCAGGCTAGTTTTATGTACAATTACACATGAAACCAGCCTATTATTTAAGAAAGGAGGGAGTATTAGTTTGTGTTTAGAAATGAAAATAAATTTCATGGAGTTAGATGCAACCTATGTTGTATTAGGTGTTGGAAATTTGGGTAAAAACGGAGGATGAAAAACACTAAAAGAAATTGTTGTACTCCAAACTTTCAAGGCTTATAAGATTTCTTTTAGACGATTATTTCTACCCTCCCAATATCACTTGGCGATTGCAACAGGTATGCGAAATAATGCCTTCAGGATACAATGAAAGCCCTACAACAGAGAAATTGGATTCAAGGTTTGCACCCCTTGACCCAATCAAGAAGACACTAGAAAGAATTCAAATGCAAATGTTCATAATTTATGCATCAGTAATATCGTAACACCTCATTGTTGGATATTTGGTCGGCCGCCCAATCTTCCAATACGTTACATATTCACCGAAATTTTCCTTTTGATGTCATTTAAGACATCCCAATTTCCAGATTTGGAACCATATAATTCTTAATGCAAGAATTATGTTCATGCCATACCGTTGTTGTCTCAACAATTATGACGATTTTGGTTTTAAAATAACCCCACAAGTAGAAAATTTATGACATTGTCATATAAATTTCCCCACCAATTCACGACAATTCTTAAATGCCAAAATATGCAACTCAATGTCATGAAATACGATCCTTTACAGATTTGCATACTTGTTTGATTTGTATCAGACATGTGCACCCAAAATTTCTAAATAGAAATTAAACTTCAAATCCAATGTACCGGTACAGGTACCTTTCTTTAGGATTTGGCTCCCCTTTGCAGTCATTGCAATAAATGTCCAAGACATATTTTATTGTCTTTGTACTCAGTACGTCGACTAACACTCTTACTAGTTTGCAGTGTCCAATTTATACACAATATGCACAAGTAGTTTATCTAATTCTGACTATGAAAGTCAAAATCAATCATAAATCCACCTAACAACAATCATATATACGTGATACGATGTATCCACCATGAAACAGTTATATGCACATTTAAAATTGATCATTCAGGATCACCAAAGATTAATAAATCAACTTCTATGATACTAACCTTTTCTTAGCGGTTGGCTTCCCCTTTTAATTTAAGATGTTCCAGACCAATATAATGAACACGAAACCATTCTAACCGCTGATGGCAGGGATGAGTCACAATGACACTTTCCATATTTTCCCTTTCTCGTACTTCTAGTTATATTGTTCTCCAGTAGTATCTTGTATCTCTGTTGACAGTAAGCGTTTTCTCCACAAACTTTGGAACAAACTAACTACCAACATTTCGTAACAGAATCTCGTAAAACTACAGCAACGTCAAGCCTTTTTTTTTATTTCCAAGAAATTCAATCATGGAAGCGTTCTTTAACAGTTGTTTCACCCTCTCTGGTCCGAAATTAATCGTCTAAAAGACACTAGAAAGAATTCTGATGATGCTTTAGAAAGAGAGAAAATAGGTTGAATTTATTGATTGTGAGAATGAGAGAATACCTTCACTACTTATAGGGATATTCATGCCTATTGGAGATGCCTCTTCACTTCCAAAAGACACATAAGGTGTCTATTGGGAATGGTTGTCTTTTATGAACCATCACACCTATTAAAGGTGTCTCTTCATCTCCAACTAACATCCATTGTGTTTATCCAACACAGAACACTTCCCCATCATAGCGGCAAACCAAAACAGAAAACCATTTTATTTTTCTAAGATATTGAAAATATCCAACATTAGGCACTAGAAGAGACGACATATTTTCTTGGAAAAAGATTATTACATGTTCAAAAACCGAATTTGTCTTCTTTGAGTAAAAACCAAATTATAAAAAACCACCGTGGTATAAGACAGTCCAAAAACCGTGGTTGGATAGGACCGTTATTTTTCAAATTTGATTAGAAGTCAAAATTGGCAACCCCTGGGTTAATCAAAAACGCGAAATTGGGATATAAGAAAAGGACAAAAACTGGATCCAGATATCAATTCGGGGTCACCTCTTATCTAGCGGATAAAAAATGGATCCCAGAACCACCCCTTAACAGACACTATCGGTTGGGAGAAGTAATCAATATCCCCAAATTCCTTTTTATATCCCCTAATTTCGTGTTCTTAATCACCATCAACTTGATTGAAACACCACGAAGTGATTATCATATGCTTCAAATTAAAAAACAAATTAGAACGAGTTTGCCTAAAGGGAAAACTCTTCTAGGGTAGTATCTTTTCTTTTTAAAAGAAAAATAAATTGATCTCCTAAAATTCAATGAGGACATTAAAACAAATATTATTCTTAATCGAGTAGAGCGAAGAAGATCAAATGACTGCTATAACCAGTCCATTACAGCGGTTAGAATAACAAAGAAACACAGGACTGACAGCAAATCGATTGCAATATCTTGGGAAGGTAAATCACTACAGCAGATGAAGCAGGAAATTAACTAATGTAATTACTAAATGCCATACACTTCAATTCAAAGCGCTAACTCCGCGAAGGAAACGGTGACGACGTTTTTGACACTTCAGCACTACCCCTGATTTTATCGATATCTGAATATTAATATCCGTGCCACATCCACAACCTGATGGAGGAGATGGAGGTGGGGAAGGTGGAGGCGGTGGTGGAGGAGATGGAGGTGGAAGTGAAGGTGAAGGAGGTGGTGGTGGTGGTGGGAGAACATCTCCACAACAACACTCCTCATACCAAACATATTTACTTTCAGGTTTATCTCTATTAATACTGCCCCCCCAGCACTCTGAATTCACACTGGATCTGCCTTCTTCCTTGCATTTGGTCTCACATTGAGGATTCCATGGACAATCTTTGGCTTGCTCACGTGGTATCAGTATATATTTTTGTTCCGCTGTGCATATGTTACCCCAATCCCCCGGAGAAAATGGGGTTGTCGTTGGAGGTGGAGGAGGTCCCGTCGGTGCAACTTTAGTGCAGCAACACTGACAATCCACAGTCTTAGGGTTAACTTCTCGACACTCAGTTAGGATCATGAACAGATCGATGCTAGTACATTTACTTTTACACCAATCTGTGCAGTAGCTACAGCTGCCTTTAGGAAAAGGATGGAAGTTTCTCTCAATATAATCATCACCAGAAGAACATACACTTAGCCAGGCTGACGCCATATCTGGAAAATAATCATTTTATATCAAAATGGATCTTTTAAGTTATACTCTATGTAGTTACTAATTGTTTTAACTACCTTGAAAGCAGAAATATATGGAGACTGCGAAAGATAAATTTACCTGTGAAGAGAACGAGGAAAACGGCCAATGCAAAGACAGTAAAGGAAGCAAAGAGCTGATGAGGAGGATCTTTTCTTCTAATTATCGCCATCTTCGAAGCTTTGTTTTCTTTCCTAACTGTGAAAGTTGATGAATGTGAGGTTACCACGCTCTGATGTTTATATAGATTAAAAGAAAAATCTTAGCTATTACAAATGTAACAAATCTCCGCTAAAAAATTCTTTTTTTCTTACTATTTGTTTTTGGTCTCATGATAGATGATTTTTTCATTATTTTAATATGTACTATTTTTCTAAAAGGTACCACACCGGGCTTTTTATTAGAAAACTAGCCCTTAACCCGTGTCGTAACGGCACGGGCCATGATGTTGGTTCATTTTTAATATATCGTAGAATTTGTGTCCCGAATACTTATCAACTCCTTATGATTTAATATGTGTTTGTCATAAAATATAGTTGGGTTTTTCCTCTCTTTTTTACTTTGTTTTTTCCTTTAATATTTTACCACCAGAGATTTGCTCAAACGAAAGAAATATAATCTTAACTTCCAGACACTTTTTTATTTAGGTTCATTGCTTATAATGAGATAATGCTCTACATGAACATGGAAGTTCAAATATTTTTTGGAAATATGTCGTCAGCAGCGCTCATTTCAGTGAATCAACTAATCAATATCGCCCATAAAAGTCTCCGCATGCTCCTATTTCGCTCCTGCTGACTCATGTATCATGGTCATGTTGTCGATCCTCCAAATAGGCAGAGAATAGTATGTTTTTGCATCGAACGACTGATACAAACTCTCCAATGTGACATGATTTTCCTGTAATTTTTCAACACCCATTAGATGACAATGTTTAAAATGTGTACCCATTATCTTTTCGAAGGGATTGTATATATGAGAACCTCTGCCATTAAATCTTCAACAAAGTATTGTGCCTAACAATTCGTCTTAACGAAGGCTTTGGTAAATTCAAAAGTCTTGGACATTTTGTCACTTCCGTATGTTCCTACCTTCACTTGGAATACAATCTGGCGACACATTACCTCATAAAGAACCTTGAACACATATTGTACTCCATGATCCTATTTCAAACTAATAGATTGTCAATAGATCCTTTACCAAAAGTTGACATATTCTACGTTGAATATTTATAAAAAAAAAATTATGGTATTGTGGATCGTTGCTTTTGAAGACTGTAGTTTTCAAAATTGGCCTCTTCAAGTCCCACGGCTTTCTAAGTTTATATATCTTGTTTGTTTTTAACATTTTAGTTATCCATATTATGTTTGTTACTAACTTTAAACTTGATGTCATCTTCTACTGTGAACTTTATGTGATTTCAGAATCGAAATAGTTATACCTCTTTCATTCGTATCAAGTAATCCGTTGTATATCCCAACAATTCTTCTACAGCAATTCCTTTCTTTTGCCGTTTCAAGACCATTAGTAGCCATTATTATCAAACGCAATCTGTCTAATTTTTGTTGACGTTATGTATTTGCAATGTTCATTTTTCTTAAATAAATAGATTTTGGAAAAACTAAAAAAAAAAAAAAGAACATAAGTATTTCATCGGGTCTAAGTTACTATATCCAAAATAATCCGGACACTGCTTCTGGTGCCTTGTTTCCTCAAATTCCTCGTTGCATTCTAGACAGTATAGGCAACACCAATCATTTACGAAGTGAGCTATTTGCGCAAGTGTGGTCAATTTTTTCAAGGCATCCAATTGTAAATGGTATGAATCTAATAGATTTGAATTATACCTCAATCTTAGATATCACCTTCTTTTCACATAACATAGCAATTGAGGAAGGACAAATCTTGAACACTCTTTACATAGGCAGAGTTAGCCAAACTATGTTTTACGTGAAAATTATTATTAATCCATATTTTAGTCAGCTCCTATCGAAGCCGATCTAATTAGTCCTATAGAAAGTTAATCTTAAATTTTTGACCTTATCTCTTGACCAAATTATTGAAGTATTCTCAGTCATGTTTTGCGTGTGATCTACCCATCTGTGTCTACTCTACCTTCTAACCCATTGAATGAAACTTATACATATTGATCCTTAATTTGATATTGTTGATTTTTCATCAAGAGGTCGCATGATTTGAGAATGTAAAATATAAAAAATATTCTCTAAACATCGGAGGCGAAATTTAGAGTTTTTTATGATGATTTTGAAGAACAAATATTTTAGAATGCAAATACATTTTCCCGGTCAATAAGGTTTTATATCTGGAATTGAGTGAAAGTTGTTGTCTTTGTAGGTAGTTGTCGCGAAACAACTCGACATTGATGGTCTTTCAGGAAAAGGAATGTAATAGTACTTGAGAGAGCGATAATGTTCTCTTACACGGGTACACCAATTGCCTTTATATAATACGGATGATCGAACAATCATGATCATATTGTATTATACGTTCCGGTATCATCCTCGAAATATTTGGTTTTTGTCCTTATCAATCGTGCTAAAAACAACCAATTACATCTTTCACAATACAATAAAACTCACTAAAAAGCAAAAACTATTATTATACACTATTATTACCAACACCCGCACCACCATAAAAAGCATCCACCGCCACTATTTCTTCCACCAATAGTAATGTTACCGCCTCCACCATTCACAAACACCCGCCCACCTCTTATACTAACCCTACTTCCACTACCACCATTAGAATTAATATAGTTTTTAGTAAATTTATGTATTTATGTTAGATTATTATAGGGACATTTATAATAGAAATTTAATTAATCATTTATCTTTGCCAAGGACAAATCCTGACAACTATTTACATAAACAAATCGATAATAAATAATTTCATATGTTCTGATCTTGATTCGTGTCGTTCGTTTAGTTATTACATAACATGGCAATTGATTGCACCAATTTTTTTAAATGGACATGTGTTTTATCGAGTTTATTTTAACATTAGAATGATCAACCACGTTTTATACTTTATAATATAACGTTACACCTTTTGTGGCGTTACGAAATTAGCATAATATGTTTTTATTCACCAATACCCGCCACCACCATAAAACCATATGAATCCACTTTTTTTATCCACCACCACCTAGTGGCGGAGCCAAGGGTTGACTAACCTGGCTCTAACCCCTTAAATTTTTAATAACTTCATAAATTTTTTAGTTTGTTTTATAAATAGTACTTTGTCCATATATATTTATGGTTTAGTCCACCAAAGTTTACATGTTTCTTTTTAAAAAAAAAAAAATAGGCTTCCTCAATGTCAGTTTTTGACTCCACCACTGCCACCATCACTGTCGCCCATCCCATGTAGGTTGTTAGACGCAATTCTAATTTTCAATCACAAATGCCATGTATGAGGTTTAGATTGAACAAAATTTCGTCAATTTATTAGTTTCATTATTTTTTTTCCATGTATATATGCTTTTTTTGTATTTCAATCAATTTTATTGCAATCATGAGGTTGGATACAGGTGAAAAATGGACTTTGTATCCCATTTTACGATAAAAGAACAAAAATAAATATAATTGTGCTTGGCTCCGCCCTTAACCACCACTAATCTTTCGTCCTCCACCTCTTCTTCTACTCATTGTCGCAAAAAGTGTCTATTGATTCTATTTATCAAAATAACTTATTAATATAAATAAATATTATAATTAATTAAGAAAACATTTATAATTAAAAAATAATTAGTCATTTATTATAAGCAATTAGTGAAACACTAATTAATAAAACACTTTATAATGAATAGATAAATTAAGTTGAACAAACCACCACTGTTAATTTATCTTTTCTATCAATTCCAACCAAGGTGGAACACTGGTTGGAGGCCACTCTTATGACACAATAGGTCACGAGTTCAAACCTCCACGTTATAATTTTTGAAATTCCATATCTTGACTTGAGTACTCATTTTTCATTCATAATATTGGAATTAATGCCACGTGTGCGAGTTGTAGGGGGTGGTCAGGAGAACCACAACCCTTGATTTATCTTTCCCACGGACAAATCCTGACCACCACTCAGACAGGCAAACTTAGCCTAGCTTTGTTTTGTATTCTTGATAGAAAGAAACCTATTATAGGGGCTCCAAACATTTGGTTTTGAGGGCTCACAAGATGACAAAATCGGGTTATCAAATAGTAATCAACAAAACCCCATATCTAACTATTTTTTTGTAATGACTAAAATACCCTCCATGAATTATAAAATTAAATTTATTATCTTTTCTTTCTTTTTTTTCATTCATAAATCATGATGAAAATGATGATCATATACAAAAAACTAAATATATTGTCTTCCCATTCTCTTTTCATTCATAAATCATGATGAAGATGATGATCATAAAAAAAAACTATTATTTTTCTTTCTCTCTTCTTCTTGTCCGTCGTGATGAAGATGACGATTATAAAAAGAAAAAACTAAGATAACCCATCACTTATTTTTGCAAAAAACAGTTTCAGTACTGTACGGTTGGGAAAATTCACTTCCCCATCAGTAAATTTCGTCTACGATTGGGAAAATTCATACTTCCCAACCAGTATTATCTCGATCTACTGGTTGGGAAAATTCATATTTCCCCACCGTAGACTGTCTATGGTTTGGAAAATTCATATTTCCCAACCGTAGACAGTTCTGAAACTATTTTTTCAAAAACCCAATTCGATCGATTCCGCTTATCCATGCATTGAAATTAATTAAATAAGATGGGTTTTTGATTTTTACCTTATTAAAGTCATTGCGGGTGGATTAAATGGTGTTAATCGATAATGAATTATTTTGAGAATTGACGATTAATCGAAGAAATAAGCGATGGAGGTAATGGGGAAGAAGAAAATGGAAGAATTAAAGGAGAGGAATGAAAATAAATTAGTTTTAGGTTTTCAATATTTAATAGGTTAAGGGTATTTTAGTATTTTTCCTATAAATTAGGTTCCCTTATCTACATTGTATGATATTTGAATCCTTATGAGTCCTCGAAACTCTTTTCTTGGAGCCCCTATAATAGGTTTCAATAGAAAATAAGTCACTTACACATATCAGTAGAAGGTAGCCGAGCGAATTTTTCTAAATAAATTCTTACTGTTGTTGAAATGTCCTGTATGGAATATAAAAAATTTGGTGTCAATTTACCCATCAATATATGAAAATTGACCCTAACTAGGAAAGCCAATGCTTCCTTACTTCTCTTCCGTCATTAAACATCAGTATCATCTGTTATTACTGACATATAGTGGACTGATATAGAACGATACTAGAAATGTTGGGACAATATATATTAGATACTTCGAAGTTGTATTTGCAATATAAGTTACACGTGGATCTGAGGGAAGTTTGGGACAAGCATTTTTCTTCCCAGCCTTTTGGTTTCCCAGCCTTGGCATAACAGTGTCTAGACGTTAGATGGGGATCGGCCACGCTTGTAATGTACTATTGGATATATAGGTGATGTTGCAGTGGCTGCAAGGTTGAAATGTTGTTGTAAATGTCAGTGTATACTCTTGTGGTGGTAATTTGGGTGGCGACTGATTCTAGATTTGATTGTGTTGATGAGTTGATTTTAGATGTGACTGTGTCGGCCAGCTGAAGTAGAGTATGCATGCAATAGTTTTTACTTTTATTAAGAAACAATTTTCGAACATTGCTTTGCATGTCAGTGTATCTTATCTGGTATCTTTCGGAATTTGGACCCATTATTTCCCGGTACTTCTCTCGATGTATAGAATAAGCAAATGACGACATTGTCATGTTCTTCTCAACACGTAAGGAATCAATTAATTTCGTATATGCTAATATTTCCATTTCCGTAAACAACTGATTGCTCTATAAAGAGCCTATCACTGATGTGCCATACTCATACTAAATACTACCAAGAAAATTTCCTTTCAAGAGAAAGCGTGGTACTTGTAGTAGATCTTTATCATTGAAGATGGGAGTGACTAGGAGAGGATCTCCTTCCCTTTCTGCTGGGTCTAATCTTCTTCTGATGATCATAATTTGCATGTCCATCTATGCAGGTAAGATTTATAAAACTATAACTGTTTTGTTGATCTTCTTCAAAGTTTTGGAATTCATATTTTTCTATCATTGATGGGAGAGGATTTGAGTGCTTATATATGTGTTTGTATGTGTGAGTACTTGCAGAGATGGGAGCAGCGTGGTGGCCCGATATATGTACTCCTGGTGATACATATGTAGAGAGAAACCATATTAACATACCAGAAAAGTGCGACAGCTCCGTCTGCAGTGATTGGTGCAACAGTGAATGTGCGAGTATCGGGAGACCGGTGGCCAAAACGAATTGTCAACAACCTCCCCCATACCTGGATTGTCAATGCTGCTGTAAGGCACCAACACCGCCACCCTGCTCTCCACCATCGCCATCCCTTCCTCCTTCTCCACCACCTCCACCACCCGTCGATGGGAAATGGCCGGACGGTAGCCTCAATACGAATGTATGTGCAGCTGGGCAAGAATATGTACAAATCACACATGAGGATATCAATGATTGCTCTCTTAAACCTCAATGTGAGACCAAATGCAAGGAAAAGGGCCTTTACAGTGCAGGATCACAGTGCGTGGGATCCAGTAGAGACTATCAGGGAACTAATTATTCTTGGTTCGAGCAGTGCTGTTGTACTAACGTGCCCCCACCACCACCTCCATGCTCTTCTTGCTGTGGAAATTGTTGTCCGGTGGATATAGATATTCAGATCTCCGTAAAACAAGGTTCGGGTCAGCCAAGCAAAGTCACACTATAATCACATCATCGTCACTCTCTTCTGCATCTAATAAGTAATAGTTAATTGGAATACTAGTATGCATCATTAGTAACTTAGATATATCCCAGTACGCACTATCTACGGTCAGTGTGTAAGTCGGCCTCTTGTTCTAGCCACATACTGGATATTTTTTTTGTACCCTTTTGTTTTTTCCTGATCATTGATCACCCTTGTAGTACTGAAGTTGGCCTTTCTTAATAAAGATAAAAATGATGCATTCTCATTTTCCTTTAGCAGGGAATATACTGAATACACTTGTTTTTACTATTTACTGAAGTTTGCCATTCTTAACAAAGATGACCTCTCTGTATAAATAGGAAGCCTCAATCAGTTTTCTTATGTTGTAAATCAGTTGTTTCCATTTCCTTTTCATTTTAGAAGGGTGGTGAGGATACAATTTTAATTATATTTAACCCAATAACTAGAATCCATAATGAATTCAATAGCTACTAATAACCAAAGGCTAAAGCAAAGAAGATCGATTTCTTAAATAGGTGCTTTTGGTAGACTCAATTTTCACACTGAAGTACCCATGTGGAACTTGGATTAAAAGAAAAAAACAATTTTAACATACATGATTATTGTTTTAAAGAATAATGTAAACTGAACTAGAGTACTAGTATTACTCAAGGGACAAATATCAAAGAATAACCATCAGTTTAGTAGTTTAGCTCTTATTACAACAGCCCCACAAAAACATAACTTCGAATTTTAGCAACCCTTTTTAAGGGGAAAATAATTGAATAGTAATAGTTTGGTTGGGCTTAGTTTCCTTGGAAAAAAACTGCTAAAGGCTCTATCAAAATGTTTGGGCAAATGTATTAGAAGTCTAGAACCGTCATTCGGGGCATACCGAAAAAATTTGGGGCATATTGAATAGGACAAAAACAGGGTTGGAAATAGTGTTTCTAGAGTATCGCTATCCATATATTAACATAAAGCCAAAAATACCCTTAAATGATTAGTGTTTAATAAGTGTTAGTTTTAATGATTAGTTGTCAATGATTAGAATTAGTGTTAATGTTAATTTAGGAGAGTAATTTTCTTCTAGAGAGATTGATTGGGTTATTATGACCCTTATTTTTTCTTTTTGAGATCTTTGTGATTGTTGATAAATATGGAAGATGATGTTTAATATCCTTTTGTAGGTTGAATTATCCAAAAGATTGAATTTTTACAAAAAGTTCGGTTGTCCAATGTTGGGTTCGTCTTACAATTATCAGTTGAACCTACTTATGATGAACAGTTCGTCTATTAGTTACTAGCCGAACCTAACTGGCAGATGAACAGTTCGGCTCATTCGAAACACAATACTTGTTAGCCGAACTTCTGTTTTGTATATTTTGCTGCAACTTACAAGTTAGAAGTTCGGCTAATAATTGTGCTTTCTTGATCAGCCAAACATGTTTCTGTATTTTTGATAGGTACATAATTTACATGTTTATAGTGTCAATTCAATCCTTTCTTTAGCTATTATTCTTGCATATTACTTTTCATTGTGTTATTTTTTCCTATTGTGCAGCCTTTGTTTGGATGAATCGACAAAAAAATGAAGTCTACTAATGGAGAATATCAGGGTCCAAATTAAACTCATTCAAATCAATGAGATATTATCGTCATTTTCAAGAGAATGAAAAGACGAAAACAACGCAAAAAGAATGAGGTCATTCCGACATCGGACGAAGAAGTGATGGCCAAAATAAAATATTAAAACTTGAGTGTACAGAGATAAGTTCGGCTAATAACTCATCATCACGAGTTAGCCGAACCTGGAGCCTAGAAATCAAGATTTTCGAAATGTTTACAGAGATAAGTTCGGCTTAAAAGTAATCCAATCGAGTCAGCCGAACCTGACAACCACCCAGGGTAAATTTCACTTGTTAGGTTCGGCCGAGAAAGGTTGGCAAGGTATTAGCCGAACTTGACACTGTTCTGAGACATGTTTGGATGCAAAATTGAATTTTATCTCAAGGATAAACGGTTTCGGAAGGATTCTAAAGCATAACTTTGAGAGATTTATACAAGAAAATCCCTAAGAAGAGATCTTTCAATCTTTATCATCTCTTTACACCACATTTTAGCATTCATATTATCTTCAGCATCATAAAAAATACATCCAAAGCCCTAAAACGACATGCATCAATTTTGAGAAGGAAAATCAAGTTAGACAAGGTGATAAGTAATCCATAGATGCACAAGTTTGCAAAATGACACACTCGTACACAGAATAAAGTTCGGCACACCCGATATATATCAAACTGAGCCGAACACAGTAAAATGGATTAACGACTATCAATATTGAAGTTCGGCTAAAAAATGCAAAAAAAAAAAAAAAAATTATCAACCGAACATTAAGGTTCGGCTGATCCGATATTCAATGTCAAACATTTTTGCAGCCGAACTTTTATTCTTCCGAAGAAAAAAATTAAGTACGGATGATACATTTCAGCCGAACACGACTCTGTAACTACCGAAATTAAGAAAATTTTCCAATACATCTCATTTTATCAATCAAATACAAATAAAAACAAGCTATGGCACTACACCAAATTTCCGGATTCGTAACAGGCATTCGTAACGGCTTTATGGCCGTTACAAAATTCCTGTTACAAATGGATGTTACAAAAAATTCGTAACAGACTGTAGTCGTTACTAATTTTTTTTAAAATTCGTAACAGAGCTAGGAAGTTACTAATTTTTTTTATAGGAGTGCGAGTTACACACTTGGTCACACCTGTGTCGTAACACCTAGAGTATGTGAGTGTGCCATTCACATGCGCATCGTTGTGTTTCCACCCAAGATCAATAACACTAGAGGATATTTCCTCCCATGCGTGTGTGAATTCACATGCGTGATTTCGTATACCCTAATGAAACCAGATCGCAATATTCATTTTTTATTTATCTTTTTTCTCTCTTCTGCTCTCAGTCTCCCTTTACTTCCTCTCAGCCGATGAAACCAGATGAGTTTCTGCTCTCCTCTCTTCTCTTCCTCTCATCCTATGAATCAGTTTCCATTCAGTTTCTCATCATCTATAATAGTATATTTAGGGCTTCATAAATCGATTTTAGGGTTTCGGTATGTATAATGATTCATTTTTTCGATTTTAGTTTGTTCGTCGAAGTTCGAACTTGGAAAAATTGATCTTCACTCTTAGCTAATTATGAGAAAGCATTTGTTCTACTTTGTTTAATTTAGGTATCTATTTTTGGTTTTTATTTCGATTTATTTTCAGCTAGATTTAGGTTTTTGTTTTAGGGTTTCAAAGTGATAATTGATTTAGGGTTTCTTCTTCAATCGATTATGAGTTTTGGGTTTCTGATTTAGGGCATTTTATTCAGATTTATTTTCAGATGCAGATGGGAATGAAGTTGATAAGTTGACTGAGAATCTACAAGGGGTTAGGATTGCTTCTGCTAGTGTTGATGTTGCCGTCCTTAACAATTTCTAAAGGTAATTTTGATGTTTTGGGTTATTGGTTTTAAAAAGGAATTCTTATCAATTGGAGAGTTTTTGTGTCAAACTGGATTTGTGGGTTTGATTCGGTAACTTCTTGTAAGCTTTTCTTTTCTTTGAAGTTGTTTTAAGTGCAGCTACAAAACTGAAATTTTGGGTTTTATAGCCGTGAACATGGGCGGAGATTATAGACGTGAAAATCAGTCTAGGTCTGATGTTGCTTCCATTTGAATTGAGAATTAAACTTTAAACGCAGGTTATATAATTTTTCTTATATCTTGAGAAATTTTAGCATCATCTCTGTTCGCAAGTATGTTGGTAATTGGTTGTGGACAAGGTGTTTGTGACTTTGCCGCAAACAAGGGGTATGCAATTAGAAAATCTGATACATGAGTACTATTTTGATTCGTATTTTGATTATTGATCTCGTCTAAATAACTAATTATTGCTATTGTGATACTTTTGTTGGTTATGATACATAATTTGGAAATGTATTTGTTTGATGTATGTTAATCTTGTTGGTTATGGTATACTGATACATGCTTCTAATTTAAGTTGCCGACGTGGAGATGGTCAGCTGCACTAGCAACGTCAATAGTTAGTTCTTCGTTATTGCTATTTGGCTCAAGTTAATATATTCATTGTGTATGAATATCTTTGTAGCACTTTTGTAATATCAAATCTTTAATTTGAATGCAACTGCTTGATTTGGGTTGTCGATCATCCCGCCAACATGATACAGTAGTTTACTAATACATTTTATGCAAGGTTATGAGCTAGGAAATCCATTTTAACTAATTCCAAATAAGAAGGTTGTAGTGTGAACATACAGTTCTAGTGGATGGTCAACATTTATTAGTGGACATGGCACATGAATTTCTTTATAAGCATATGAATTGATCTAGTAGATTATGTTCAAGTACAAGAGTTTTAGTGTAACACCGAGACATACTATTTATTTTAGTCGTCGTCCGGCTAGGATTATTGGTGTTCTATCAACAAATACAAAATTAAAGAATTAGCATTTTGTATGCTTTGAGTTTGTTGTAATAAGGGTGTTACCAGGTGGAATCAAGATTTCCCATGTGTCTACTTTATAACTATTCATATGCATGGCTAGAAATGATAAAATCTTGTTGCTATGAATACAATCATGGTTTGGTGAGACTGTTAGTACTAGTAGATAATTTTGGTTGTATTCAATATTGAATGAATGAATTCTAATGCGTCGAATCTCAGGGACTAGAATTTGTTCTTAAGATTTGTTTGAGAAAGTGAATTTCTTTACTAATAAAATTTAGGTTCATTTACGGGACACTGTGAAATTATGAATAGAGTACATTTTCAATTTTCCAACACTTTGTTAGTAAAGATACAAAGAAATATTTCTTCCTTACAATTCTGACCGGAGATTGAACTTAATTAGAAGACATGTTCTGTGTAGTAACGATGGTGGGTTGTTTAATGCAGTTAAAATTGGTGATTTAGAATGTGTTAAGAGTCTTTTGAGAAACCCAAGTTTGTTATATCAACCTACTGTTTATGATAAACTTTCTTCTCTTTATATTGCTGCTGCTATTGGTAAGATCCGCGTAAAAGACACTAACTATTATTATACTTATTACTCTTGAGCATAATATGTTTCTTGTTCTAAGCAGGTGAATGATACTGTGGGAACATTAGCCCTTGGACATTTTCATGACGAAGACACTCTAGCAACAATGATAATGGGAACTGGTACTAATGCTTGGTATCTTGAGCGAACAGATGCAATAATCAAGACTCAGGGCCTTCTTACAAATTCAGGAGGCATGGTATCTTTTTTTGTGATCTCTGAGTTATAACTCATTGCATACTTTCTTGGAGAATATGTGATAGTTTACATTGTGACAGGTAAATGCAACTAATGAACAGATGCTTTTAGGTGGGGGAGTTGATGGAGGTAAACACGCATCTCCTCATTTGAATAAGGGTTCTGCATCTGGTTCAGTTAGGAAATGGGTTGAGTAAGTTTTTCGATATTTTCTTCTAGTGTTTGTATTGGATAAATGTTTCGAAATTTTTTAATTTTTAGGGAAGTGGATTCTGATTGAGAAATGCGTGTTTGTTGCTATTTAGGTTGAATTTGAAGGATGTTGATCCGCAAACATTCATTGGAATGTCATGCAAGGAAAGTAGTTAGGGGCATTATGTCGTTCATTGATTGAGTTATATCATTTTTTAGTTATTGTGTCTTTCTTCTGAATTTTAACTGGTTGAATTAAAGGTATACTAGCCTTTAGATAAAGATTGGTATCCAAGATCAGTTGCGAGATTTGATCCAGAGACCAAGGCGCATCAGGTTTGTTTCTTACTTTCATCATTTAATTGTGGTGTTCACTTATTAACCCATCGTATGTTTGAAAGACTAGATATATACTTCAAAAGTTTCTTAGCATGATTTTTATATCTTGATCATATTGTTCACTTGAGAGCATGTATTTGGTTATTTGGGTGCTCAATGTTATCTGGAGTCAATTGTTTACATGTGCAACATAAAATGCAGGTTAAATATGAAGACAGAGATTGTGAAAATGTAACTCTTTCAACTGAAAAGATAAAGTTTTATCTTTCTCGTGAGGAAATGCAGTCTTTAAAACTGAGACCGCGTTCTGCGAACAGCAACATTGGCGGCCTTGGCTATGATGAGATGCTTGTGCTGGCTGCGCAGAGCTTGAACCTGGGGATATAATATGGGCTAAATTAACAGGTTGGTTAGCTACATTCTTTGGAACCCACGACTTTGCAAGGTTTGCTACTGTTCTGTACAATGCAAGAAGCTCAAATTTACCTTGGAATTCATTCTTCTTAAAGGATATAATATACAAGTTTTGATCGATGAGTCTTGTTATATGCTAATGGGTCAGATTTAAATTCATTCTAAACAACTTATCATTGGACATGATCACTGTGAAACAAGTTATCTCATTTCTCATAGGTCTTCTTGGTTCTTTCCATTTAAAGTGCAAGCAACCACGATTCGTTACAAGCTTAGAAGAAGAAAAATTGTAAGTTATTTTTGAAGATTAACTTTTCATTTTTATGTATTTGCTTAGCCTCTAGGAAAATAAAATTGATAGTGTAATTTGTCTTCATTTTTTAATGCATGCTTCAGGATTCTTAGTTGTGTATTATCCATTCCAGGCCGGCCTTCCTGAGGGTGTTCTCAATATGATTTCTATATGTGGTCCTACGGAAGGTGCAGCACTTGCTAGTCATATGGATGTTACGTCTTATCTTTTCTGATACCATGAGATGTTATTTTCAGACATTATCTTCTGGACTTGATGAGAGTTACTCCTCGAGATTCAAATTATACAGCGCCCGGCACTAGATTTTGTGTTTTGAGGCCTGAACTTGTTGCTGCCTTTTGTCAGGTAACCTCATGTGTTATGTGTATGTGTACATACTTTCTTGGTCACATATCTTTCTTGCTAATTTTAGTGTGGTTCCTATGATAGGCTAAAGCTGCAGAGATGTCACAAGTTAGTTCCATACCTGATGGAGAGGTACCTGTCACTGATGTTGTCAGTCGAATTAATGATTCCAAAGAGGGTGTTGAGGCAGTTGACACAAATTCCAATAGTGAGGTATTGTTGGCCACAGTGTTAAATTATAATAATGGTTTATGCACATGCAGTTAGGCTATTTATTTTTACTTGACATTAGAGTGCATGAAGCTTTCGATGTGATAGCATAGTGAGTTTCTTGGACTCGTTGCCATTGTTACACTTTCTTCAAGAAACTTAATTTGCTATCTCGTTATGTTTTACCACAGGTTAAAACCGAGGAGGCCGAGGACAAAGCTGCACAAGAAATTAAGATAGAAAAAGCTGAAAATGGTGTCATTTCGAGAAGATCTTTGTTGAACCCTAATGTCCTTACAGAATTTAAATTGCCAGGGAGCGAAGAAATAGGTCAAGATAACTAATTGACATTGTAGTAGATTTATCATTTTTCTGCTCTATGTTTTTCCTCCATCTTAACATCATCTTTGTACTATCAGGAGTTGGCTGCAGATAAGGAAAATGTGAGAAAAGCTGGCTCATATCTTAAAGATGTTGTTCTCCCCAAGTTTGTGCAAGATCTTTGCACGCTTGAAGTTTCTCCTATGGATGGCCAGACTCTAACTAAAGCACTCCATGCTCATGGAATCAATGTTTGTTATATTGAAAAAGTAAGCATTATCTCAACCACACGCCTCCAAATTATTTTTTTTTTGTTTGGTTTGCTTTTACGTTCAAATCCTGCGCTATATGCTCGATGTTTAATTCTGACCCAAGTGTCTTGTCTTTGATTGGTTTTAATATATTTTTTTTCATAATCACGACCAGATTTGGTAATGACTTGTACTTATGGTACCCTTAATGTCATTTTGTATATGTCGTTTTTGTTTAGTGAAGAAGGTACACATATATATCATGTTCAAGTCAAGTTAGTACTTCTAACGCAACTATATATATCATGTTCTTTTCTAACTTTGCCAAAGGTTAGTACAGCAGCAGATAACCTCATAATTTCTCCCCTCTAGTTTTGTTGTGCATACTTCCGACATCTAAATAGATATTTTTGTGTTTGCGAGTTAATTGAATTTATGCTCTCTTTGCAAGTTTGGAGCGACAATGTTGGAGAACAAGGCAGTCATTAGGTTGGAGAGCAGATGCAAGTTTTGTAAGTTTCTATGTATTTCTAAGTTATATGAATTTGTGAACATAAGAATTTCTATGAACTGATACTTAGTATCCCCTTAGTATTTCATACTTAACAAAAATTTTGATACTTAGAAGAATTTAAGTTCTTTTTTGTATTAAGCTATTTGAATGTGATAAGAATTTGATTGAATGTGAGATGAATTTGATTGAAGAAAATATTGTTGATTGCGGAGGATGAAATGAAAGGTGTATGCAGGTTGTTTTTTGGAATTCCGTCTTATTTCCGGCAGAAAATAAACCGCCGGTCATCCTTGACCTGGTCAAAATTGGTCAATACTGATTCTTTTACAACCCTGGTGTAATGTGGGTTTGTGGGAAATACCTTTCAATGTGCAATTTTAAAGAATCATGGTCTATCTCTCGCCCTCCAACACCAATTAATCCACTACCCTCTTCAACTCCATCTTTTCCAAAAACCCTAGATTGAGATGCTACGATTTTGATTTTTGAGAAGAGTTGGGTTGTTCTTCTTAAAGAGGGAGAATAAAAGAGAATAAGAAGAGAGAAGAAGAAGGAATAAGAGTTTAAGTTTTAAAAAAAAAAAGATTAATTAAGTAACAGTTAATTAGTGGATAACGGTTAATTCGTGAAGTAATTAAGCAGGTAATAGTTAATTAGTGGGAGGGTAATTAATTAGTTGATGGGTTAGTTAGTGGAAGGGTTTTAGGATTAGAATTTAATTTAGTGGAAGGGTAATAATATAATTTAAGTGGTAATTGAACTTTTGTCCCTCCTTTTGATGGGTCTTCACAAATATCCCTGACAGACTTTAAAAATGTCCCTGATGGCATATTTGAAATTTTATTAAAAAAATTTATTTGGAGATTTCCATTTTTAACCCGGATGTGTTTATACATCATCTTCTTCTTCAATTCTGAGAAGAACAGATCCATAAAAAAAAATTCGACACCATTACCATCTTCATCGTCAGCACACCAACACCACCAGTACCATCACCATAACCACCACCACCACCACCACCTCCTTAATCACCATCTTCATAAGCTGCACCACCACCACCATCTTCGCTTCCACCACCATCTTCATCGTTCCAATTATCATCTCCGTCACTACCTAATCCACTACCTACAAAGACCACACCCAACTTTTAAACAATCGATTAGATCGATTTCTACTCGATTTGGATGCAAAAGTTAAATCCGGTGAAGAATTAATGAGAAAATAGTCTTCAAAACTTAGATTTGGTGATGAATCAGCGAGAAAATCATCAAGAAATCAACAGCACCACCACTGTTACGATGAAGATGGAATAAACTTAGATCTGGTGATGTTCTTCTGTATATATATGAGTGAACCTCATCACTGTCGAAAATAACCCCAATATTCTTGTCTTCAACGATTTTCGGTATTTAATTTGTCTGCAGTACTTGTTCCTTGAAAGTAACATCAACGATTTTCGGTATTTAATTTGTATGCAGTACTTGTTCATTCGTAAAGTAACATGCAAATGCGAATGACGAAGTTCTTGGTAAGACCAATTGTTTAAATTATATTTGCGTGGTTGTCAATGGTTTTTTTGTTATAATTCACCATAAACAATGACTATTCCTCTGTCCAAGTCTTTGCTCTTTATTTTCTTATTGTTTTGTGTGTTATTTTCTTTGAGTCATCCAGAAGCAGTAGTGGCGGTGTTGGATTTTGGGTTTGGTTGTTTGGTGGTGGTGGTGGTGGTGGTGCTGGAGATATGTGATTTTGTTGGTGGCAGTATTGGTATGAGTTGTTGTTACAGATATTGAAGCCTGTTGCTGAATGAAATATGGCGGTTATCTGGTTTGAAGCAGGCAGTGATATTGGATCAACTATGGTTGTTGATCCAACTGCAATGGATAAACATCCACTGTTGATCCAACTGAAATGGATAAACATCCATTGTTGATTCAACCGAGATTGGTTTTGAAGTTTGGTCTTGGAGTCGTTGGTGTTTATGAAGCTACGGGGTAATGAAATATGGTGGTTATCCTGGGTTGAAGCAGTAAGTGATATTGGATCAACTATGGTTGTTGATCCATATATTTTGGATCAACTATGGTTATTGATCCATCTATATGGGATCAACTCTGTTGTTGATCCTTTGAACTCATGTTTTGTAGTTTAAATCATGTAAATTTGTTCTAATGTTGAACTTGTGGTGCAATGGTAGCATGGTGACTCCATGTCAGATGATGCGTGTTCGACTCACGCCAAGTTCACTCCATTTTACATGGATAAACTATCATTATTGATCCAATTTTACATGGATCAACTTCCATTGTTGATCCACTAAAATTGGATCAACTTTTACTGTTGATCCTTTTTTCTTGGATAAACTAGATAAACTTCTATTGTTGATGGTTTTGTTGGTGGATCTGAAACTGCAGCTGATGAAGTGGTAGCATTTTTCCATCAGCATGGATAAACATCCATTGTTGATCCAACTGGAATGGATAAACTTCTATTGTTGATCCAACTGCAATGGATAAACATCCACTGTTTGATCCAACTGAAATGGATCAACTACTTTTTGTTGCTACAAAAATATTTGAACCAGCGGCGGCGATGGTGGTGGCGTCGGCGACGACGGTGGTGGCGGCGGCGGCGATTTAACTTGTGGTGGCGGCGGCAAATGGACTAGTGGTGGAGGAGGACTAGTGGTGGTGTAATGGTGGCGGTGAAGGAGTGGTGGTGGAATATTGGTGGTGGTGGTGGTTGGCAGGCGGTGGTTGTTGAACGGTGGTGGTGGTGGAATGGTAGTTGAATGTTGGTGGTGGTGGTGCTAGTGGTGGTGGTGAAGTGGTAGAGGAAGAAATTTGTTGTATTTTGAAATAAAGAAAAATATTATATGAGTGAGGGTATTAAGGTAATCTAATATTAAATGGATAAGGTTATAAAAAATGAGGGACATATTTATTGTTGCATAAGGATATATTTGTAGGGAGTTAAAAGTAGGGACATATAATTAATATACCCGTATTATAATAACTTAAGCATCACTAGAACACCCCTTATCATCTTGCATTGGATGGCATAATAAGTATGTATGCCCCAAAATTTTCATGTTTGCCCCAAACGAGGGTTGATGTACTAGGCTTTTGGGAGATGTATGAGTCGATAAAAAAGGCCCACTCTCTACATGATTGTCAAGATATGAGGTCACTTCAGCAGCAATTATTAGTTTGGGGTGTTTAATGAAATACCCGTATCCGCAGATGCTTCAATAGTCGCGACTTTGAGATTTCGATGGGCATATATTTATTTGAGGAGGAAACAGAGATTTACTCACAAAGAGCTAGAAACAAAGAATCGGTCTCCTCTCATAAATTAAGCATGACTGCTAATGCGGACACTGATAGACTTGGTGGGCTAGTCATGTACACCCATGATAACGAATACGATGACTACCCAATTTTTCATTATCGCCTATACATGCTGGTAGAAGATGCTCATATTTCCCTATCGGATGGTTTTATGCCTGTTTTGCATGGTCATAAGAAAAAAAATACTAGAACAAAACATGATATTTTCTTACTAAAAGCTTCCGAAAAGAATTTTCGGATGAAACATTTTGATTAAGCTTGTTGTTATTTTTTTCACAAAATTGGTCAAAAAGACCAAAATCAACAATTCTTGGGTGAAAAAGACACTTAGGTTTTGATACTGTTTAAATAGCCAAAAATTAAAAAGATATTATTTAAATGGACAAAAATTTAAAAATAGGCAGGATGTAACCAGTTTTATCTCGTCCATTTTCAAATATTTTTTCTTATTTTTATTTTACACAGGATGCATCCAGGTTTCATCCTTGCTATTTTTAAGTATAAGCGGGATGAATCCAGTTTCATCCTTGCTATTTTTTTTTTGGCTATTTTACCTGTACTTTTTTTACTCGTCCATTTGAACTGTGTTTTAAATTTTTTTGGACAAATGACCCATTTTCTCTATTTTTTCGACTTTTTTAATTTTCTTTTTTTTCTCTTCTGCTTCTTTTTTTAGGAGGTTCTGGCTTTATGACCGCTCTTTTTTCTGTTTTCTTTTCTGTTATCAATAAGTTATTTTTAGCTTTAAAAAAAAATCTATAATAGTGGGGCTAGCTGGGCTTAATTTCTTGGAAGAACATTGATGAGGCTCTATTAAAATGTTAAGCTAATATTACTTGCTAGGATTTGAGAAAATTTACGACATAAAAAAAGGCCCACACCCTACAAAACCATGTTCAAACTTTAAAAAAAGAAAACATTTTAGTGGAAAATAAAGCCAGAAAGACTTAAATTGAGTCTATAATAATTGTTGTATTGAGCTTATTTTCCTAGGAAATAACTGATGAAGCTATGTTAAGATGTTTAGGAGTTGTACGAGCTAAGAAAAAAGACCCGCAACTTATAAAACATGGGTTCGAACTTTAATAACCATTTTTAGGGATGCACATGGGACGGGACGGTACGAGTTTTGTAAGAACCGAGTACCTGCACCTTCTAATGATCGGTTCTATGTTTCAATACTTATACTTGTAGATGTATTGGTACATGCATGTATGACTGGTTCGGTTCCAGTATGGTTATGTTTTTTCACCTGTAATTTTGATTCACATACTGATATACATATACCAAAACCAGTTGTTCTTACAACTATTTATATTCTTAAGTGAACAAAAATAACTAAAGTTTAAACCAAGTTAAAAAACAGTTCAAAGTTCAACTTCAAGATTTCACCATTAAAAAACAGTTAAAAAACAACACTTCCACTTCTATTTCATAAGTATCTGGTGCCACAAAAAATGAACATCAAGCTCCCTTTAACTCCTCTTTCCCTTTGTTGATTTAATTACCGATCATCTTAGAAATTAAAAAAGAACAATAAGTTAAAATATATAAAGAAGAACAAATGAAGATATATTATATCAAAAATTATGTGAATATTGAAAACCGTATTAGAGCATTGCTAGGTTGAACCCACCAAGCGTTGGTCTGTCAAATTTAGTTCCAAAACTCAGAATCGCTTGATTAATTACTAAACTCAACTTCGATAGGTTGTACAAGGAACACAAAAAAAAATTGATTTTTGCTCTTGTTACACATGATTACCTGAAGACATATTGACATCATCGAAAATGTCATCCTTTCGTTCGAGGTTAGTAGTTACATACTTGAACGACTTGTTCCATTTCTATCTTTTGTTCTTTTAAGTTTATATTTACTGAAAACATAACACACTAAGTAAGTTTGTTTACATTGACTTTAGTATTGGTGACCAAGTCATTATACTATGATCAAAGTATCAGGGAACGATATACTACTTGTTTTTGTAACTTGAGTATATGGGAAACAAAGTATAGTTTATCTATGGACTTCATATATCAATACAACACAAACACTGGGTCGTATGGAGGTTCCCAACCTCTTCCCAACTCTAAAAACTGACTGTGGCCTAATTCCCTCCTTCCCGCTCATGTTTTTAATTCTTTTGGATTCTCTACAGGAATGGTTGTCTGTCTTGAAAAAGTAAAAAAGGGATAGTGATTGTCTGTTTTATTTTTAAAACCCTTGTAACTTAGTAGGGTCAAGAGATATTTTAGCATAAAAATCAATCAACTTATAAACTTAGCGGGACCAATAGAAAAATAAGTGAGGTTTCAGTTAAATTTAAATATTATATAAGGTGGACCCAATAAATTATAAAACGGATAACCATTTTCCGTTTTTCTTTCAAAACAGGAAAGAACCACAATGGCTAGGCTCTTCCCTTGCTGATATGGAAAGACAATTGTGAATGGCTTGGGAAGAGACATAAGAAGTCTAATTGATAATTCGCTACTTTTTTTGTGATTTGAACTTCCAGATAAATTAAACCTTGGAATTGTGTTTGAAAGAAATTTCATAAACATAGGTAAAGGCAGTAGACTTTCAAAACCTATTTCATAGCTGAAAACTAAATTTAAGATCGATCCTAAGTTTAGGACCAATCCCTTATGGCAAGGATCGATCCGAGGACCGATCTTGACATAGTTTAATCTTGTTTTATATTTTTCATTTATTTGTTATCTTCGGGTTTCTGCAAATATCAAGATGTACAAAGATTAAACTTGTCCATATCTTCTGGTTTCTGCAAACATCGAGATGTACAGGGATTAAACTTGGAATGTTTATAAGATACCGAAAAAAGTATTTGAACATATGCTAAAATCTATATTTTATTTTTCAAGTATATTTCTTTGATACTCAAGGAAAGATCCTGAAACCGATTTCCAGTATCTTTTAGGTATCGAGAAATATATGCTTACCATATCCCAGAGGTTTACATATCTCAAGTTACTATATTAGTAAAGTACATGGATGTGTACTAGCTAATATTAAATTTTGAATAATCGGCTTACCATATCCAAAACTATAGTGTCGGCTTTTTGTCCACAACCTGACCAAATTTAATGCTTGTTGAAGCTATTATAGAAAAGTTCCTGAAAGTTGTTGTGATGACGTTTTGTCCATAAAATGATCAAGTTCAATGCATGTTTAAACTATTATAAAATAGTTCTTGAAAATTGTTGTGTTAAATTTTATTCCACGACATGATCGAGTCCAAAGCTCATTTAAGTTGTTATAGCAAAGTTTGTGGGAGTTACTTTGTTGATGTTTTATGCAGCATGATTGAGTTAACCTCATGGAAGTTACTGCGTGAATATTTTTTCCACATAATCATCAAGTCTAAACCTCATATAAGTTGTTTCCGAGGATGTTTTCTCTGCAACATGATCAAGTTTGAACCTAGTGAAAGTTTTTGCGTGGATGTTTTGTTCGCAGCATGATCAAATTCTAACCTAGTGGAAACTGTTGTGTGGACTTTCTGTCTGTGACCTGATCACTTTCAAAGTTCGTGAAACTTGTTTTGTTGACTTTGTATTCGCAACTTGATCGAGTTCAAAGTTCGTAAACACTCTTGTCTGAGATATTTTTTACCAATTTAATCCATATTGAATTTCGCAGGAGTTGCTGGATGAAGAGTTCGACAACAACAAGCTCGACAGAAAAACGTTGGAAAATTATCACTAATGGGAAACATCAACGTAGCAAGTGACATCCTAGTCTCCTTACCAGCTAAGTTACATTAAAACTTCTCGTAAGATACATACAAATTAATTTATGTCTACAATGAGGCGGTTATAAGCCTTGACATGTGAAATGCATAAATTCAAATATTGCATGAGTTTATAATAATATGATTATCCCCTTATGCGAATTCTAGTTAGCAAGAACAAATTAACCCTCTTTTTATGCATTGGCGAAATGCACAAAGGAATTGAAACCTTGTGCGAGAAGTAAGCAACATTACTCAACTATTTGATCTGGGCGAGTTACGTATCCTTTTAAATTACATATCCTTTTTACCCCTAGTGTAAAAAATAAATCTTTTGGGGAAAACTGCGTAACATTCCGTGCTTCAAGGAGGATTATTTAACACTCCAATATAGTGTATAATCCCTCGCCAACGATCACTACAAAGGGGAATTCAAACTTCTTACTCCAACAATAAGTTACATGCTTAAACAGGGCGCGAAGTATACCTCAATACTTTGAATAACAAAATTTGTCAATTGCGATATTGAAAGAGGGATACGAACAACTGTTGAAAGCCTAGCTTTACGTAAGTTTTGTTACTCCAGTTTTTCAAACATCTATTATTAGGACGATTTCACGTCACAACTCCTTGTCCAATAATGATTTATCACGGACGGAGTGGTGTCTATTAACAATGGATGATCACGAACCTATCAGATCTAAAAACAGATCTGAACTTTGTCAATCATTAATCTACTTCGAGTAACCTTAAATAAGAAAATAAGGATCACGGAATAAACAAACTAGTGATTATCAAGATTCAACTACTGTTAGTCAATCAATAATCGAGCCGTGTCATCAATTGAGATCAACGTCTACTTGGGAAATAATAAATAAAACATTGTACAAATTTGTTCTAAATTGCTAAACTTTTTTTTCTTCTTTTTTCTTTAAATTGGTTAACCTCAATACCTTAAGTAAATAACGTGATTTCTCTGGATTTGAAATTTTACTCACTAGTATTTTCGTTATTACGTATTTTAAAATAGAAATATAGGTAAGTGTTAGAAACCTGGAATTTTTAGGGACGACCCCAAAAGAATTAGGGGCGACTTTTTTATTCCCAACCCATATACACCGTTAAGGGATGTCCAAAAACACGGAGAATACGTTAATGCCCTTACATAATCAGAAGCTATTTTGTGCCCGATTATTATAAGGCAATCGGAAGCTTAGTAACAATATTATACTACCGATTAATCTCGATTTTGTGCCAAACTCGTATCTGGCTTCTATAACAATCGGTAGGAACAAGAACCTCACGAGACTACCGATTGTTAAAGTATAGAAATAAGAAATCTTTAGAATTTTGCAATGGTGAAATTTGGGGCTCCTATATAATAGGACGAATAAAAAAATGTCTAAGCTAACGATTTAGGGCTTCCCATAATCGGGATGGTAAAAGTAACAATTCCTACCGATTATGGTAGATTTCAAATTTTTTTGCAATGAAGGATTATAGAAAAAACTCATTTTGGGGCAACCTATAATCGGTAGGTTGTGTAACCTATTTGGCTTACGATTATGGCTACATCTAAATCATGAACCACATGGTTATGCCTGGCTCTGTACACTCAAAACCTATGGAATTTGGCAATGGTTCGATTTGGGGCTCCTTAAAATCGGTAGGTTGTTAATTTGGATAGACTACCGATTATGGTAGATTTCAAAATTCATCACATGAAGGATTTTAGAAAAAACTCATTTTGGGGCAACCTATAATCGGTAGGTTGTGTAACCTATTTGGATTACGATTATGGCTACATCCAAAGCACGAACCACATGGTTATGCCTGGCTCTGTACACTCAAAACCTATGGAAGGGTTCGATCTGGGGCTCCTTACAATCGGTAGGTTGTTAAGTTGGATAGACTACCGATTATGGTATATTTCAAATTCCCTTACATGAAGGATTTTAGAAAAAACTCATTTTGGGGCAACCCATAATCGGATGGTTTGGTAATATATTTAACTCCCGATTAACGCTGCATCCAAAACACGAACCAAGTGGTTATGCCTGGCTCTATACACTCAAAACCTATGAAATTTGGCAAGGGTTCGATCTGGGGCTCCTTACAATCGGTAGGTTGTTAAGTTGGATAGACTACCGATTATGGTATATTTCAAATTCCCTTACATGAAGGATTTTAGAAAAAACTCATTTTGGGGTAACCCATAATCGGATGGTTTGGTAATATATTTAACTCTCGATTAACGCTGCATCCAAAACACGAACCAAGTGGCTATGGTGGTCACAGACACTCAAAACCTATGAAATATGGCAAAGGTTGGATCTGGGGCTCGTTATAATCGGTGGGTTATATAATTATATACCCTACCAATTATGGTAGATTTCAAAATTCATTACGTGAAGGATTTTAGAAAAAACTCAATTTGGGGAAACTTATAATCGGTAGTTTATGTAACCTATCAGGCTTTCGATTATGGCTACATCCACATCTCAAGCCAAGTGGTTATGGTTGGCTCTGCACCCCTCAAAACCTATGGAATTTGGCCAAGGTTGAATATGGGGCTCCTTATAATCGGTAGTCTTACAAGTTGGATAATCTACCGATTATAAAAGGGATTATTAGCCGAAGTATCTACACTATAATTGGTAGGTATAATTTCAATTTAACCTACCGATTCACCTGTAACCTACCGATTATGGTGTTGGCTCCCGATTATATAAGGGTATATTGGCCATTTCTAAAAATCGAAGATAAGGGGTAGCTTAGATTTACGTTTGGGTGACCTTTTTCGTCTTTTAGTGTCGCCCCTAATTCTTTTGGGGTCGCCCCTAAAAATGCCAGGCTTAGAAACTCTGGCTGAGACATGGATTACCGGATTTTTGCAAGAACTTCCAATTCACCTAATATAATAGCGATAATTACTTTGTTTTAGATGGATTTAAATCCCAAAATAATTTGATGATCTAATAATTTTTAGATTCATGTACATTTAGTTGGCACTGTTGGAAAATTGGGTTAATTACAAGAGGATGAATAAATAAAAAACAGAAACCAAACAATAGTGTACCCCTGACTTCAAGGATCTTTCGATTCTTTTAGACAATAATTCGACCTTTCCCAATTAACTTGGCGAGTACAACAGGTCTCTCGAATTATGCCTTCGAGATTCAATGAAGCCCTAACACCGTAATCGAATTCAAGGATTATACTTCCTTGACCCGACCAAGAATCACACTGTATAAGATTCTGATGATGCTATTAGAGAAGAAGAAAACAGATTGCTTTTTTTGATGTGTTGGAATGGGAGAACATCTTCGCTACTTATAGTGATAATCATGCCTGTTGCTAATGTCGTTTCATTACCAACAGACGCTTCCAAAACACCATTAATGGTGACTCATGGGAAAAAACGCATCCGTTCAAATTTGAATTGAAACTGAATGGAAACTTCTAGGTTTTCTAAAATAAAACCAGAAAAAAATTTCACGAGACGCCTGTCTCGGATTGCTAGGGGCGTTGCCCCCTAGACCCCCACGACCTGACTGGTTAGGTCGATCACCGAAAACTCTGCGTAGCGGAAAACCTTGAAAATATCCAACAGGCACTTGGTGAAATCAAAATCCTTTAGTTCAACCTTTTCATGAATTTTGTTTTGATTCCCTCTTAAATTAAAACTAGAGTAATAACTTACTCAATGTAGAAATTAATAGAAATAGGAAATAACTTGATTAAGTAAAATAGAAAATTAGTTTTCTCTTCTTTTGTTTGGTTCCTTAATTTTTGATCTGCACAACTCTAGCATGCCTGATATAAAAATGAATGCCAGCTAGTATATTTCTTGTTATACATTCAATTGGGTATCCAAGTCGGTTTTTCTTCTATAAAGGGAGAAGTACTTGATCATATGAATCCACCACTAAAGTTTCTAAAAACTTATCAGAATTAAGCATGATGGCCTGTAAGAGTTCCCAAATTGGGTTGTTTCTCTTAGCAATACTTGCTTTGTCTGCATACATTGGTAAGTATCAGCAATCATGGATGGCTAGTTACCTCATCCTTCATTCTTATTACGTAATTCCTTCCATTACTTTAACAAGTTCATTATTTGTTTTCCGTGTTGCACCATAGATAATGAATTTCTTGTTTTGACACTAATTTCTTTAACCGTAGGAGTTTGAATTTGTTGATATATATCTAATTTTGTGCATTTGATGATTTGTATGTAGAGAAGACGTCGGTAGCTGCCCTTACTTGTAACGCCGGAGAAACTTATGTTGAAACACCTATAATTGCCGTTGGTCCGGGGGGATCTTGCAGTAGGTCTCTAAGTGACTGCGATAGTAGATGTGCTGGGCAGGGCAGACCTGTGCGTTACAAGCAGTGCCAAATAATAGGATTTCTGCGAGACTGGACTAGATGCCAGGCTTGTTGTGGAGCACCACCTCCACGTCCATCTCCACCACCACCGTCACCCCCACCCCCATCTCCACCTCCACCACCACCATCACCTCCCCCACCACCTCCACCATCACCCCCACCACCATCACCTCCCCCGCCATCTCCACCACCACCACCTCCGCCAAGACCCACAGGAGATCTGTGTGATCCAACGACTGAGAATTCTTTTTCGAGGCTTCAAACAAGTTGCACAGGCTGTACAAAGGCTGATTGTACTAGTAAATGTGTGGCAATTGGAGAAACATGGAGTTTTGATTTGTGCGATACTACTAATTATCTCTGCCACTGTTGTTGCAGTAAAACCTCCCTTTCATCATCAACAAGGACTCGTCGCCGTTCATCATTATTCAACGCAGCACAGTGAAAACAAATTCAGTAAAGCTATGTCATTAGTGACGTGACATGGAGTTATCTTTATCGTTTTTTAATCGCAAAAATAAGCAGTGTCAACTTAATTTTTTTCTATTCGTGTAAGCATGTAGTGATCCTTAATTTATGGCATCCGAAGTTTATTCGTTGCATTTTCTCTTCTTATTGAAATGCAACACTTGAAAAAGTTGTTTATGAATTCCAAAACTGAATCAAACCAACCCAGAGTGAACAAACGGTGGCGGGACCGGGCCCGTCACTAGAACAAAGGCTGGGCTTACATAACAAGTTAGGTGGTCTTTACAATATACTGTATTTTGTAAGCAATTTTCACTCTTCATTTATTTTTAAAGAACCCTCGTTTGGGGCATACAGACTTATTATGCCATCCAATGCAAGATGATAAGGGTGTTCTAGTGATGCTTAAATTACTATAATACCCTTATATAGTTTAAATTACATTATTACACTTCCACTAAATTAAATTTTAATCATAAAATCCTCCCACTAATTAACTGTTATCCACTAATTAACCGTTACTTAATTAAAAAAAAAAAACTTTAAAAACCAAAAACCCTTCTTTTTCCATCCTCTTCTCCTCTTCTTCTCCAAAAACAGCAACCAAATTCTCAAAATTTCATTTTTCGATTAAGCTCTTGATTAAACCCATATATGACACCTCGTTATAAGCGATGTGCTAGAGGTAGGACGCCGAATCCTGGTGTTGCTTCTGTAGCATCTCAATCTAGGGTTTTTGGAAAAGATGGAGATAAAGAGGATAGTGGATTAATTGGTGCTGGAGAGCGAGAAATAGACCCTGATTCCATATAATTGCACATAGAAAGGTATTTCCCACAAACCATTGCTTGATTTTCGTATTTCATTGATTTCATGACATGTAATCGATGATTCCTCGCGTTTTTGGTAGTTACAGAGTAGTGTTCGGCTGACATTTATCAGCCGAACTTATATTTTTTTCTACGCATGAAAGAACAGTTCTTTGAAAAAACATGTTGTGTTTTGAATATCGAATCACCCGAACCTACATGTTCGGCTAATAATTATTTTTTATGATACTCAGCCGAACTTGAATACGATTACTTAATAATCCATCATACATTGTTCGGCTCATTTTGATAAATATTGAATGTGCCAAACTTTACTCTGTTTATGGCTAATAGCTTCCTATAAACTTGTCCCTTTATAGGTGACTTATCACAATTTTTAGGAGAATCATATTTATTTATTTTGGAAAATTAATTAAGGTGTATCATTTGTTGTAGCACCCATCCGGGAAAACTCAATGAGAAGCTTAAAAGGAGAACAATGGAAGTGACTCCTTCTAATTCAAAAACTCCCAAACATCGAGGTGGTGGCACCAAGAACTTGCATGCAGGCAAAAGGGGAACTGACACGACTTGTTCTTTGCCTGTATAGCAAGAGGATGACAATGATGAAGATAATTATGATGATGATGAAGAGGAATAACCACAATAAGAAACACAGCAAAAACAAGAGAAATGGAAGAAGAAAGTTGTTAGATCAAGCGAGACAGGTAAGCACATTCCTAGTGATGATAATGTGATACGTTCTCGCGAGAATGGTTTGCCCTATGGTCTTCCGGAAGATGGTGGAAGAGTGTTGATTGGCTACAAGGAGTCATGAGCGACGAGAATTTATGAGACTCCGGATCACAGAGATGCAGTCTGCGTACTTAGACACCAGAGTGCCGCATATTTGGATATTTTCAAAGAGGCTTTTAAGGTGATGGCTTTAGTACAAGGCTCTGGTTTATGGCCTGTTATTTTCTATGCAAAAGAGGAATTTGATGCAGTTACAAACTCAGCCTTTTGTGAGAGATTTTGTCCGGAGAATTAGTTTCCATTACACTTAATTTGGCGATATGTCAATTACTCCTGATGATACACATGCGGTGGTTGATCCTCCATAGTTTCCATTACAGGAACAATCTACAACAATACCACATACATGCGTTGAGGGTTAGGTTCGGCTCATTCATAAAACTACTTGAAAGCCTTGCTACATGCTCGGCTCATTCGTGTTAGACTTCAAAATCCGAACTACTAAACATACAAGGGTTCGGCTTATTAGGGACAAACTTTATAAGCCGAACCACCACACTTAATTTTTATCAAAACAAGAAAAATATGTTCGGCTGGAACACGTGTGAGCCAAACATTACACTGTAACTCAGAAATGTTTTTGTAGTAGGTTCGACTTATATTAGCACATCCTTTTGAAGCCGAACCATGTAATTAATTTGGCGCGAAAATAATTCAATGACACTTCGGCTTATAAGGAATTCAATCGTACAAACCGAACTGTTCTTATTTATCAAGGTTCGGCATACAAATTATTTGCCGAACCTAACTCTGTTGCGCCGAACTACATACAAAAATCCAAACTTTTGGTGAATTCAAGCTACAAAACGTACGTTGTTTGACCATACCTGTGTATTATTAATTAGCATCGGGATTTGGCTCCACAAAGTCATCATCATGAGCTTGAGAAAAAAGTTGAGTTTGAGATTCAGTTTGGGTAAAATCATTTTCATAATCCAACAAATAAGCAATCTCTGGATCTCCATCGTAATTGATATGTATTTTCTTAGCTTTACGTGATGAAGATTCAAATTCCTCACTCGAATTTGGATCACACATCTATCAACAATCAAAAAGATCTCAAATAAAAAGAAAAAAATCTCTACTCCTCCTCCTCCTCTTCTTCTTCTTCTTTTTCTAAAATAACTCATTCGCTCTCTTTAGAAAGAAAATTATTATCCTAAATTAACACTAACTTAACTACAATCATTAACAACTGATTAATAAAATTAACACTAATTAAACACTAATCACTCAAGGGTATTTTAGCATTTGTGAAAAATGGTTGGATAAGGGATACCCTAGAAACACTATTTTCAACCATGTTTTTGTCTTATTCAAGAGGCCCAAAAATTTTCATGTATGCCCCAAATAAAGGGACCCTATTTTAGGGCATACCTAAAATTTTAAGTGCATATTAAGTAATGACAAAACAGGGTCATTAGATAGTAAATCTAAAAGGTCCTTATCCAAATATTTTTGTAATGGCAAATCTGCCCTTTTGTTATTAGTGTTAATAATAATGATTAATTGTTAATAATTTTAATTAGTGATTAATGTGGTATTAAGAGCTATCTTTGATTCCTTTCAACTCTATTTAACTCACTGGCTGGTGTGTATTAGATTTTCAAATAATTTTTTAACGTTAATCATCCAAATGAAACAAACGTACGAAGTGGAACAAACAAGTAGTGTCAATTCCAATTTAATGCATCCACATTTATTTATTTATTTATTTCTCTTTTATCTTGTATAGAGAGCTAAAAAACGAATCTAACGGAGAATGAACGAATTCTTTCAGACGTCATATGAAGAAGTTATGGGCAACAAGTGGGATAAGAAACAATATGCCCATGAATGGGAGAAATATGAATTTTGATTATAAAACTTCAATTGTTTCCTGTTTTTATCTCTCTGTGATTGCAGGTTTTCCTGCAATCATACCCTAATGAGTTTACACAAGTATTTGCCCAAATTTCAAGAACAATCACCAAATCTTTATTAACTTCTTTTATGAATCTTACAAGAATGAAAAGAATACAAGGAAATATAAATTATTCTGGACTTTCTCTCTCCTATTTGCTTTCTCACTCTTCTAAAAAGATCTCTCCTCTTTCAAGTCTACTTGGTCCTTTATATAAGATATTACATAATGGATGACAACTAAGCCAACCTTTATTTTCGGATCTGTCCTACGTCATTCTCGCAAGTTTACAAGGGTTTTCTTCGCACGTGTTCTTCAATCTCGCAAAGTCTTCACACTTTCCTCGTGATTAGGCTGATGTCACCTGCTACGTCATTCCTCAAATAGTCTGTAATGGTCTTCGCAAACATTTGTTGGTTAAATATTTGTTGGGACACTGCTATTGCGAGATTCTACTCCTACATCTTGTCTCTTCTCATATCTTCTCTGCGAAGAGGAGAAAGATATGAGAACCTCTACTTCATAATGCCGCAACCGCTCATCTTTCTACCTTCTCCTATACTGACAAGACTATGTACTTTACGCAGAATGAACTACACGTGTCTCTTCAACCATCTACTTCTTGACACGTCTTTTATAACTGCCATTTCTCAACCGTTCACGTCTTGTCTTCGCATTAATGAGTTCATCTTTTAGAGATATCCTTCTCTCTATATATATCCTTCTTAATCTTCCTCTTCTTTCTTTTTACTTTCCTTTCATTCTCTCTGCAACTTTTCTTCAACATTCTTCCGCAAGTTCCGCTTCTGCTACTGCATTGTTTTGTTTCTTCTCTTTTTAATCTTTACTTCTTCTTCATTCCCATACTTAAAGATGCCTCCAAGTGGCCGTAAATATGAAAATTCTTTTGAAGAAATTCAAAAAGATCTCAAAAATAGAGGTTTCACATTATCCACCATTCCTTATCAGAATTCTAAATCCATTCTTTCTTCTAGACTATTTTTTGATCATCATTGTAACCATGAAGAGATCACCGTCCCGCTAGGTCAGCTTCTCGCTGGTCTTCCCATACCTCTTTATGACCCCAATCTCCTTTTATTTTACGAGATCCTTTCTCATGCAAACTTTTCGCGAGCCATCTACCAATTGTGTGGAGACTGTATTCGCCTTATACTTGAATTTTCCCATCACGGTGCAGGCTTGGGATCTCTTTCTCCACCAGAACTTAGAGACCCTAAGTTCGTTGATCTAGAAATAATTTCTGAGCAATATACTGTGGATAGCTTCTTCGAAAATTACGAAATAATCACCATGAAAAAGGAAAGTACTCGCTGGGGCGTTCACTTGAAGAGGAAAGTGAGTGTTGCCAGCGGCAAAGTTCTCATGCAAGATATTGACTGGCATTCTGGTACTAATAAGACCCCATGTCACTCTAAAGATAATAATGGTGCGTCTTTCGTTTGATTTTGAAAGGACCTTATATCTCTGGTTCTAATGTTTTGCCCAAAAATCTTGCTGCATACCAACCATGGGTGTTCAACTGGCCTGAAAAAGAGATAGAGGTATGTTTCCAAATTTCGCTCAGCTTATAACTCTTTATTTATCCCTACTCCATTCTTTTCTAATCTTGCGAAATTTTTAGGTTGCAAAGTTGAGAAAGAACTGTAACAAAACTGGGAAGGCAAGCATCTTAACATCTCTGCGTTCGATCACTGATGAATTAAGAAATACTCTTTTTATTATTTTTAACAAAATTGTTGCCTCTGTTTCTTATCTTTATCTGTGTGCGAAGGTTGATGATAGAATTGTTGAAGAAGATGAAACCGATGGGCCTATCAAGGTTGCGAAGACTAAAGGCAAGAGCAAGGGCATTCTTCGCAAGGAAAAGTCAATTGTCTTTCCTTCTTCTAAGAATCTCTCGAAGAAGCGAAAAATTCGCTCTCATTCTCCTTCAAATCTTCAGTCTGATGAAAGCAGTGATGATAATGATGATACTTCTCTCACAAAGGAAGGCTCTTCACCTGAATCTTCCATGGCACAACTATCTAGTATTTTTTCTGATTCTATGCAAGGAGTAGGCAATGTTCCTTTGGCTAATACATGTAGAGCTATTGCGAATATCTGTGACTCCTCTCTTCTAGATGATGATGAATCCCTTCGCGCGGTTTCTAGATCAGTGACTCCAAGTTTCCTAAATTTGCTCACCACTTTGGTAAATCTTCATATCTTTTTTTTTTAATTACAAACTTTATATCCTTTCACAGGCCGGAAGAGCTTCCTATGCAGCTTCTTTTGATTTAGTAAAGAGGTGTGAACACTTTGAGAAAAAGAATTTCCAACTTACTAATCAACTCAACTCTAGCAATAAAGATGCGGAGAAATTTCGCAATAAGAGCGAAGAATTAGAAGCTGAAGCTGTCGATCTTCGCAAGAAAAACAAATAGTTGGAGCTTAATGCTTCCTCTCAACAAAGCACAATATCTAGCCTTCAGAAGGCGAATGACCAACTTTATGGTATGTGGTTTTTCTTCTCTCCCTCTACTCCTTTTTCCCATTATTTTTCCTTAATTAATTAACCATTTTTGCATACGTTTATGGTCTTTCTGGTGAAGCTACAATTCTTCGCACCTTTCCACATTCTATGGATGATGATACCATTCATGAGCGCCTTAATACTTCTTTAAGCCAGTTTACAAATGACAAAAACAGAATCTCTTTCCTTAAATTAGCTCAGATCTAAATTCCACCTTTTAGAAATTGACCATAGATCCAGCTTAAAATCATCCAACGGTTTTAAACGCCGCTATCTTGATTCTAAGGATGAAATTAATGGATTAAGAGTCAATATTATCAATCTTATAGATGATAAAGATCGTATCACTAGTCAAGGTGCTCAAGATTTAGAAAAATTCCACCAAACCCTTCTTGAGACCCAACTTGAACAAGATGAATTTACCCGCGAAAATGCCGTTCTTATCGAAAGAGAGAATCAAATTCGCTCCCGTATCCTCATAAATAATGATGATGAGTTTGCTTAGGCTGCGAAAGTCTTAGATGATGCCAGAAATAATTTAGGTGTAAATGTTGGCCTCCAAGTTGATCATTCAGCCTTGGTTAGAGATATGATTTCTAACAGAGAAGGTTGTTAACTTTGCTTCCTTACTAATTGTTATCTTTTATAAACTTTGATCAAGTTATTGACTTGCTATTATACCTTAACAGACGCTGAGAATGAATTTCGCAAGAGGATTGAGGAATTGGAAACTCAAGTCAAAGTTCTTGAAGCTGAAAAAGTGCGACTCGCGGGAGATTTATCTGTTCGCAACGATAAGTGTCGCAGGCTCAAGAATCAATTAAAGCTCATTGTCGCTAATTTTGAGAATGATGTTCTTTACTTTCGCAATCAGACTATTGCGAAGGTTTGCGATGATAACAACATTCCTCACTCTACATATCCCTGTCTCTTAGAGGAAATTCCGAAGAATGTATCCCTCCAGCCATTTCGGTTAGTGATGATAGTGAAGAAGAAGATGAAGAAGAAATGGAAGAAGAAGGTGAAAAAGAGAAAGAAGTTGAAGGAGAAAGAGAAGAAGAGAATGATAGAGAGGAGGAAGAAGAATCAAGAAAGAAATATTTTTTCTCTCTTCACTGACTTGCATCCCTTTGTGTAGTATTTGTATATCTGTTATTTTATCCTTTTTCTTTATGTCTTTATAATCTATCGTTGTGAACTCCTTCAACTTCCAAAATTTCTCAATATAAGCTCTATCTCTTTTGTTTTACCTGCAAGTGTTAAAAAAGAAATTATTTTTCGCAATAACAATTGATCAATATACGATCAACATTTACATACAGTTTTCAATCTATGCGTAAATCTGTCAGGTGGGGGCAAATAACACATTCCCATTTTTTCACATTCCCATACTTGCCTCTGTTATTTATTTCCAAATGAAAGATTAAGCATGCTATCTTTTAGTAATAATATCATCTGTTATTTGTTTATGTATTATATGTCTATGCGTTAATTTCGCCAATTTCATTCTCATTTCACATTTTAAGTTTCTTACCTTTGCTACCTTGTGCTTGTGCCTCTTTGAGTTCTCGCACACTATTGATCATCTCGTTTTGCAGAGTACTCTTTTTGTGTTCTACACTGTCATTACCACTTAAACCATATTTTCGCAGATATTTCTCATTATATACTGCAGTTTTCACACCCTCTAGCTCATATTTTCCTTTCCCTAGCACATTTGTTTCCGTGTAAGGGCCTTCCCACATGTTCGCAGAATCATCTTCGCCATTCCTCTGATAAGTTGGTTGTAGACGTAACACCAGATCCCCTTTGTGAAGTATTCGTCGGTTCTCATTTTCAGCATACATTACTTTCGCAGCACTCCCTTTTCCTCCATGCTCTACTACGTCTACCATCAGTCTTTCACCCCTTTGTTTTTCTTTGATATTATGCTTCCAATTATTCTTCTTAGTTGCTCGTTCTTCATATTTCTCTACATCAATTTCATGACATTTTCGTCCCTTAACCCAATCTCCTCGTATGATTCCAACGCCACTAGGATGAGGAAACTTTATGCATTGATGGAAGATTGAAGCTACTCCCAGAATTCCATGAAACCAGGGTCAGCCAATTAGTGCATTGTACAGCGACTCTACGTCAACAACACAGAACAAAATTTCGGAAGATAATCCATTCAAAGGAATTCGCATAGCAATTTCTCCCTTATGTTTGTTCGCAGTACCATTCAAGCCATAGATCTTGTAATTCGAAGGTATCAAGTACTCATCCTTTCCTCCCATAGTTTTGTAAGCATGGTAAAATAGAATGTCTACAAAACTTCCAGTATCAATCAATATTATGTTAATCGCCCATGAATTCTCAGCTTCATCATCTTCATCATCAGTAGGTTTCGGGTTGATCTCTAGCTTTACCACCAAGGGATTATCATGCATTTCTCCACCTTCAAGTATTTCTTTTTCTGTAAAGGAAATAAGTTGTTTCTGCTATTCTTTTAGTGGTGAGATCTTCGATATATTCATAATTTCTTTATCATCAACATCCCTTGCGAATACTCTGCTCAGAACGTTATCATGAAAATATTCAATTATTTTGTACGAATGTACACTAGAATGACAAAATAGGTTCTTTGCTTTCACTCCAACTTCAATTAGAAACGTGTCTCCTCCCTTTGTTGTGTTTGCTCTGCGATCTTCTGGTGGCGGCGGTAGTGGAAAAGGTTGTGGTTGCCTTATCAAAAAATGGTTCAACTTGCCTTGGTTTATCATTCTAAGGATAATTCTCTTTACATTCCTGCAATCATTTGTCGTGTGTCCATGGAAGTGGTGATATGGGAAGAATTCATGACTTTTGAGGGTCGGGGGTGGCTCATTTCCCATGTTCCAAGGTGTTGGGATGTTTTCCATCAAGATTATGGCTTCCCATATCTTTTCCACACTAGCATTTAGAGGAGACATCTTTATTTCTTCCCATACTACCCTGTTAGTTCCCTGTCCCCTATGATAATTGTGTTTCTGACCTCCATAAGTTTCTTGTGGATGGTCAAATCTTTGAATCTTGTTATTTCCACCACGACTAAAGAATCTTATTTCTTTCTCAAGCCCTACTTGATCATGACTTCCCATTACTATCAGCTTCTGTTGACTTTCGACCATCATCTTTCCCTGTTGTTCATGCGAAGCGTTCGTCACTGCATTTGTTAACTTGGGTAGTAAGCTTGCATTCGCTACCTTTAAACTTGTTTTTGCGACTAGGTATGACTCCATATCACTCTGATTTTCCTCAAGAGCAATATATTCCTCTTGATACTCTCGCAACTCAGTCATTGTTATAGTATTCTTGATTCTAAAGATTTGGACATACAACAAATTTGTTGTGAACATTGCATTAATAAATGATAAAAAAAAAAGATATCTTTCATCCACACGGCCAGCCATATTGCTACACATTGTTTTCCACCTCATAGTTAAGTGCTTCAAACTTTCGCCAACTCTTTGCTTCAATCCAAATACATCTTCAATGCCTGGACGTGATGAGTTGTTACTTATGTAAGCTCCTAAGAACACCATTTGTAATTGATTGAAAGATGCTATGGTATCCTTTGGCAGACCTTCAAACCATTTTAACGCTTCTCCTTTCAAACTTAATGCAAAGTATTTGCACAACACAGCGTCATGGTTTTCCCATTGTAACATGCATCTCACGTAAGCTTTGATATGTTGAACTTCACAAGTTGTTCCATCGAAGATGCTAGTTAATGCAGGAAAATTACATTTTGGTGGTATTCCCCTCAGTTGTACTTCCTGTGTAAATGGTGTTTTCGCAGCTTCCTTTATTGCTTCATCCAACTGTCTCCTACCTCCTCCTCTTCTATTATTGAGCATCCCTCTCATTTCTGCCAATTCTCTTAGAATTTTTTCATTCACGCCTGACCCTTGGTCCATTGGTCTGTTTAACCCTGCTTCTCTTCTCCTGCGCTCATGCCTGTTTTGCCTTGCGAAATCTTTCGTTTCCTCTTCATCATCCTCTTCTCGTCTTCCCTTGTGATTTTCTCTTTCATCCCTTACATTTGTTCGCACATGATTTCGCCTCTCATTTTCTTCTCTGCGACTTTGCTCATTCCTTATCATTTCTCTTTCTCGCCTTTCAATCCTTCCTTGTGTTATATCATCTTCTTCATTAATATTATCATTGTTGCGGTATCGTTCGCGCCTTCTCTCTCGGTTATCATGATTGTTCTGGTGTATAGCCTCCTGGAGATCTTGTTCTTCAATTTCCTCCCTCATCCTTTCTCTTTCGCAAGCTATATGTGTCTGTGCGACATTATGTCTCTCAAGCTCATCCTCAATTGTTAGTAAATTCCTTTGCACTTCTCTCCCATATAATATCCTCCTTCCTCCTGGTTTTCTTCGCCACCTTGATTATCTCGTTCGCGATGTTGTTCATTCCTCTGATCCCTATTGTTTTCCTCATTATGATAATTTTCTCCATGTTGAACGTAACGATCTTCCACTATTTCTCTTTCTTCACGATGTCCTTCACCAGGATTCTGTATATCTTCTTGAATAACGTCTGCAACATCCCTCATAGGCGAATCTCGTCTCGCTTCTCTTCCAACTGATCTTGAATTTGATCTTGTAGTACTTTTGGACTGGTATTTTGTAACCTTATATTTTCCATCCTTAATTCATGGTTTTGTCGTGTTAAATTCGCACGTTCTACTGCTTCTAATCTCCTTTCTTCGAACAACCTTTGTCTCAATGCCTCTAGCGTTTCATTCTCCTTCTCTCCATGAATTGTTCCTTCTTCTACTTCTTTGTCCCTCTCTATTCGTCTCAATTGTTGTTTTTCTTCTACTTCCTATGTTGGGTCCGTCTGCCAAGTATGTACACTGACTCTATGATAATAATGATTCCGTCTTGTACCGGTGCACGTTGAATTGTGGTTGAACTCATTCTCCTCCATTGTTTCTTGCTCCAATTTCACCTCTCTTTCTTCCAGCGATTCTTCTACTCCTCTTAATTGTTGCTGGTTGTTCCAAATCATTTGTTCGTCTTACCATCTTTTCGATTTTAATTATCTGTTAAAAACTACAAAAACTCTTCACTATTTATTCCAAACTTTTTCAAATCACAATAACAATCTTCACACAAGTTATTCCTTGTTTCTAGCGCCAATATGTGATTGCAGGTTTTCCTGCAATCACACCCTAATGAGTTTACACAAGTATTTACCCAAATTTCAAGAACAATCACCAAATCTTTATTAACTTCTTTTATGAATCTTACAAGAATGAAAAGAATACAAGGAAATAACAATTATTCTGGACCTTCTCTCTCCTATTTGCTTTCTCACTCTTCTAAAAAGATCTCTCCTCGCTCAAGTCTATTTGGTCCTTTATATAGGATATTATAGAATGGATGACAACTAAGCCAACCTCGGATCTGGCCTGCGTCATTCTCGCAAGTTTACAAGGGTTTTTTCGCACGTGTTCTTCAATCTTGCAAAGTCTTCACACTTTCCTCATGATTATGCTGATGTCACCTGCTACGTCATTCCTCAAATAGTCTGTAATGGTCTTCGCAAACATTTGTCGGTTAAATCTTTACTGGGACATTGTTGTTGCGAGATTCTACTCCACCACTCTCTTTGGCTAATTATACCATTCGTTAACTCTCTCCAGCTCTTCAGTTTTTTGTAGCTCTCAATATCCTTTTACATTCCTTTCATCTCTATTTGTCTCCATTCGTCTCTTTTTGTCTCCTTTAAGTTCTTGTCAAGCCAACAATAGGAGATCGAGTTATTATACAGTATATATGTTCCCGTTAATAAAAGAAAAATAGAGAAATTGTTAGTGAAATAAATTGGAAAGTAAGTTGTGAAGTCTAACATAAATCTTCCGAATAAAAGTAAAACTTGATGCCCTGGCCAGTTTCAAAAATAAATGCGAAGAACTCGTAACAAGAATTTAACGTCTTATCTATCAAGAAATAAATAACTTAGCTAACCAGCTTGTAAATACGAAGGAAATGGGTTTTAGAACAAAAATGGAATATATAAACTAGTTTGCTCCGTAATCACATTTTCTTAATGAATAATAATATGTTGGAGCAAACTCCAGCTAAAGGTATGTCAAGATTTGGCTCGACCAAGCCATAAGGTTTAGTTCAATTGGAATAAGCCGTGTGCGAAGGATAACAGTCTCACATTGTTAATATCCCATATAAACACTAAATATAACAAACAACAAGGTTATATTTAACAAACATGTAAGAAGTCCAATTGTTTGTATAACAAACAACAAGGTTCTGGACCAAAGTGATAAAAAACTCTTAGAACAATGATCACCGAGAAACACTTGCTCAATAGCTAGGTCAAATTAAGGGCAAGAGTCCACACATAATACAAAACATAATTTACACTGTTGGTCACTAAACTTGAAAATACCAATCAAGCAGAAGAAATCAAGCAAATAGTAGTAGTCCAGCTAAAGGCAATGGGACTTCTTAAATGTTTATGATTGCCTAGGGCTTTTCCTTTATTTACATACATACCGCAGTCGAGGAAAAGAAAGTGATACTCTAAAAATTGTCTAACAATAATTTCCGAATTTGGTGTTCAAATCAGCGATAGTGCAGAATTTTGTTTTAACCTTTTCACTATAAATGAAAGATAGCTGCACAAACTGGCTACCATCATAATCCAGAAGCCAATACTATTACTCTCATCTGGAGAATGATGTCACCAAAACAAAAATAAATGTCACCAACAGGCCTAACCTTCTGTATGAAAGTATGCCTCATTTCGCCAGCCAACAGATATCTAAAGAACAAGCACTAGATGTGCACCAATGTGAATCATGTGAGGATCACCATGAGACACGAAGGCGGAATTGATACATGAAATGGCGTCCACCTTAATGTTTCAAAGACGAAAATACAGTTGTTTAAAAACAGGAGAAGAGGTTCACAGAAGAACACAAAAGTTACAAACCAAAATATTAAATAGGTGCTTTCTGTTTTTGAGATTTCACTCCCAACATGATCGTTATGATCCTACGGGAAGGTGAATTTCAATAATATGCCCATTGGAAAGCACAGTTTAAAAGACAGCAACCAGTGCATAGCTTATTGAAAACAAAAAAAAAATGGTTCCTTGAATTACAAACATATCCAATTACCTGAATCCGGAATGATCATCATGAAGATGATATCCATGACCACAGAAGGTCCAGAACATGTGGAATATCTCCAACCATGAGATTCATCTGTTCAAGTTGGATATTGTCAGGTACGAGAATCATGAAAAAAGACTGATATCTAAATAGAAGGAACAGGTAACTACAACTGCAGATATTGAACATAATAACATAATATCGCCCACAATTGCAGGATATCAAGCTCACAACTGAAATAAGTTTGCTAACCACCCATATTCCAAACCCATAACTACAATAAGAGGTTGAGGTTATTAGCTCAATTTGCCAAAAGTTTGGAAACCAGATATGGAACATTATCAAATGCAGGTGGTAGGGTAGTAAATGTTGTCCAAACATTTCAGAGAAAGTGTCATACCTTGAATGGAGTTTCTGAAGAAGGGCAGGAAAAACTCGTGGTTGATGTGAGAGAACATGGCATGGCCAGCATTCTGCAATCTGCACCAAGTAAAGGGGCTTTATCTCCCAGTCCAGATTTTCGTCTATTTCATACCCATATCTTCTCAGTTGTTCCTGTCTGCCAGGTTCTAAACGGGCTAACTCTAAATCGACCAAAACATCTAGCCATGACTTTGCAATTTTCCAGCATGCCAACTACAAACCAAGAGATCAAAATAAAAGATAAGATAAAAACGAAAGCATGACAACATGTGAAAGGAGACAAGAAGAGACGAAAAAGAGAATGGTCCAAATTTGTTTAAATTTGCCAGACACATCATCTCATGTTTTGAATTAATCCGTATCAACTTACACGGATACAAACTCTTTTATGAGTTAATCCAAATTTAAATAACTATAGGATTCGTAAGTAGCCTTTGGCAGGCACATCAAAGTAAGACTTCGCCATGCATCATCTCACAAGTTTCAACAAACGAGTTACTGCTTCTCTCTGATCCTTCCTTGTTCTTTGGGTATAGCCTACTCTGAATTAACTATTCGGATTCATCCCACTTCTGAGGATACAGATTTACTTAACACGGAGAAATATGCAATAACAAGGTAATCAACAAATAAAAATTTACCTCACAGTACGTGCATATAGGAAGCAAGCACTTCAAGTTACTGCACTTTGGCTGCATATATAGCTGTCTCATAATTCCCAACATCTTGGTCCAATATCTTCTGCATTAGCATGTGATATACTGGAGTGAGCAAGACCGATAAAAGTTTTTGAAAGAATTCATCAATCCTTTTTGCTCAAGACATGGAGAGAATTAGAAAGCATCTCATATATTATGAACAGATCATGGATGTATACTAAAATGCAAGTATACCGAATCATGAAAGTTTAAGAGTCACTAAAAGGTGAAAGGACTTCTTCATGAAAATCTTGACTCCTACCTCAGAGGTTCAGTAAGAAACCCATTTCCATGGACACCATTGGCAACCAACACGACTTTCCAACTGAATGGCTTGCAAAGTTCAATTCCTCCCATTCTTCACCAAAGCTTTAATTGAGGGGAATTGGTCCAATCCTCCAAATGGACATAGAGTTACAGCTCTCCACAGCTGTCACATCAGGTGGAAAAGTTCAACCTTGCATGGAGAAAGAAAATGGTTGTAATTCAATTACCTGAGACTTGTACACACTGCGTACCTGCCCAGCAGATCGGCAAAGCTCACATGCCTCCTCCAGTCTCCCTGCTCGTAATGAAGTCCAGACATCTTCTAGAAGTTATTCATTTTCTTTCTGATTAATGTAAGCAGGAAAAAATAAATCATCTTTAGCAAAACGATAAATCTCTAAAGATATGGGACAACATGAGCGTTAAAATACCTTGTCATCAGGCGTTGGTTGAGCCATTTCACGTGTTGGAGCATCAAAATCCATGTGTTGGATAGTGGAAGCATCAGCAAGCCCCTTCTTTAGAGCCCTCTGAGTTTGATGCCAAACCCCAGAGCTTGGGAGATGGGTACCAACATGACATCCTTTGACATGCAAAAATATTGAAATAATTTGTCATATAGTAATAGTTGTGAAGATAATAAATCCTAAAAACGCTGTAGTTCATTTGTTCGTTTTAATGAAATGTATCAAAATGTCGTAGTTGAGTATGATATGATATACTTTAATCAAACCATTCACTGACATGCACAATCAGACTTAGGAAACACAGACCTCATTTCCATGGACTACATTTGTTTTGCTTATGGGTTGTTGTAAACTTAAAAATATACCACGAATTATTACCTTATGACTCTAAATCAAGCGCTTTAGAGGCAAGCTCTTCAAGTCAATGGACAATTCGAAGGCATAACTGTGCTTCATGGTCTTCCACGACAAACTGGCATGCCTCCAGGGGATGTCGCTGGAGACTGTCATAAGACAACAGATATCTGATGCTGAACCAGATATCAAACATGTTGGCAAGAATTTGGAAATGCTAATAAGAGAACTGATACCAGAATCAAGTCGTATGGTGGCTCTTCATACCCTACAAGGCGGCCAAAATTAATTTCAGAGAAATTCAAACTATAAGGTTTTAAGACGTGAAGCAAAAAGCTTCTATATAACATATTTCAAGAAAAAAGTTCTTCACAAAAGAGACCAAGAAGCAGCAAACGAACCTTTTGCCTCATCAACTTATCTTCTATAACTCGATGCCTTCCGCTCGACCCATACCTACACGTAGTGCAGAAAATGTAACTCAATAATGTTAAAAGCAGACTGTGCTTGGGGTTCTTACTTACCGTTCTGTAAATAAAGCAATCATGCTGAAAAATGACATTAAAAGGCGCGCTATATGGAGACAAAGAACCTATGCATTCTTATTTTATTTTAAAAATAAAATAAAAAGCAACTTGAAGGTATAAGATTTTTTTTAAACAAGATCAACAGTGTATAATCTCCACTAAGAATTACACAAGCATACTCCAAAAGTCATATAAATGTTACAGTAGTGTTTATAGTATCAGATCATGATTTTAAAAAGATGAAATCATACTACCTGATCTGTTTTTTAGCAGTTACTAGTTAGGCATACAATACACACCTACGAGAATCTGAAACATTTCGACATGCCTCCTCGAAACCCAATATAAGGTCAGGGAAAGGAATAAATCCTGCAATATGAGATACATTGGTTATAAACGAACCTTCTACGAAATAACACATCTGCAAAGTATTAAAGACAAAGTTAAAGCATTCAACCAGGTGGAGTAAGGATTTCAGTAACTGCAATTGGCACTCAGGATATCCAAGTACTTTGATTTCCAAGTGGGAGGGTCTAATCACATACGAGTGATCTTATGTGATCAGCATTGCTTTTTGAGACAAAAGGGCACGCATTAACATCTTGTCATTCCATTCCTCTTATGGTTTCAAGGTACTTCTGAGCGATTCGCGTTTTCCATATAATAGTTAAAGGGCAGATAATAGTATATCATCGGTAGATCCTAAAACCTATGCCCTGTTTATCATACGTGTACTTGAACCTCATTGCGACTAGTAGTACTGCCAGTTACACAAACATTTAAGCCTTGGTAATGCTAGAATAATGGGTACCGACTAACTGATAGAGTTTCCAGTTCAAAAATGATACTCCAACTCCAAAATCCACTGCCTGAGATTCTAAGACTAAAAAGTATGTCGGACCTGTTAGCCCCCACAACCTGGGTGTATACAACCCCTATTTTTTCTTGTCGTTCTGTGCTATCCTAAGAACAACTAACAGGTGTGCTTTCAGTTCCTTCTGTTTGATTACAGCTCTTATTTGTTACTAATTAGCAAGTCTCTGACATTATCTATACAAATGCAGCTCAAAAACACCACCAAAATGACCAGTCACACATTTCATTTTCAAGCTACAACTTAACCAGCTAAAACAACAACAACAGCAAAAAAAAAAAAAACATAAAATTTTCAAATTAAATAAAAAATATCAAACACCACCTTAAATCGCAGGATCAATTAACAACTTCCCAATCTCCTTTTAATCCCCTCCTCCTCCTTCCTCAATTTCTTGTTTAATTTCATCAAGAAGTATGGCCCCATTAGATCTACTCCCTTACGGCGAAACCAAATTCCTTTTTCCTACAATCAAATCAATTACAAAATCTTAGGGATTTTTCTGTTGTTGTTGTTAATTAGGGTTTTATATATCAATTAGAGGAAAAAAGAAGTTACTTACCCGAATCGACGGAATTTCTCCCTGGTACAAAGACCCTCTGGATCGAAATAGCTTGGAGAAGTCTCCATTACCATGTCCATTTTGATGAGTGGAAGATTATGATGATAAGAAAGAAGTGAAAGACTCGGTTGATTTTGGTTCAAGGGTTTGGATTCGACTGTCATTAGCTCGACTGAGCGATTTCAGATTGCATTTATTTTTTGCTCTGATTCAGCATTCCCAAAATGGCACCAACTTCAACATTCTCTAACTATTTTTCAATTTCTTAAAATTCATTATTGTAATTTTATCAAAAAAATAAAAAAATCATTATTGTAATTTTATCAGGAAAATAAAAATAAAAATCATTAATGTAATAATTAATTTTGAGCAATTATAGATAGTTTACAGCGCAACCGAAATATTTAGGCTTCAACGAGGGCTACAGAATGAGTATTTTTAACCTCATTTGATTGGGGCCAGACTTTTTAATTGGGGGCCATGACTTTTTATTTGCACCCCAAAATTTTTAGGGGCGTATTAATCCGATATTGAAAAGACTGTTTTACCCTTACCTAAAACTAAACATTAAAAATAAGTTAACCTTAATTAAAAACTTTAATTAGGCTTCTCTTCTTCATCTTCCTCTCCTCCCCGTTCTCTTCTCCACCACCACCATTAACGACTATTTTGAAGAGATTTTTTTTCTTCAACCGATTCATTGCGTAATCGTCGCCAAAAATCAAAACCCAAGAAAGCTATGTTTCCAATTAGAAGATATGTGAACTTAAACCCACCTTGTATTCGTTAGTATCGAAATTTCAGTGTAAGAGTCGTTAGCATCGAAATGAAAACCCTAACGACTTTTCATTTGCATGCGGATTCTATGAAAAATCGTTAGTGTATTAGGATGAAGATGACGACCATAATTCTCGCTACTTCAACATTTTTTCCCTAGAATAGAGTCGTTACCGTATTAGGTTGAAAATGACGACACTGTTTTGACGACCCTTTGTTATTGGTTAACGACTCTAGGTGAACATTATAAATGGTTGGTTAGGGTCGTCAGTATATCAGAACATCCCTATGACGACTCAAACACACAAAACTTGCCTTTTTATACAGAGAGTTTGGATTCGAGAGTCTTCTGGGTATTAAACGAATCAACTAACGACTCTAGGTGAACATTATAAATAAGTCGTCATGGTTTAACACACCACCTTGACGATTTTTCATCACCATTAAAAGTTGCGAGGTTAGAGTCGTCGCCATGTGTGTCAACAGTGTGACGACTCTTTAGGGTCGTTGGCGTATACAACACCCGACTATAACGACCCTCACTCTGAGTAGTTCCATAGTAACCATCAATCGACCCCTTGGAGCACCATTCAGACAATTTCAAGAGTATATGAGGTTTACCTGATTGTTTTGAGGTGCGGGTTCACTTGAATCACTCATTTCTAAAAACCCTAGTTTTTCCTCTCAAAACTACTCTTCTTCTTCTCAAAAAAAAAAAAAAAACCAAAACTAAAATTTCCCCAAATTTTAATCCCAAAACCTGATTTTTATCTAAACAAAATTATCCCATTAATCAACTTAATTAAATCTTAAAACTAATCACTCAGGGGCATTTTAGCCATTTAGAAACTATTTTTATAAGGGGTGACCCAAATTAGGATTGGGTGACCTTTTTTGTCCTCTAGTGCTTGGCCCCCAATTAAAATGTATGGCCCCCAATCAAATTAGGATTTTTAACACTCGTTCACTAGCAATTGGAACAAGGGATAAATTGGAAGAGTGGAAATCTTTTTCTCTCCAAGCGACGCTAAACATCAGCCTCTCAAACTTTTTATGAGAGCCGCGAAATAAGAATTTAAAATATAAAAAATATCCATAAGAGGTTGAAGATCAGTCGCTAAAGGAGAATTTTTTTTTTTGCAAACCGCTGAACATCTGCCTCTTAACGAAGACTGTTCAACACTTTTTTATTTTAATGAATGTACGAATGATTTTGGGTGAAAGTGGACCTCTCCGTAACCAATAATGACCACAAATCTGATCAAATTTGATCTAGCTCGTTCATTTTGAATAAGAACCCTCACTCCATTGCCCTTGCTCTAACTTTTCTTTATAAAAGAAAAACATTGTGCAACTGAGAAATTTTGGCTCCAGTTAAAACCAAAATTAAATATGATATGTTCGCACGGATTTCTTGTTTGAATCCGGCATTTCCAAGAATGGTTCATAATCCGCCTTTCACTATGGGAGCCAAAGGATTCCCAATAGCTTGTCATAACAACAACACCATAATATTTATCTGTGTATGTTTGCCACTTCACGATCACCTTGAATGATCAGGATTCCTCATATCTTGTATTTGTGGAGCTATTGACCCGAATGATAAGTTTGCACAATGGTCTCACATCCTGCAACTCGGCAAACACACTTATCTTTCGTTGATTCTGATTGGCGATCTCAACATTATCCAGGATCTTTCAGTTCCTTTTCGATTTTATTGGCTACCAATTTGAGTTTTGATTGAGTTGATGGTGTTTAACAACATCTAGCGACTACAAATCTTTGATTATCAAATCAATTTTGTAAAAAACGATCAGTTCATATTCAATTGAATCGATTTTGTTTATAAAAAAAGCGTGGTGGGACTGATAAAAATGTAACTAACTCTCTTTAAAAGTTATAGATATAACTAACTATCCACACAAGAATAACAACTATAACTTAATCTAAGATGTAATCTTGTGAAAAACTTACAGACATCATTTCAATTGATAAGAGTCATACTGAATCTTATTTGAATTTTTCTATCGAATCTGGATTTGATCAGTAATTCTTGAATGACCTTATATCAGAAGAGAAGGACTTTAGAATATACAAAAATTACAAACACAACAAATACAAATGCAGGTTATGAAACTATCTTTCTTAGAAAGATAAGTCAACCTATGCTTCACGAATCTCAAGTGAAGTCTTTCAAAGTTGAACCTTGGATCTCGAAGATTCTTATATGTTTGGAGGATAAACTTTACAACAAGATATACAAGTGTGTAGGGACTGAGAATTAATTGTTGCCGATGTCTCGAATTAATAGTAATCGATCAGGATAGGTTGTTAAGATATAAGCAATGAGTTTCTTGCAACCCAAGATAATTCTCAATTGTTAAGTCAAAGTCATTTCATAAGATATATAAATCTATTTCTTTTGTTAGAGTAAGACTTACATTGAGATTCTTTTTATCGTTTAAAGTTGTAGACAATTGCTAGCTCAAGTAAATTCTATAAAAAGAACTACTACCAAAGATAACTTCAAACCATTAAGATAAAAAAAAAAAAAAAAAAAAAAAAAAAAAAAAAAAAATTAGCTAAGAAGTAACAATTCGTAAGAGTGTGAAAATTTTGCCTTGAAAATCAAAGAAGAATGAATAACCCCAAAGCTAATAGATTATTGGGTTGGCAAGTTAAGCTTTTAGGTTCACCAACTCAAGGGATTGAGTTCGTGAACTTGTAAGAGAGGAAAAAGATTCATAATTAAGCTTATTAGGTCCGCGAACTCAAATGCTAAAAGGCAGCATGAACAATATAACCTCATTGTGTTCAGGAACTCGGATACAAAAAAGAAACATGTTCGCGAACTCAAATATATGTAAGTTCGCGAAATAAAATGTCCCGAAGTCTTAGTACAAGTTTTTCTACAATAGGTTCACAAACTTAAAGGTTTAATAGGTTATCAAACTCAAATGACAAAAAGTCATTTGTAGAAGTTTTCTACAATAGGTTCGCGAACTCAAATAACTTAAAAACCTTTTACAGAGTTCTATAGATGTTAGATTCACAAACTCAATATTTAGGTTCGTGAATTGATCAAGTGACTGAAATCATTAGTATTACTAAACAAAACTTTACAAACAAGAGATTAGAACCAACACGTCACTAGACTTAGCAAAAGGTAATCTTCTTTGAACGGAAAATGGGTCATTTGTCGAAATATTTTTAAAACACGGTTCAAATGGACGAGTAAAAATTATTATGGGTGAAATGAACACAAAAAAAAAAATAGCAAGGATGAAACTGGATTCATCTTGACTTAAACTTAAAAAATAGCGAGGATGAAACTGGATGCATCCTGTGTAAATTAAAATAAGAAAAAGTATTTGAAAAGGGGCAGGATGAAACTGTTTACATCCTGGCTATTTTTACATTTTTGTCCATTTAAACAGTATCAAAATCTAACTGTCCTTTTCACCCAGGAAATGTTGATTTTGGTCTTTTTAACCAATTTTGTGTTCTTTGAATATGATCATTTACTAGAGTCCTTAACTTTTGCTACCTTATATAAATATAGATAGATAGAAGAGAAAAGAGTCTCAAAGAAAATACCACTCTTCATTACTAACCTCGTTTAAGTTCTTCAAATTGATATTTTTGTGTGATCTTCAATTCTTCAATCTTCATGAGTAACTAGGAAAATCCTAAGACTCTACTAGCTAATCTAATCCAAACCGAAGCTAACTTTAGTAGGAAAATCAAAAAATAATTTTGGAATCTAAACAACAAACTTGACACCAAGGTTTGTAGGTTCAACCGAGCATTCACATTACGAAAACAGTTAACTATTTTTAATGAGCAACTAGCTTAAAACTAAAATCCTCCTTCATTTTTTCTCATGGTTAAAAAATATAACGAACAAGTGGGTAGTAAAGATAAGTTATCTATTTAGTTTTTTCATCATTTTTGTTTTGATTCCCTTCTAAATTAATTCAATAATTTACGATCTAAAAAGACTAGTACTGTTACTGTATAATAAAACAGGAATCAATTTTTCTTGTTTTTGTTTTGTTCCTTAATTTTCAAATTTCGCCACTCTGGCATGTGTATTATATACAAAACAATCCTAGTTAATTAACCACAAAATATTTGAATTTTTTTTTTTGACAGGGAAAAATATTTGAATGTATTCCATGTTATAGATCTAAACGGGTATCTAAGTCATTTTTTCTTCTATAAATAGAGAAGTACTTGATCACATAAACACACCACTACAGTTTCTAAAGTCTAATTACAATTAATCAAGCATGATGGCTTCTAAGACTTCCCAGCAAGTTGGGTTGCTTCTCTTCGCAATGCTTGCTTTTTCTCACTACATTGGTAAGTATGAGCAAATCATGGTTCGGTAGCTACCTCGGCTCATCCTTGATTCTTATAAGTTGATTTGTTTTCTTTTAGCTAATTAATCAGCTTTTTTTTTTTTTTTTTTTTTTTTTTTTTTTGATGTTAGTATTTGTTTTACGTGTCGAATATGTTAATATCTAATTGAGTGTGATCATATATGTATGTAGAGAAGACGTCGGCAGTCGTTTCATGTTCCGCTGGGGAAAATTTTGTACAAACAAAGTTAGCTTGGCGCGGTGGGTTCGGGTCTCAATGCGCTGCCGCCCAAAGCCAGTGCACCAATTTATGTGCAGGCCAGGGGAGAACTGTGGCTAGAGGCGATTGTACAATAGTTGGACACTTACTAGATTGGTACTCATGCTCAGCTTGCTGTGCAGCACCACCTCCCCGTCCATCTCCATCACCTCCTCCTCCACGTCCATCTCCACCACCACCTCCGCCATCACCCCCTCCTCCATCTCCACCACCACCACCGCCATCACCCCCACCTCCATCTCCACCACCACCTCCGCCAACAGATCCACGAGATCTATGCGGTCCCGGTGAGACTTCTTTATCGACTGTAGTGGCAGCTTGCTCCCTTTGTCCAGCGTGTAATTGTGGCGCTGGTGTAACTCCAGCACTTGCGGCGTGCATTTCTAATTACTGCAGTTGTTGTTGCCCAACAACCCTGACATCATCATCAACGGCTTCCGGTTCATCATTATTCGCAGCTGCATAGCCAACAATGTTTCGTAAAAGCATAGCCCGCTGATCATAAGCTAGCTGCAGCCAATGTGATTGTCATATCGAGTGATGCTTTATGCGCGTTTAATAGCAATAAGCAGCATGTACTCTATTTTATTTTTTCAAGCATGTAATGATCCATGACATTTCATTTTCGATTGATGTATTTTTATTGGTATTACAAGCTCGGGGCAGCGGGCGGGTGTTAATCTACAGGTTTAGTGGACGCACTACATTTTATGCCTTCCGTTTTTAGCCTGTTTGTAGAGTGGAGTTCAGCCACGCTAGCGCTAGTATTATTATTCAAACATGAGTCATATTTTACTCGTCTTATAGGCCCGAGAATTCAAATTTAAGGGCTAATTAACCAAAAAACTGTATTTATTGATGTTTCGGTTTGTTTTAAAGTTTGGATCTGCATATTGTGATACTTACGACTTATGAGCGTTTGTTGAATTAATTCATCAGTAATACAGTGGTAAAGTCTTTGGTAATGATACCAGTGACATGATTAGTTAATGGATAATAAAAATGTGTTAATAAATAACAAAAAAACATAAATTTGTACTGAACTAGCCCTTAAATTTTAATCTTGGTCTGTTATTTTGCTTTTGGTGCCTAGATTGGTAAAGAGAAGCAAGTTTGGCCACAAGGGTTTGCCTTTTGATTCTGGTATATCTTCTGGAAGTAAAAATAAATAAATAACCACTCTATAATGTTCAAAAGAATTATTCAATTAATCACACCTGCGATATTTATAGCAAATATAAGGAAAACACTCCATCAAAATAACCTCGTTTAATTGGGGGCCCTACAAACTAATTAGGGGCTTCCCATTAGAGGACAAAAAAGGGTCATTTAAACCTAATTTGAGTCATCCCTTATCCAATTTTTTTAATGGCTAAACAGTCCTTGAATGATTAGTGTTAATAATTAATTAAGTTAAGTTAATTAGTGTGATTAGATTATGTTTGATTAAAATCAGATTTTAGAATTAAAATTGGATTTATATTTATTTATTTATTTATTTTGAGTTGAGAAGAAGAAGTGGAGGTTTTAGAGGAAAACTTAGGGTTTTTAGAAATGAGTGATTCAAGTTGGGGAAATGATGTTAGAGAAGGTTCAAGCAACAAAGATGATTGTGTTGATGGTAAGATTATCTTAAACCTATGGATTGGATATATGTCACAACACAGAGAGAGAATCGTCAATGTCGAGGGGTGTATACCCTAACGACTCAACAAAGTCGTCAACGTATTGATACTAAAAATGACGACTCAAACATGCAACTTGACCAGGTTATGAAAAATCGTTAAGGTAATGTGATGCACCTTTGACGACTCTTAGTAGCTTGGGTATAAGAGTCGTTATTTTGTGTGTTATACCAAGACGACTCTGAAATTTTTTGGGACAGAGAGGCTATTTGTTTTTCACCTAGGGTCGTTGACGTTTAAAAAGGGGTCGTTCATAGAGGATCGTCATAAGTTTCCATATTATGTTGACGACTCTAATCTAGGGCAATAAATATGAAAAACCAGAAATAGGGTCGTTATCTTCCTCATCATATGGTTTTTACATGCATATGAAAAATCGTTAGGGCTTAAGCTTGTCGGGTTGGCGACCCTCTTACTGTAACTGAAATTTTTACGTTGATTTTTTTTTCTTCTTCTTGGAATCGTTAATGGAGGAGAAGAGAAGAGACGAGAGAATTAGAAGGAGGGAGTCTGATTTTTTTGTTTAGAAATAGAAATGAATTCGGAGCTTAAATTAAGAACGCGCAATTGGGGGATAAAAAAACTAATTGGGGGATATGAATTACTAACCCCATCCAATAATATCCGTTAAGGGGTGTTTTTTGGTGGCGGAAATACTAAAATATCCTTCCATCTAAATTAAAATTTAAAAATAGAAATCAAAATCAAAATCAAAATCAAACCCTAACAAGTTCTTAAAGATAGGTTAAATTGAATTGTTCTTGAGAAAGAAGAAGAAGAAGAAGAAATGGCTTTATTGAGAAGGTACATGATACCTAATCATATTTAAAGTGTTGTTGTTGTTTTAAAATTTTGTTTGGGTCAGAATCATAAACTTTCAATCCACTCCCGGCTTGTGTCTATGATGAATACCCTACTATTTTTTGTTCCGGCGTAGTTTTTAGGATGAATACCATGCCGGTACTAGTTCCGGCATGGTTTTTTATGATGAACACCATGCCGGTACTAGTTATGCATGGTTTTTTTAGGATGAATACTATGCCGGTACTTGTTATTTCATACAAGTTTTCTGTATTTTTTGTCCTCAAACCGGCATGGTACACTTGGGAATCAACCATGCCGGCACTACTACGGGCATGCTCGATAATGAACTTTCTATGCCGGTAGTGTACTTCCAATTTTCAAAATTGAGGGATATTGTGTAGTGGCATGGTGAAAGTATGAATACCATGCCGGTTTGGTCACTGCCGGCATGGTATTCATACTTTTACCATGCCGGCACTGAGTTTTTCAGGCGCAACAATGGCGAATTCAATGAAAAAAAAAATCAAATTTCAATATATTAATACCTATATATGAGTAATTGGAGCACTTATATGTTCTGCTAGTTTACTTTCCTGGGTTGGTTCTTCACCTAAACCTTCATGATCATAAATATCTTGATTTGATATTGTTGCATCAACAAATTCAACGATAATGATTTTTTCTAATGATTATCAAACTAATCTATTAACTTAACTAATTATATTTAATCACTAAACATGATTAGTAAGGGGTAGATTAGGAATTAAATAAAATGCTTAGATAAGGGGTGACCCTGATTCGATATTTACATCCAGTTTTTGTCTTTTTCTTCTATCCCCCAATTAGTTTTTTTATTCCCCAATTGCGCGTTCTAAATTAAGGGTTAATAGGATTTTAAGATTTATTAATAGTGAAGGGCAAAATAGTAATTTCACTACATTTTGGTACGCCCTAGGATATTTGGGGTGGGTATAAAATGTACGAGGCCCCAATTTTTTTTTTTTTTTTTTGGGCCCAATTAAACGAGGCAAAATAAGCTTCACCTCACCAAAAAGTGTACCAATTTCTTTTTGATTTCTTAGTTGGCTAAAGAATTGTCACCCTCAAATTCATTGCGTAGCCCGAATTCCTGTACAAATCAATCTAAACTTTTTTTACCGAGATTTTCATCATGATTGTATTAAAAAAAAAACACAAAAATTAACCATCTCCAATTTGAATCAAAGTTGTATATTTCCCACATGACATGACAGAAGCACCGGCGAATATGAAGGAGATATTGGACAATAGACTACCGACAAATACGACGATGTTGTATGCCTTCACATTATGGCATTTATGGCTAGCAAGAAACGAGAAGGTCTACAGGCAAAAACAACAAACACCGGAGTAAATGGTGAGCATAATCTTGACAATGTTTGAGGAATATAAATGGGCAAAAACCCACATCATCCCACTACATCCAAATGACAACTCAGCACAACAACAAAATATTACGACATACAGAGCAACAACCATATGGATAGGTTGGGAACCACCACCACCAACTTGGATTAAAATCAATACTGACGGAGCAACTAAAGGAAATCCAGGACCAGCAGAAGCAGGATGTGTATGCAGAGACAATACCGGAAAAATTATTTGATAATGGCAGCACAACTAGGAATCACATCAGCAATCACGGCGGAAACATGGGGACTACTAATGGGGGCTAGAATAGCAACTCAATAATTATGGCCGAATGTATGGTTTGAAGCAGAATCAAAATCACTAATACAATTGATACAACACCAACAGAGCGACACCCCATGGTATCTACAAGATATGCTACAAGAAATCAACAGTCTAATATCAAAAATTCCTATGGCAACAATCACACATGTATACAGAGAAGGCAACCAAGCGACGGACAAGGTGGCGAACGAGGCTGTGAAACACCAGAAGGAAAACCCTACCAATGCACAAACAAAAGTCTGGGACAACATATGTCCAACTTTCCTAACTAACATCCCCTTGATGATAGAAATGGAATCAAATTTCCAAGAACTGTCAACCTTGTAACCCACCTTTGAGTAATAAAATTTTCAATCTTCAAAAAAAAAAAAAAAAAAAGACAGAAGAACGCAATCATGGTCGAACCCAAAGGATATGAAAGAGATCATATTAAAAAAAAATACTGTAGTTGTAACAAATTAATTTGCTTCTTCAAAATATTTTACAACCCTTAATGAAAAAATATATATATTTGCTTACAACCCTTAATGAACAAATATATTGAGTCCTGTTATCATGCGCGCGTTCGCGTGACATCACAAATAAACTCGCAGCTGCCAGCCGTTGGATTAGTCTGATGCTGTTGAGATCCAAATATAAACATATTTTATTGTATTCTTAGAATTTTTATTTATTAAAAACAGTTATACTTTCATTTAATTATAACCAGACCCTCTTCTCTACTTTATCATCTTCTCCAATACGAAAGATTAGTTAAGATTCTTATGATAGTATAGAAAGATGAGAGCTCAAACATAGTCATGCAGATTGTCAAAGTCATTCAATCCAGTGATTAATTTTCAGTTGTTGATTTTCTTCCTTGAGGAAAAAAAGTCAATCAATCTTTTGCAAGTATCAATATAGAAAAATCACTATTATCACACAGATAATTTAATTCGATTAGTGCTATAAGTAACTCATGAATCATGGTAATTTTGATCCATCACGCATCTGAAGTAGAATGAAGAAATTATGTTTCAGTACGTATGTGGAGGGCTGAAAACAAAATATATATCAAATTTATAGTTAAAAAATATATACTCCCTCCGTTCCATTTTAGATGACATTCTAGGAGTTTTCACGTTGATTAAGAAACACAAAATTGGTTAAAAAGACCAAAATCAAAATTTCCTGGGTGAAAAGGACAGTCAGATTTAGATACTGTTTAAATGGACAAAAATTTAAAAATAGGCAAGATGTAACCAGTTTCATCCTGTACATTTTCAAATTTTTTTTCTTATTTTTATTTTACACAGGATGTATCCAGTTTCATCCTTGCTATTTTTTAAGTTTAAGCCAGGATGAATCCAGTTTCATCCTTGCTAATTTTTTTTTTGTCCGTTTCACCCATAAATTTTTTTACTCGCCCATTTGAACCGTGTTTTAAATTTTTTTGGACAAATGACCCATTTTTCGATTAAGAAATGGAGAGAGATATGAAAATTTTCCAACTATACCCATAAGAAAAGCCTTCAAACATTAATTGTTATTAGTGTATTTTAAAATAAACTTATAGTTCCAAGACAAAGTGTTAGGGTATTATTGGTAGTTTCGCGGGAAATATGAAATTACTTTCAAGTATTTTGGACCAAGAAAATAACCATAATCATCTAAAATGGAACGGAGAGAGGAGAATGGAATTAAAATTCAATATAATCCGCATCTACAACTGTTAAACAGAACCGACGGCTCTTGGGCACGACTTCAATTTCACTATCACGCGAACGCACGCGTGATAACAGGACTCAATATATTTACAAGGTCTGCTTTTATGTGGGTAATGTTGGTACCCTGTAAAAACTAAAAACGGTACGCTTGGAGGATATATAGGCTTCTCCGCAATGGATAGGCTATCATAGAAGCTCAGAACTAGCTTATCTTAGAAGCCCAACATGATATCTTGGGCATGTGTTTTGGCGGAAAAAAGAACTATGATATTGGGCATACAGAAATCTTTTGGGGCATAACAAGTAAAGACAAAAAAGGAGTGTAAATAGCAAAACCAGAAGCCCCTTAACCAAATATTTTTGATAATGGCAAATCTGCCCTTTTAGGATTAGTGTTAATACTAATGATTAGTTAAAATAATTCTGATTAGTGATTAGTGTTAGGATTATTTAGTTATTAATTTGTGTAGATAAAAAATTTTGAGTAAGAAAAAAAAAGTTAGGTTTTTTTAGAAGGAGAAGGGGAAAGTGAGAAAAAAAATTGTGTAGATTATTTAGTTACCCTTGAATTGTAGTCATTTAGGCTGTTCGCGGGGTTCGACCTTCCCGGTCAGGTCGTTGGGGGTCTAGGGGGCAAGGGGCCCCCTGCAGAGTGCGAGACAACGTCTCGCCAGAAATTTTCCAACATATCTTATGTTTAATCTCACTTTTGTAGGTTAAAATCATCAAAAGTCCGTGTTTTTTCACTAAGGTTCGGCGAGTCTAGATGAACAGTTCGGCTAGTTGAAAGTGTTGATTAAGAGCCGAACCTACCTTGTATACCAAAGTTCGGCTTGGTTCGAATTGTCCTAACAAGCCGAACCCTACACTGAACTGTCTGGAAGAAAAAATGTTTAGGGTTCGGCTTATATTTAGAAATTTGTAAGCGCCGAACCTGTTGGAAACACATTGTTCGGCTATTTGAATAAGTAGAATATAAGCCGAACCTGATCATGTACATTTCTAGGTTAATAATTTTGTATTGGTTCGGCACATATTGTGAATATCGTAATAGCCGAACCTCGTAAATGTGCTAGGTTCGGCACATATTATGATTATCGAATACGCCGAACCCCTGTGCATCTCTTTTCGTGACTAGGTTCGGCTTGAAATTTCATGAAATTTCAAGCCGAACTGTTCATATACACTTATAGGAAGCTTTTGTGAAGAACAGTTCGGCTAAAAACGCAACTCAATTTTGAGTCGAACCCAACACCATAATCGTCATTTAATCGATGAAAAACAACAAATATGAGATTGGGTTTGTAAAACTTACTTTGTACGAGTCATTATGTAGTTCAGTTTAATCGACAATCAAATTTTTACGAATCGACAATTAATCAAGGTGATGAATTTTTTTTTTTTTTTCGCGGGAGGGGAAGAGTTCGGCTAGAAGAAGAAGAGATGTTAAGGGAAGCTGATTTTGATTTTTTTGAAAACTGATTTTAGATTTTTGTATTAAGGGTATATAGGTAATTGAGCTACCCATAGGTTACCCCTTATAAGGTCACCCAAGATGGGACTATCATTTTGTATGCCCGAAAAGTTTTTTGTATGCCTAAAATCATAGTTCGGAAAAAAGACTTTATTATACAAGATGGGCTCATTGGTTAGTCTCTAATACCGTCCACTACGTCTAACTTAATTTTCCTCTAAGAAATATATCATTTGGATAAGGGTTGTTTTTTAGGAAGGGAATTTAAATTGTTAAGAGAAAACTGCAAATTTTAAGGAAATAGATGCAAATCAAGGTGGTTAGTGTGGAAATTTTTCCAATACCAGCAGCTAGTTTAATTTTGTTTTCAACCTATACATAGAGATTGAACTTTAAATCGAAAGGTACATAATTTATATTCTTTCACTGCCTTACTTACATGCTCGGAGCTCTCTCTTATGTGAGCGTCAGAGCGCATTTGCAGGTACCCTCATCACTTTCTATCAACGGTTTCAGGAGAGTTTGATTAGCGATATCAATAACTCATCATTAATCTCGAGGAATGTTTGGGAAAATTTGGAAACAAATGTGGCTTAGTGTAGAAGCCCAAATATGGCTTATCGTAGAACATCAAACCTGATTTATTGTAGAAGCTCAAATATGGCTTAGTGAAGAGTGAAAACTACAAGGAGACCCATTCTTCAGATCTTTCCTACTGTGAAACCCACGCCCAAAAATCTGAAGGCGCGCACCCATTTTCTAGGAAAAAATTATTCTCAAACCCATATTTTATAAAATTCTGTTTCGTTCTTTTTTCTTCTTTTTCTTCATCTTCAATTCCTTTTCTTCAACAGCGCCACCAACCCATCATCCATCTTCTAATTTTGGATCAATTCGATTCAACACTCAGCAACCCATTCATCTTGTTAACCTTTACCTGCTCATAGATTCAACCATTTGATCTTCTAAAGCAGATCTATCTTCTTCTTTTGAGTTCAACAGGAAACCCATAATCATCTTCATATTCAATCCACCGACCCCTATCAACAGTGTCATCTCTATCCCGATCTCGATCACCGAAACCCTAACTTTAATTCCTTAATCCCTTTAATTGAGCAGCGACACAAAAATTCCTTAATCAATTTTCAATCTCGATCACCAAAACGCCCGGTAAAGATTTGGATTTAGATCTCGATCTCGATCTCGGAGCTTCATTAACCAGTGTTTATGAGATACCTAGAGAACCTGCAATAGTCATCAATGGAATGCCAGATTTAAACGATTTGGTTATAGAACTCGAAATTTCGTCTTCTGAATTTGTGTTTGTTTTATCTGAATTTCATCTTCCTTTTTTTTTTTTGATGATTATGGAAGCAATTAAGGAAATGAATAATGACCGAGGAGGTTCAAATGTGTATGAGATTTCAAAATACATTGAAAATAATTTTCAGGGATTACCATTTGCTCACTCTCATTTTCTAAAACACTCATTTAAGTCAAAGTTAGTTTGATACTTTTTTCTTAGTATTGAAACAACAAAAAACAAGGTTGCATAACTTGTTATGCACCTACAATAATATCTACATAACAAGTTATGCAGTCATGAAAGTGGATGCATAACCTGTTATGCATCCGAAAATATGACTGCATAATGCATTATGCATCGAGAAAATTGTTGCATAATCTTTTATGCATCGAGAAAATGGATGCATAACCTGATATGCATCATTTAAATATGTCTGCATAATGCATTATGAACCAATTTTTTCTGTACGAACTAAAATCAACCAAAACAATGGATACATAACTTGTTATAGATGCATAACTTTGTTATGCAGATACATAACTTGTTATGCAGTCGAAAAAATGGTTGCATAATTCGTTATGCATCTTTTTTTAGGCTGCATAATGAATATGTAGTCATTTTTCGAAATTTTTCCTAAAACGATGATCACCTCCGATTTTTTTGTGAAAAACAAAAATTTGATATTGTTGTTTGTACTCGTTGCGTAGCTCTCTTTGAAAGATTTCCAACGATATAAAAGTTGTAAAATTCCAAGGCGCGGATTTTTAGATATGTTGTATCCAAGTTGCGTTACCAATTATACCCCTGAAAAATTAGGATGCATAACGAGTTATCCCTGAAAAAACAGTATGCATAACACATCATGCGGATGCATAAACCGTCATGCAAACAAGTTTTAATAATTTCGGATAATTATGGGTGTCACGGTATCCAAAATTAATTGTGGGCCTGACAATAAGAATTTTTTTTTTGGGGGGTCTCCCCCTAATTTTCCCTAGTGAAGATGCCCAACATAGCTTACCTTAGAACCCCAACATGGCCTACCGTAGAATCACAAATATGACTTATTTTAATTTAGAAGCCCAACATGGCTTATCGTAGAATCCGAAAAATGATTTATCGTAGAATGACTAGAATCCCATCATGGCTTATCTAGGAAACCCAACATGGGTTTAAGAAGCAATTTTTTTTAGGAATATATACACTTATAGGTCTGTTCTAGACCCTCGTTTTCAAATCTAAGCCTCTTTTTTTATTCCTTACAATTTTAGCCTATCAAACGGATTACATCCAAATCCGTTATCTCAGTCAATTTCTCGTGCTGACTAGTCAATATCTCTTCAAAATCTCGTATAACGAGATCTCGTGGAGGTGCTGACATTACAAAAATACTCTTTCCATACGTGTGTTATTTTCTCCCATGTGTGTCGATCAGAAAGCCTAAATCCAAGATCCGAAAATCTCTAAGATATTTAAACGTCTATGATGTCCATCATAAAATATCATTGCCCTAATATAACACAAAATATCGAAGAAGAAAACCTTTCTTCCCAATCTGTTTCTGTTTTCAGTCATCTACATATGTTGAAATTAGATCGATGAATTGGTAGAGCTTGAGAGGGATTTTTATGGATTTTTACGAATTTAAGAATGTGGTTGAGTTAGCTTGAGATCAGCCAGCAAACTAAGGTGTGTTTTCTAGTGGAGATAGGTTTTAAACCTGATGCTATGGTTGAGAATCGGTGAAGAGATTCAAGGGTTTGAGAGATCAAAGAAGGAATTTGGAATCGTGTTTGTTTTGCAACGAAGTTGGAGCTAAAAAATTGAGACTTGAAGAAGGTATGCTCTTCCATGGATTTATTTGATTCATTTTAGGGAAATTTTAGAAATCGAAGCTAGGGTTAAGTTAGGGAAGTATTTTTCTTTATTTGGTTATTGGTTCTGCATAATAAAAAAAACAAACAGTCTAGCCAATGATGGTATATATTGCTAGTACTATTAAAGATTCACTAGGTTAAAGGAAGAACTCAATTCAAGAGGTTATTCACTTTCTCTTCCTTCATCATCTGATTATTCATCCAAACTCAACCTTGATTTGATCAACTCTGAACAATGGAACAATCAAAGAGTTATTGTCTCATTAGGACAACTTTTGAATAATCTTCCAATTCCCCTGTGTAACCCAGAAATTCCCTTATTCCATGAAATTCTTCTGATGATCGATTCGCACGAGGAATATTCCAGGTAAGTGGTGATGTGATTAGAATAGCATTGGAATATTCTCGTCGCGCAGCAGGATTAGAAACCTCTTATTCTTATGAAGAGTGAAACAAATCGTATCGTGATAAGATCATCGATTGTACCGAATATACTCTTGATAACTTCTTTAAGAATTAATATGTTGGAATTATGAAAAGTAATTCAACTAAATGTGTCGTTCGCTTAAGAAGAAAAGATGGTATTACTGAAGATAAGAAGACCATGCGAGATGTTGACCTGAATGATAAATCCAATAGCACTGCTCGTAGATCTAATGACTCAAGTTGGCTCAATTTCCCTGCCATTCTAGAAGGTACCTATGTTTCTGGTAAGGCTGAGGATGGCTCTGATATTCCTCTTCCCGAGAAATTTTCTTCTTATCAACCTTGGAAGCTTGAACTCTCCGAAACTGAGAGAAAGAAAATGGTATGTGATCTTAATCTCGCACAATTTTAATCATCCAAAATTTGATAATCTATCTTTATATAAGTACTACTCCCTTCCACGCACGCTGTTAAAAGGGCCAAGGCTTCGCACGATGTATCAAATTCGTAGAATAAGAAAGTAAGAAACATTCTTCTTCTATTTTAAACAATAATGTTGCCTCTGTTTCTTATCTTAATTATTCGCGTAGGTGAAGTCTTTGGGTGCTGAGACTTCGGGTAAAGGAAAGAAGTCTTATAAAAAAACTCGTGTCTAAATCTTCGTCCAAAACGACTTCTTCAACGGATGACCTTTCCAGAAAACTTAAAAGATTCGATTCTTCCTCCAATTCGGAATCTAGTGATGACGATACTACTGAAGATTCATCAGTCTCCTCCTCTCTGAAAGAGTTATCTAATCTTTTTGCTGGGGATCTTTTGACTACTGTTAATAATGAGGAGGTAAACCGTGCCTTTAAAATGGTCTCCAAGATCTGTGATGCCCCTACTTTGGATGATCCATCTCTTCGCGGATCTGCCTCTGCGATAAATCCAAATTTCCAATTATCTCCTTGGTAATATTTGCGACTTTGTTCCTTGTCTTTTCTTTAGTATTGCCTTAATGTTGCCTTATTCTTATCTATAATATATCCTTTTTGTCCTCGCAGGGAGCCCGTCTGTCCTATTTTATCTCTTCAGATTATCAGAGGAAACTCCTTAAGCTGGAAACAGAAAACACCAGACTTAAAACTGAGAACTCAACCAATTCTGGACTGATTCGCAGGGCCCGAAAAAGAAATGATGAACTCATTAGTATGTAATCTTTACTTTACCCATTCCTCTATTCCTATGCGATAATTCGCACTTCTTATTTTGTTGTATTCGTAGACATTTATAATCTGTCAGATTAGGTAGCCAATCTCCCCGATGACGAAATTCTTTTAGAACATCTTAACTCTTCTTTAAATAATTACCCTACCCAAGGATTTGAGAGTCTGAGTTTGGAAGAGTTAAGACTGAAATATGCTGCTCTTAGAAAAGACCATAGAAGCTCGTTTAATACAATTAACAACTTTAAGTGCCGTCTTCAGGAGAGTAAAGAAACAATTAATATCTTGGAGACGAAGAAGAATAAGCTTATTAGTGATAAATATGAGGTTGCTCTTAAGGGTGCTAAAGCACTAGAAAAATTACAAGAATCCATTATTAAAGTTCAGAAAGAATGTGATTCAGCTTTTAGTGAAAAGAATGTACTTGTTGAGGAAAGAAATTTAATTCGCTCCCGACTTCTCATAGAAAGTGAAGCTGAATTTATTTGGCTTTTAGGGTTCTGAACGATGCTAGGAAAAGTTTAGTTGTAAGCGTGAGCCTTCAAACTGAACATTCTTCATTGGTTAAGGACATTGTTTCCAATTATGAAGGTCATATGTTGCTATTTTAATGCTTGTCTTTTCTTTGGGAATAACATTTTCTTCCTTCCTAACTTGCTTATTCATATTTCGCATAGAAGGTGAAGGATTATCTTTAAGAAATTGAAGAATTAAAGGCTCGCTTATCTTCTGAAGAAAAAGAGTTATCTGCTCGTAACTCCAAGTACCAACAATTAAAGAAGAATTTCGTCACTATGGTTTCAAATAATAGTAATGACGCTAATCGTGCTCGTGAAGCTGCTGTTAAGAAAGTTTGTATTGATAATAACATTCCTCTCTCAAAGTATAGATTTCCGGAGGTTCCTGACAATGAACCTATTCCTGACATTTTGGATAGTGATGGAGAAAATGAAGAATCCAAAGAAGAAGTAAGCGAGTCTGAGGATGATCGAGACGAAGGAAATGAAGATTAATCATTTTCATTTTTCTGTAATTTTGGAAATATACACCTTTTAAAAATCAATCTTCATTTTTTTAATATAGACTTCTCTTTACGCGGATTTGTATCCAAGATATCATTCTTTCTCGCATGTATATGAAACTATCAAATGGGGCAAGTAACATTCCTTTTACATTCTCATCCTTTCCTCTGTTAGTTGTCTCATTTTGATAGCATAATTGATATTATTTTAAACTGTTCGATGTATCTGGTGCGAATGAAATCATAATACCTTTTTTTTCTCTTTAAATTCCGGCAAAACAAAATTAGTTATTAACTTTTATTTTTCTCATGAGGTCTTATCTTGCCTTAATTTATCTTTTATTTCTATGCGACGAGATCGCAGGCGGTCTTTACATTGTAATGTATCGACCCATTGATCTCATCTTATCTTTTTCTTGTACTATTACCTCTTCAGGTTTTTATTGCATAAATATAATAAGTCTTAATACTCCCATGAGTAAAAAGCCTCATGACATTTACGTCTTTTGACACAATTCAACTCCCTAATGGAAGGTGCCGTCCTTATCTTCCCCCTGGTTGCCCCTTCAAGGAAGTTTACCTCTATCGGGTTTAGGTTGGCTCCTCCCATCCAGTATTACAACAACTAGTTGATTTCGCAGTCTCTTATCCCTCCACCAATTGGGTTTATGGTTACGAGACTACACCCCAAGTGGGGTATCTTCGGACCGAGTGCATCATAGTCAGGACTTGTCAAGAATGGTAAGGTAGGCTCCAACTCCCCCCGCGCTCTTGACTCAACCGTGTACCTTGGCGCCCTGATCGAGTTTCTGCACTCCTTAGGAGAGACTTTCTTACCTTGGTCTTCCAATCTAAGATTATAAACTTAGACTTAAAATTTAAGGCACCTCTGCCGGATGGGCATTTTCGTTTTTTCTCACCCCAAATCTCCATGACTCAAGTTCCAGGGTCGGTGTATCTTTCCCTTGAGTCATGAATGTATGCGATCTTGGTTATCTCCGATTATGACATGCGATAGGTCTTACTTTTCTGCCTCCGGCATGTATGCGAACTAGGTTGCATGCCACACTCGGATTCCCAGTCTATCTGATTAAAATTCTCATTTCTGGTGCCTTTTATTAAGGTCTTATCATAGTTGAAATTAGAATTTTGTCATTCTTTCTCAATATTTGAGTTTATACAACTCGAGTACATAAATTTCTTATTAATTTCTTCTTAATGAAGCACAGACATGTATATTCTCCATACTACGCATTTGTCCCTTTCTCCTTTTGTATTTCCTTAATTTCGTAGATACTTTCCAGAATATTATTTCGCATAGCTCCTTCGATCTCCTCTGCGCGAGCGCCATCGTACCTTTCACTTTTATCTCGAGAACATGACTTCTGCTTCTGTATTCCTCCTCTTTTTGTAGAAGTGATATCTCTTGCTCGCTTAGTGCTATTCGCGGAAGATTCAGCTTCGGTATTCTTCTTATCTGTTTTTCCAACTTTATACACTTCGTCCACCATTAATCTCTCAACTCTTTGACTGTCTGCATCATGCTTTTTACAATTTCCTCGTTTACCTTCTCTTTCTTCACACGTGTCAATATTGATTTTCTGACAAATTCTACTTTCAATTGTATCTCCTCTTATTATGCCAATACCTTGAGGTAAATGAAATTTTATACACTGGTGAAATGTCGAAGCTACGCCCAAGAGACTATGCAACCATGGCCTTCCAATTAGAGCATTATAATAAGGTGATTTGACATCCAAGACACATAATACAATTTCTGTTGGTAAATTTTGGCTACCAAAATTTCTGTTGGTAAATTTTGAAGAAGAATCCTCATTGTCACCTCTCCTTTTGGCTTGTTCGCAGTTCCATTGAAGCCATAAATGTTATATGTTGAAGGAATTAATTCGTCATCCCTTCCACCCATTATTTTGTATGTAGGATAGAAAAGAATATCCACAGAACTTCCAGGATCTATAAGTATTTGCTTCATCTTCTTCATCATCCTCTACTTTTGGTTTCAGATTAATTCCTAATCTCGCTACTAATGAACATTCGTGTGATTCCCCTCATTCTAGTTTTTCTTCCGCACTGAATGAAATAATCTGTTCTTACCAATCTTTTAATGGTGGTACTTTCGCAAGGTTCAGAATTTCCCTTCCACCAGCATCTCTCGCATACACCCTACTTAATATATTGTCATGGAAGTCTTCTATGTTTTTGAATGAATTTATAATTGAGTTGCAATATAAGTTTTTTTTTTTTCTTTCGCGCCTACTTCAAATACATATGTATTCTTTCCTTTCTCCATTCCATATGCTTTTCCTCCCAGTGGTGGTGGTGGTGGTGGTAAATTCTTTGGTTGTTGTGCTAAGAAATGATCCAACTTCCCTTGTTCTATCATTCGCAATATGATTTTCCTCTCATTTCTGAAAGTATTTGTTGTGTGACCATGAAAGCGATGATATACACAAAAGTCTTTACTCCTCCTTCCTGGTGGTGGCTCATGTCCTACATGGTGTGGTTCAGGAATTTCTTCCATTAGGATGGAAGCTTCCCATACTTTATCTAATGTAGTGTTTAGCTTTGGCAAATTTATCTGTTCCCATACTATCCTTCCAGTTCCTTGGCTCTTATTATGATATGGTTGCTGACCTCCAGAGCCTTCTGGTGGATTCTCCATTCTTTGAATCTTATCATTACCTCCATGATTTTGAAGTTGTTTTTCTCTGTATTCCTTTTCAAATTCTTCTTGATCTGCACTACCCATGGCTATTAGCTTTTGTTCCCTCCCTATAATGTTCTTTCCTTGGTTTCCCTGCGAGGTGCTTGCAACAACATTTGTCATTATTGGGAGTAAATTTGGGTTTCTGCTCTTCGCATCAGGTACTGGGTTTCTAATGTTATGTATTCCTTTTAGAAATCGCGCAACTCGGACATTGTTATTGTATCCTTTATTCTGAAGATTTGTGTATATAATAAATCTGTAGGGAAAAGAGCGTTGATAAATGCCAGAATAAGGTGTCGCTCATCCACTCGTCTTTCCATTTCACTACACATGGTTCTCTAGCGTGTTGTTAGATGACGCAAACTCTCATTTACTCTTCTGCGAAGTCTGAATGCCATTTCAATTCCTGGTCTTGACATATTATTGCTTATGTATTGTCCTAAAAAGACGTTCTGTAAATGATGTAACGATCCAACGGTTTCTATTGGTAGCCCTTAAAACCATTTCATAGCTTCCCCTGCTAGGCTCGCAGCAAAATACTTACACATCACTACATTATTCTTTTCCCATTGTAATAATGATCGAGTGTAAGTTTTCTCATGTTGTATGGCACATGCACTCCCATCAAATATGCTAGTGAACACTGGAAAATTGCACTTGGGCGGTATCACTGTCATTTGAATTTGCCTTGTAAAGGGAGTTTTTCCAGCTTCCTCCACCGCTTCTTCTAGTTGTCTCCTTCCACTCTTTCTTTTCCCAGTTATCATTTCTCTTATTACCGCCATTTCTTTAAGAATTGCTTCACTTAAAGTTGGATCTAAATCCTCTCGCATAAGTCTTTTTAATCTTGCTTGTCTCAATCTATTGTCATGATTATTCTGGTGTACTGCCTCTTGTATCTCATTTTCTTCAGCTTCTTCTCTTCTTATCCTACGCCTTTCAGTGTTCATATCAATATGTGCTCTATTATACCTTTCCTCTTCATCTGTGCGATTATGTCGATGTCTTAACACTTCTCTTTCTTGTGGTGTAGCTCTTGCTTGTTTTATATTATCCATGCGATAACGTTCGGACTGCCTTACTTGATTATCATAACTGTTTTGATGCAATGTTTCTTGCAATTTTCTTTCTTCAATTTCTTCTCTTCTTCTATCTCTTTCATCTCTCGCACGTGTAATTTCCCTTTCACGCTCACATTCTTCTCTCAACATTTCTCTTCCATGTAATATCCTCTACGCTTGACTTTGGTCCTCTTCTTCTCTTTCAAAATTATGATGTGTGCGACGAAGAAGTTCACACGGATGTTTATATCGGTTAGTTCCCAGATCTTGATCTACATATCGTCTCTCTTGTTGGTCTTGTAAATTGTCATCTACTTGCAGGTTTTCCTCAATGATTTCCATGCGTTGTCTTCGCCTAGCATTTTCTCGATTAGATTGACTGTGTTTTGTTGAACTCCTGCTTGATATTGATCTTGATCGTGTAGCACTTCTTGACCTCTGTTCTTGCAATCTAAGATTCTCTTCTCTTAAATCATCATTCTGACGTACTAAATTCGCACGTTCTTCTTCCTATCCTCTTCGTTCTACTAGTAATATTTTCCTGAGTTCTTCAATTGTCATATTCTCTTCGTTTTCTTCAATTAATCTCGCATTCCCAGTCCTTTGTTGCTCTTCTTCAATAGAATTTGTTTGTGTAGTATGAATACTTACTCTATCACAATCAATATCATTGTTCAGATCTTGCTCACGCTGAGGTCCAAGTGGTTGATTTTCTCTTATTCTTTCTTCTGTTGCTCCGGATTTGTACCGCTTCTTCTTTCATCAATTCTATTACTCCTTCTAGTTGTTGTTCCTTGTTCAACAGTAGATCCAAGTCTCACCAGCTTCAACTTCTATCAGGATTTATCACCCAAAGCCGTTTTCGGCGCCAAAAATGTAGTTGCAGGAAATCTTACAACCACATCCCAATTTATCTAAACAAGACTCTAAGTGATCATAATAGAATTCTTTCTTGATTATTAAGATTCAAGTTGGTTACAAGATATTACAATGACTTAAATTGCTCTCCAAATAATAAAGACCCCCCCCCACACACACGGATGTGATAACTCTTTCTCTTTATATAGGATTCTACATAGTGGATGACAGCTAAGAGATACACTATTTTAGGAATCATTGTGCGTTACATTCGCTCATATACACTTACTCATTCTCGCACAGTTTATACTTCGCATAGACCATCACACTATACTCGTGACTTTGCTGACATCATCCAATGCGTCACCTTGATTATACTATATGCGATAGTCCTCGCTTATATTAGATAATCTTCACTTCGCATACTCGTTACTTGTGTGATACTCCCTCCGTCCCACATATATAGGCAGAGAGAGACAATTCTCTTAGATTAAGAAAATTGCATGAGATTCATAATTTGATATGTTTTTTCTTGTTTTACTCTTTGTCTTATCTCCAAAACAATTATCTATGTATAATAAATATGGGTATATATGGAAAAATTCATCTTGGAAAGCAAAGTCCGCCTATTTAGTGGGACAAACAAAAACCAAAATTTCGCATATATAATATAGCCATATAGGGACGGAGGGAGTATTCCATTCCCACAACCCAACACTTGTCATCCGTTTATTATCCTTGGAACCATTGATTTAGTGTTTTATGATGCACCTTGTAATCTCCACCGCTATAGGTCCATATCATTATTTTTTTATTTTTTTTGAAACTGCCGAAGGTCAAGGTCCATATCTGTAATGTATCCAAACCAAGTTGTTTTTCCGAGAAATTGGTTGGTGGTTGGGTGCTTTCTTCGAACAAAAACTCCTCAAGTTTTTTGTTTGCTTTTGATTCGATTCCTTGCAAAATCAATCAAAATATTTATTAAATATATAAATATAATTGAAAAATATGAATCTTTTGCTGTTTCTGAGACAATATCAAATTTTGAAATTGAACAATCAGGCATCTGCAGTTATTAGTATTAGAAAAACAAAGTACTCGAATCCTTTGATAGATCTAAGCAGGTGTCAAGTAAGATTTTATCTTTTATAAATAGACAAACATTTGATCACATAATCCACCAATAAAATTACAAAGTCGCTCATCAAATCATAATAACCATGGTGTCTTTTATGATGAGTTCTCGCATTGGATTGCTCGTCTTTGCAGTTCTTTCTCTGGCTGCATACTTAGGTATAACTCTTTACTTTTTTTTATATCATGTGATTATATCTCTAAGATACTGCTATTAAAACTGTTTCTTTTCCTTTTCTTTTAATATGTGTAGATGTGGCATCAGCACAATGCCGCCCTGGGCAAAGAAATTTGATCACTTTCCCAACCTTAAGCTGCCCTGTATGTAGTGCCAAATGTGGTTTGAAATGTGGCATTTTTGCGGGAGGCCAACCAGGTACTGGTGTTTGCAAACCCCAACCTCTTGGCGTCATTTGCACATGTTGCTGTGGAAATGCGAATCCCCCTGTACCAGTCCCAGTTCCTAGAGCATCCCCGCCACCACCATCACCTCCTCCTCCATCTCCACCACCACCATCACCTCCTCCTCCGTCTCCACCACCACCACCACCATCACCACCTCCACCGTCTCCACCACCACCACCTCCACCATCAGATCCACGAGATCTATGCGGTCCCGGTGAAACTTCTTTATCGACTGTAGTGGCATCTTGCTCCCTTTGCCCTGTGTGTAATTGTGGTGCAGGTGTAACTCCAGCACTTGCGGCGTGCATTTCTAATTACTGCAGTTGTTGTTGCCCAACTACCCTTACATCATCATCAATGACCCCTGGTTCAGCATTACTCGCAGCAGCATAACCAATAATAGCTAGCTGCAGCAACCAATGTGATTGTCATATCGAGTGATTTTATTTGTTTAAATCATGTAGTGGTCCATTATCTTTCGTTTTGGATCGGTGTATTTTTATTGGTACCATAAGATGCGGGTGTTGATCTACAGGTTTAGTAGACACATCTAGTCGTTTTGTTGTGCCTTTCGTTTTAATTTGTTCGTAGTATGCATGGGGAGTTTAACCATGAATGCTTGCTAGTTTAGTAGTATTAACACGATGTTTGTTTTTGTTTTTGTCCCAGATTATTGTTAAAGCTTGGACCCGCACAATGTTTTATCTTATCTGGAAGTACAAAAGTAACTGTAGAACTATCTCATTGTGTTTACGAAAATGAATTTCACCTAGCCCTAGCAAAATGAGTTTACCAATTTTATTGGAAAGAATTTTCATACTAGAAGAATTTTTGTGCAAACCTAACTATCTGCAACTTCGATAAAAACTATTTAGAACCCGTACCTTCCAAGCGTAACAGGAAAAACCCAACCACGCCCGTTAACCGTGTCTGCCCAAATGATATGGATGGTGTCATATGAGCTACCCGTTATGCGGTTTGTCTGATACAAGAAACCAAAATTCAGTGGATGTCTGAATGGTTTGTTCGACAATTGTGGCATGACGACAACTTTGGTTGGTCATATATCCCATCAATTGGTAGCAGTGGTGGTTTACTGACCATATGGGATAGTTCCAGGTTTGAAAAATTAGATGAAAGAATTGGATACAATAATATTACTTCAGTTTTTTCCACTAGAATCAATGGGTTTCATTGGGTTGTAGCTAACGTATACAGTCCATGCGAATACAATTGTAGAACTGATTTTTGGGAAGATATGGATGAAGCAAGAAGATAGTGGACTGGCCCTATTTGCATTGCGGGGGATATGAATGCGGTTCGTTCCAGTGATGAGAGGAACCGTGGGAAAGGGGACAGACGAAATACGACCTTGTTGAATAATTACATCCAGGAGCATGAATTAATTGATCAACCTTTAACAGGAGGCTCTTTTACGTGGTTGAATAATCATGCTAATCCACTTCTATGCATGTTAGATCGTTTCATTTTCAGTCACAATTTTGAGGTGGTCTTTCCTAATGCCTTACAAGTTGTGCTAACGAGAACGATTTCGGATCATAATCCTCTTCTGATGATTTCAGAACCGTCAATGTCTTCTAAGCCTTATTTTAAGTTTGATAGGGTGTGGGTGGAGCATAAGGATTTTGCGAAGAACGTCCAACAGTGGAGGGGGGTTATGAGTTAAAATGGAAGTGCGAGTTCCAGTTTTTTTTTCTAAAGCTCTAGAATTTGAAGTATCTTATAAAGCCGTGGAGAATGAGCTAAAGCTGGCCTAACTGGAAGAATACATGAGCTAAATATTTTAAAGGAAACTGGTGCATTGGAAGACCATCAGTTGGAGGAAAGAACTAAATGTAAGTTAATGTTAAAGAACATAGAAGCAAATCGAGAGATTGAGATATAAACTCTTTGATATACTTTTCTCTAGATTGAGTCAGACTGTCTAGTTGATTCTCTAGAAAGTATATTGGAGTTTGTCCATACAAATTTCTAAGCAAAATATTGGGTGTGGTTGTTAGACCCCCGCTTTTTCAATTGGTATCAGAGCAGGCAAACACGTTCAAGACCTTACAAGTCTGTGTTTGTAGCGATCTGACTCTATGGACAGAGGTTTTATCTCTATTAACGTACCACCAGTCTTCGATGGCTCTAATTACTTATGGTGGAAAATTTCTATGCGAGCTTTTCTTCAAGCGTGTGATTTTTAATCATGGGTATATGTTGTTAATGGCTATGATCCTCCCGTTGTGGCAGTTGGAGATGTAAACATTCCCAAGAATATTGGCGAATACACCCCTGCCGAGATACTTGCTGCAAAGCGAAATTCTGACAGTTTGAATGCCATCATACATGCCATTACCCCAAATCTTCAGCACCATGTGTTTAATTGCACTAAGTCACAAGAAGCTTGGGAAATCTTAGAAACTGTTTTTGAAGGTAACACCAGTGAAAAGGAAGCTAGGCTTCAAAACCTTAATTCCGATTGGGAAAACCTTCATATGGCAGATGAAGAAACATTTGATGAGTTTAATCACAAAGTGTCTGAAATTGTTAATGCATCTTTTGCATTGGGTAAGACTATTCCTGAAAAGGACATTGTAGTGAAAATTCTCAAATCGGTGCCATCTAGATACGATTCTAAGAAGCATGCCATCGTTGAGGGAAATAACCTTGATAATATCTCCAGAAATACGCTGGTTGGAAAGCTTAAGATATTTGATCATGAATATTCATCCAAATCTAAGGATGTTGCGTTCAAAGCACTAAAGGACACTAACTTACTTGATAAAAGTAAAAAAGTGTATATCTCTGAAGATGATCACTCAGAGACAGATTCATCAGATGAAGATCTTGACAAATCAGTCTCGATGATCACAAGACAGTTTAGGGATCTTCTGCTCAAGAGAAGTAAACGGTTCTCCAGAGATAAGCCTAAGGCATCAGTCAAACCTCATAATCGTGTTCCTCCTAAAAATAGGGATATTGATGAAACTGATGACGTGTAAGGGATTTGGTCATTTTGCAAACGAGTGCCCAAATCGTAAAAAATATACTGGGAACAAAGTTCTTGCAGCAACTCTTGTTGAAGTGTTGCACTTCTTGGTGAAAATGTTTATTTTGATAATTGTAGCAATACATACATCAATCTTGATATTCTTTCAGAATATAATCCAACTATTCTGGAAGATAAAGTTGACCCGTTCTTTGGAAACTTTGTTTATAATGTTTCAGGTTCCACTATGTGCCTAGATGCATGCACATCTCAGATGCATGAATATTATCCAAGATTGACGTGTTCATTTTTTTCTCAAAAGGGTCATGAACTATCAAAGTGTTACAAGTACAAAAACCAATTGAGGCACGTTAACAAACTTCAACGAAGAGCAAATCGATTAGCACACAAGCTTAAAATTGCTCAGAAAACTGCTGAGATATGTAAGATTTTGTATTCTTCTAAGAAGTTAGTTTCCAAGGATAGACCAAGACCATTAGAGAAGAAAGTATGGTCAAATCGTTTTGATAGACAAAAGTCTATGGATTCCTCTCAAGAGGAAAATGGTGGACAAATTGTTGTTCACCACAACGAAACTTGATTGTGTTGATTTTGAAATCTTGTCTCATGTGCCTGATCAAAAGAGACAATGATTGTGTACCTTTCAGGCTTTAGGAAAAGTTTTTTTCTTTTCTTAGATTTTTTTTGTGTTCTTTTTGTCTATGAAAAAAAAGGTACTATCGACAATTCTACTCTTCATAGGGTTGAGAGTTGGTCGCGTACGAACCTGTTAAAAGGTTGCGTAACCCTATATTCCTTTTTCCTTCTATGTAACCTCTTTTTATCTGAAGACTACTTGTTGAGAAAATTTTGATTTCCTCTCACAAACCCATACGTTTATGGATACTCCAAGTATGATGTCTTCTGAAGGAAAAGATGTTAATATGATTGTTAAGCCATCAATCATGAAGGAAAAAGAAAAATCTTTGCTAGCTCCAACATTGAAAAGAAAAAGAAGGAATGTGAGGAAGCCAAGAGCCGTTCCTTCGAATTCTCAAAAGTTTCTGATGTTCTTGATGTGTTGAAGGAGATGCGAAAGGAGATTTAACAAATAAAGGCTTTTGTGTATAAGACTCATGAGATTTAGAAGGCCCTGGTTTGACATCATCAGCCAAGAAGGTTTATTGATATAAACTCCTACCTTAATGAACCTTACGTCCCAATGGCTATTGATGACAAGGAGTTCGGGGACGATAAAGAATTCTTCAAAGGTCTTAACATCTTGTAAATCTTTTATTTTTCTGTTTTTGTTTAGAAGAATAACTAGAGTTTGGAATATCCATTATTGTGATTACACATAACTATGTCCAACGATTTCATCTTCATGTTTTTAGATTTATTGATTTAAACTCTAAATTTGTTTGGAAGATGATTTTTGCAGTATTAATCTTTATGGTTTCATATATTGCAATTTTTATGGGATATGTGTGTTTTCATCCGTGAACTATGATTGTCCCATATATTGTCAAAAGTAAAGTCTTTCGTAAGTCGATATTTATATTGATAAAAGAATCAATAGACTTTTGACAAATACAAAAGTTAAGCCTATATTGTCAATTATTGACGGAAGATAGGTTAAAATCTTTTGTTTTCAAGGATTATGTCTATTGTATGTCATTGTGAAAATGGTGATGGAACATAGAATGAATCCTTGTGTATTCCACAGTAATTGATCTTCTCTGATCCATATTTTATGTATTACTGTGAGGCTCTGTAATGTGTCTTATGTTGAGCACTAAACAACCAAGTTGATTATTTTATGATTAGCTTTGTTGTTGTTCCGTAAGGTACTTTATGTCGAGCATTTTTGAACTAAATAAATCATCTTGTTTGGTTATTTAGTTATAACTCCATAAGTCTTCTTATGTTTGAGCATTTTTGACTGGGTTGATTATTTTCATGATTAAGTTAGTCATTTTTCCGTAGATTCTCTTATGAAGAGTATGACCAATTAAATTGATTACTTTTGTGATTAGTTTGGTTGTATATTTCAATTATATTAATTATGGGTTCTCTTGTGATTAATCTAATTGAGTTTTTTTTTTTTTTTGAGTCTCCATAAGTTTACGTGTGTTGAGCATTATCGATTAAATTAATCATGAAATTCTTGTGGTTAATTTAATTGAGTATTTTGGATTCAAATTCATTCTTGTATGTGATTTGTTATGTCCAAAGAAATCCTTCTTTTCTTTCGAAATTAAGGTCGCTCTTGTTGTTCTTTCGGGAATGACATATTATGGGGAGAGTTCTTTTTGAACTTGTTCCTAATTGCCAAATCTTTGTGGTGTGTGCGGTTGTAGAATATTATAGGGGTTATCTTGTATCTTTAAATTCCTTGATGAATGCATTTTGCTTCGGCTTTATGATTGCATCTAAATACTATGATATGTGTTTCTTTCTTTTGGTCATGAAATGTCTCTTTCGGAAACTTCATTAGGATCCCGTTCTTGTACCTTTGCCAATTTTATTGACGAAAAGGGGCCTGGAGAATTAATATGTAGTTCACACTACAAATACATATGGTTTTCGGATCATTATATAAGGGGGAGTGGTTTCCATGTGATATAAAGTATTGACAAAGGGGGAGTGATACATACCACCATAGTATTGTTGTTGAAGTTGTAATACAATTAGACTTTGACGATGTGTAATGATATTATGACACTGTATAACAATGATTGAGAACTCTTGTTTTCTTGTTGTTATAGCTACGGATTTTCAACAACGATGATGCTAAACTTACAACCTTTGGGATCATTGGAGTACTTGGAAGTGACGAAGATTTCGAGTAATGTTGAAGATTAGACATGTGGAATAGGAACTACAAAAGTTAATTTATTTATTTTTTGTATTCCATATGTATTAATAGTTTTGTCACTAAAATTGACAAAGGGGGAGATTGTTAGATCATTGCTCGGTCAAACTCGCATGCGTTGCTATCTCAAGCATGTTTGTCATTGTTAGTGATCAAAACTATAAGTCTTTATTTCTAGCCTACTATAGCTAAAGGTCTCGGACTAGGATAGAAAGTGTAGTTGAGCTCAAGAACTCCATGGCAATCATCATAAAAGATGAAGGACTACTCAAGGAACTGGTGGAACTTCATCGACTAAAAGGTATGTGGAGACTTGAACTTATCTGCCACTCAAAAGTCTATTTACTCTATCTCCTACTCTTGAGACAAAAGTCGTTTTGATATATAGACTTTGATTATACACATTTTCTATTTCGATCCGAGTTTATCTCGCCTATCTATTTCTCGAAATATGTGTTGGTAAGCTTTCGCTTTAGCCAAATTCATCTTTACCTAGTGAAAAAAGTCATGTTATGTTTCAATCACTTTGAAAATTGCTCTGACGAAAAATGGTCTGTGAATAACAGTTATATAAATGTTTCAATGATTGAATTGAGAGTTTAGATTACATAACCATTGGTAGGATATAATAATTGTTGTGGAAACACATATATGTATAAGTCATTATTCCTTGAACCAAAGTTTGTGAACTGTGTTGATCAAGAGAAACAGAATGTGGCGTGAGCCAAGTCCGCGAACTCAGTCCGCAAACTGGCGGAAGTTCTCGACCCAAAACTTTCTGCTGGAGTTTGTGAACTCCTTCCGTGAGCTTATGTCCGTAAACCCAGTCCACGAACTTGAGTAGGTTATATCTAAAATCGGTTGTTCTTGAACTCATGTTTACATAAACTAAGTATTGCTTTTGCAAATCATGGCTATAAAGTTCATGAACCGATTCGAGTGAATCAAACCGTTTTTGCTTCTATAGTTTATTGTGTAGTTACATAAGATCTAAGCAATTGAACAACTCTCTAACTAGTTCATTTGAGTCATTTTAACTAGTTATGGTGAAGAAGAATATGGTTGATATGAAAGTGATCATATGCCTAACTATTTGGTTAACTATTGTTGAACCAACACATTTTAATGTTTGGGAATGGTTACATAAACCCAAAATTGGATATTTCATTTGTGTGTAACAAGCTAAGGTTTCGATCCAACGGTTGAGAAATATTAAAACTTGAATCTAATCAGGTTTTCATCTAACGATGAATATTGAATGCTTGTTACTAAGCTAACATTGATTGCAAACCCTGATTTGAAAGACTATATAAGCGAGAACTCTAGCAATTTGGAATCCTAATCCCCACACATTCTGTATGATACTAATTTTGCTAAGCTAAATTCGATTCTCCTTTAATAACCTTTGGTTTTCTTCTTCTTCTAAACCAGGTTAACGACTTAAAGACTTCATTGGGATTGTGAAGCCAGACCGATACTACTTTATTGTAGTTGTGTGATCTGATCTTGCTGTTTCTATCGTACACGTTCAATTGGAATAATTGGCTTGAGATTTATATCTCCGATAGGCAAGATAGAAAAGAAATCACAAACACTTCGCCTAATCCTTTGTAATTCCACAATATCTTTTTTCGTTGCGTCGATTAAGATTATTGTGAGATGATTGATAATACTAGGCTGTTCTTAGGGAATATAAGTCTGGATTATCAATTGGTTCCTGTTCACCTTGATTTATCAAAAGACAGAACAAAAACTCTTAGGTATATTCGTGGGATACAAATTTATCTATTCTGTAGACTTTTCTGTGTGATACAGATTTTCTTATTAAAGTCTTCGACTTTGGGTCGTGCAACTCTTAGTTGTGGGTGAGATCGGCTAAGGGAATCAAGTACGTAGCATCCTGTTTGGGATCGAGACGTAGGAGCATAATCGTACCTTGAATCAATGTGAGATTGATTGGGGTTCAACTACAGTCCAGACCGAAGTTAGTTTGGAGTAGGCTAGTGTCTGTAGCGGCTTAATACAAGGTTTTTCTGCATTTGCGGTTTCCTCGTTAACAAAATTTTGGTGTTTGTGTTATTTCTATTCCGCATTATATTTGTTTATATAATTGAAATATCACAGGTTGTGCGTTGTTCAATAAATTAGAATATCCGACCTTTTGGTTGTTGATTTAAATTGATTGACACTTGGATATTGGTCTTTGGTACCATCCAAGTTATCTCTCTTTGATAAAGACTCATGATTTCTATTTTCTTGAGTAAAGATCCAATCAAGAGATTGAGATATAAACAGTTTTGATATACTTTTCTCTAGATTGAGTCTGACTGTCTAGTTGATTCTCTAGAAAGTATATTGGAGTTTGTCCATACAGATTGCTAAATGAAATATTGGGTGTGGTTGTTAGACCCCCGCTTTTTCAGTTATAAAAGACTATTTCATGAAACTGGTTAGAGCCTTCCACAGGTACGATTCCATTGGTTGGCATTTCAATTGTTCTTTTATTACTCTAATTCCGAAGAAGGAAGACTCTTGTACTCCCAAAGACTCCAGGCCTTTAAGTCTTATTGGGAGTATATACAAGATTTTGTCTAAACTGCTATTGGTAAGGTTGAAGAAAGTGATGCCGCATCTTATTTCTGACTTGCAAGGAGCGTTTATACCTGACAAGCAAATTTTAGATGGAGTTCTTATTGCTAATAAATGCGTGGATAGTAGATTACAAGATAAGAAGACCAGTATTCTTTTTAAGATTGGTGTGGAGAAAGCTTTTAACAATGTCAATTGGCAATCTCTATTTACAATTTTGCAAAAGCATGATTTTGGTTCTAAATGGACACAATGTATCAGTTGGTGTGTTTCCTCATGTCACTTATCTGATTTGGTTAATGGTAGTTCGACAGAGAAGTTTAAACCCAACAACGTCTTACGACAAGGTGACTCTTTATCTCCATATTTATTTCTCTTAGTGGTAGAGATTCTTTCTAAGCTGATAAATGATGCAGTGGAGATGGGTCAGCTATCTGGGTTTCAGGTCGCTGAAAATGGTTTAGTTATATCCCATCTTTAATTCGTTGATGATACACTTATCTTTATTGATGTTAGCATGGAAGAAGTGAGAAGACTTTTGATCATTCTAGCTGTGTTTGAAACCATTACTGGGTTGAAACTGCATTTAGATAAAAGTACAATGATTAGTTTTGGAGCTGACGAGGTGATTGATACATTATCTAGGGATCTTGGGTGCAAGACAGAGAAATTGCCTTTCACTTATCTAGGTATACCCATCGGTGAACATTGGCGTAGTACTACGGTGTGAGAGTATGTTTTGATCCGAATGGAGCTAAAGTTGGCGACATGGAAGGACAGTAAATTGAATAAAGCATGTAGACTTATTCTCATTAAGAGTTGTCTTGCGAGTTGATAAACACATTTTTGTGTGTAATTTGATCTCAATACTATATATTGTTGGCACTCGATTTTGTATTAATTTTGGTTCTTTTATGTGTTTGTAGGTATTTTTGGGCAATAAACATTTTGGAAAAATCGGCTCGAAAAGTTGTCTAAAGCACCCGGAGGACACGTGTTATTCGGACTCTCAATGTAGGATAAGGGGCACCTTAATTACTAAGGGGCACACCCAGGATATTCGCACCCCAAGTAGGTGGATAAGGGGCAACCTCATCACCTTCGTTTGAAAAGGATTTTTGGCGGAAAACTTTTTTTCTTCACTGGCATATTTTTGTATCGTGTTTTGGGCACGATAGAAAGAGACTTAATCGCTGAAATTTCATGGTTCGACTTGTTAGAACATAACAGGGCTGGTATAGGCCTTTTGTTCGACCAGTTTTGGCTGGATAATCCTAGAGATGAAATCAGAGCATCACGTACACAAGGGGAGTCGAGGGGAGTTTTTCACGGGTCTGCATGAGAATTTGAACGTGTTTTGTGACTCGAGCAGCAACCAGCAGCGTGTAGGAGTGAATCTTCATACAACAGACGCGTGAGAAGACAAGATTGGAAAAAAAATATTCTCGAGAATATTTTCTTCAATACCGAGTAAATGAAAATTTTTAGGAGTAATGAGCGAAGATTATTGTCCCTGTTCGATTATAAATAGTTGCTGGTTTATCAAAGAAAAGGAACAAAGAGTTTGGGATAGAATTGGGAGAAGACAGAGGAGAAAATCGAGTTGCAGAGAACTTTTCTGCTTCTGCTGCCATTGAAGAACACGAAGAACATAAGACGCACGGCAAACCGTCGTTTATCAACAGTGTTAACGACTCGCGTCTGTGGGTCGTAGTTTGGAGACAGAGACTTAAAGAAACGAGATGAATGACAGTTAATAGTTATCATTCTCGTGCTTGATTAGGTTTGTAACAAAAATAATTGTTACAAACCCGATTTTTCATTATTTCTCCCTTATTCATCACGAGTTTACCAATTTATTACTTGTCTTTATTTCATCTTCCTGTTAATGTGGAGAAAAAGATAATGCAGATTATACGTAACTTTTTGTGGGGTGCTGCAGAAGGTAGAAGGAAATTAGTTTGGGTTGGTTGGAAAAAAAATATGCATTCCTAAAGACAATCTTTATTGGTTAAGTGGATTTGGAGGTACACAAAGAACAAAAATAGCCTTTGGAGGAAGATAGTTAATCCGAAATTCAAGAGGAACACGATTTATTAATGCCGGATGTTGACAACAAACCACATTTCAAAAGTCTATGGAAGAATGTAGTGAATATGGTTCCCACCGTCCAAAATATGTCTCAATTTACGGTGAGAAACTGTAAAGGGATCAGGTTCTTGAAGGATATATGGTTGGATAGAGGGACATTGCAAGATCTATTCCCAGTTGTTTATAAAGCTGCTAAAAGGAAGTATTCGACCATCGCTGATATGATTGTGAACAACAGTTGGAGTTGTGAATTCAGGAGGGCTTTTGAATGCGATCGAGCAGCTGGAATAGGATTTGCTTCGACATGATGTCTCTCATATCCCGGTGTTGGTAGCAGAGGAGGATGCAATGGTTATTATAGAGGACTTTAGAGAACAGAAGTGCTATGAAGCGTTGTCAGGTAACTATGATACATGTAACTTCGACAAACACCTTTGGAAAGGATATATCCCTAAAAAGGTAAGCTTCATTCTTTGGGCTTGTTTTCATGATTCGATCCCAACAAAGGACATGTTACCTCATCGTGGCATGGACATTGAAAGTGACTTATGTGTTCTTTGCAATGTCGATAAGGAGACGTCAGATCATATGTTTATGCATTGTACATATTCTTTTAAAATCTAGGATTATTTTATTAAGTCTTTCAAGATATCGTGGCCTATGACGAGGACTTTACTACATTTGTTTGATGCATGGTCGGTGAATGTGATGCATGAAAGAGGTAAGGAGGTGTGGAAGATTATTCACTATGCTATTTGTTGAATCCTGTGGAAGGAGAGTAATGGGAGAGTGTTTGGTGGTCGTCAGAAATATACAACAGAGACTATTGATCTTGTTAAACAACTTGTAGTCTTATGGTCTTGCAACACCAATACCTTCAATTTTATTACCCCTAGTCTTATTTGGAGCAATTGAGAGGATCTTATGAGTGAGTGATTTCCTTTGTACTTTGTAAAGGTGTTTTTCTTTTTAATATAACCTTTTCTTCGGGAAAAAAAATTAATTTCCTTTTTCATACAATGATACAATCCTCCATAACCAAAATATACTTACAAGGTTTGTTTCTCTCTGCGCACATGAGCAGTTCTATACTACAGATAACCCTCTAAATGGATAAGGTCTTGGCTAAAAAAAAAAACTACTGTAATCGTTAGTTTTATTACATTTCAAGGCCAACTAATTTTTTTTTCCTACATATTTTTTCTCCTTTAATAAAATGTTACCTTATCAAATAAAAATAAAAATTACTTTCTGGATATTACCTTTTTTTTTATTCGAAGCATTCTGGATAGCGTGTAAATTGGCCCGGGCCAACACGTTTATGGCACAACACAGTACGTTAAAATTTGAGCAAAATACGACACAACACGGGCACAACACATTAGCTTAGTGTGCTGTGTTGTGCCAGACAAATAGGCACATCAGTACGGCACAACACAGCACGGCACACGAGAAAATCACGCCAAATTATGCATAAAATACAACACAATACATCACCTTTCATGCATATTTCACAAAAAAATCTTTATTTTAACTAGTTTTTGACAATTTATTTTCGTTATGCTGATTAATTTCCATAATAATACATATACTAACTAAAATATTGGAAACATATTTACTTTGGAAAACATAAAATAAGTGGGCTAGCACAGCCCAGCACTCCACAACACGAATATTTTTCTGGCACAACACAGTACGTCAGAATCTCCGGGAAAGCTCAACCCAGCATGTAGCACGCTAAGCATGTGACTTAGTGGGCTGGACCGTGCCGGGCCGGCATATTTTACACCTCTAATTCTGGATACTATTGAAATCGCGTATGTGTATTATTAGTTGTTCTTTCTCTTTTTTTCCGCAAAGAAAAAAAAAAGGATATAGTGAAAAGGAGGAGGCAAAAGGGCGGTAAGAGCAGCACGTATTATTAGGCCAAGTCTAACGGAGCTTCAAGATCGGTTTATCCCCGATGGATGAAAATCACTGCAAAATTATTTTAGAGAAAATGGGTCATTTGTCCAAAAAAATTTAAAACACGGTTCAAATGGACAAGTAAAAAAAAGTACGGGTGAAATAGCCAAAAAAAAATGGCAAGGATGAAACTGGATTCATCCTGGCTTATACTTAAAAAATAGCAAGGATGAAACTGGATGCATCCTGTGTAAAATAAAAAAAAGAAAACAATATTTGAAAATGGACAGGATGAAACTGGTTACATCCTGCCTATTTTTTAAATTTTTGTCCATTTAAACAGTATCTTTTTAATTTTTGGCTATTTAAACAGTATCAAAACCTAAGTGTCTTTTTCACCCAGGAATTGTTAATTTTGGTCTTTTTGACCAATTTTGTGATTATTTTACGCGAAATCATTTTGCGCTTTACATTTCCTTCGAGCAAGCATCCACTTCAATCACAGCTTGAAGATCTATTTTAGGCCACGATTTTCCTCTTTGAAAGCTTGACCGGAAGAACCACTAGACTTAGCCTTAATTAGTTAAATTTGTGTAGAGGAACGTACCACATGCGCTTCCGTGATTTTTCTTCTACTCTTTTCTCTGTACATTGTATGCCTTTTCAAGAAACAAAAATGTATGCCATAGTGTCCTCTGGAACTTTTGCATAACAAAGCCTCAAAATCAGCTGTCAAGATAAAATTGGAATTTGGGCTAGACCTAATCAGGAAAAATATTCGGTCAGAAACACTGCTATTACCTATTTAGAATTAATCAATTCAAATCAAATCATATCAAATCGAATCATATCGCATCAAATCAGATGAAGTATACGTAACTCTCCCATGGCACAAAGGACATAGGAGAAAGGAAACAAAACCCAGTAAGGGAGAATAAACTAACACCGAAGCAGTGAGATTCGCAGTAATACTAGTAGTAATAATCTAAATTTGTTATCAAAAAAAAACAAAAACGGAAATATTAGAGTAAGATTTGCACAAAAATGACAAAACATCTACGGATCGACCAAATCCTTGTTCACATGCATGCAACAGTGGTTAAAACGAACAAGTTAAGTTAATAAGTAATATCAAATTTGGTACTCATTTAGATCCATTACAGTAGGGAAGATATGTTTTAAATCATTAGATTACTGCATTTGGAAACTATAAAACAAGCAAAAAAAAAAGACTAACGAGTTTTTGGAAAATATACTTTCTGATCGATCACAGTGAGTGACACCATGTGTAAGTTCTTGTCTTCCCACCAGTCTCTTTTTTCGAAGAAAGCGGGTTTTGGACTACAGCACTGTGATGACTTTGGATTATAGCTTTATGATAACTTTGTTTATGTTAAGCTTGTTAGTAAAAAACAAATCCGTATCTCAAAATTTTGCTAAGGAAAAGATAACAATTTAGCTCTGTTGATCTTTCAAATGGCATTTGGGAGTCTTAGGACAAAGTGATCGTTGTGACAGAAGGCTGTAACAAGTATAGTTTATTTAGCCGAATTACTGCATCAGTAATAATTTAAGAAACTCATCAAATCCAAAACCCATGAATTATCGAAGTCTATTTTCGATTTATATCCTTGCAATAGGATACATGCAGGATGTTTTTTTTTCCGGAAAATGGGTCATTTGTCCAAATATTTTTAAAACCTGGTTCAAATGGACGAGTAAAAATTAATATGGGTGAAATGGACAAAAAAAATTTTTAGCAAGGAGAAACTGGATTCATCCTGACTTAAACTTAAGAAATAGTAAGGATGAAATAAGATGCTTTCTGATGTAAATTAAAAAAAGAAAAAGTATTTGAAAATTGGTAGGATGAAACTGTTTACATCCTGGCTATTTTGTATATTTGTCCATTTAAACAGTATCAAAATCTTGATGTCTTTTTCACCCAGGATTTGTTGATTTTGGTCTTTTTAACCAATTTTGTGTTTTTTTTTTAGTCGATTGGATGAATTAGTTGTACAGTACGGTTTTCGTCAACAAGGTGATGAAAAACCCAAGACTATCATCTATTGGGTAGGGCTGGTTAATAATGAACTATGAAAGGCGATTATTAAACGACTGAAAAATAATTTATGTACAAAATACTGTATAAGAGGGTTTACAGAACGAATCAAGAGTAATTTTTTTTTCTAATGAATCGGAAAGAACTTTTTTTCGAAAATATTTACCCAAAATATTGGAAGTATTTATAATTTCACAAGTAATTCAAAATATGTGGGCTAAACCTAAAATAATAATGAGATCATCCATGCAAATTAACAACATAATCTGTAATATTATGAACAAAAAAAAAGTTAGAAACATATACAGTAGAAACTCTACAAATTAATGCTGTCGGGACCATCAAAATTTATTAATTAAGCGAGATATTAATTAACCGATAAATTAATAATTATTAATTTATATATTGATTAATACTTTATTAACTTATAGATAAATTTCATATATCAAATAATTAGTTTCTCAAACAAAATATCATATCTTATTGAAGGACTGCAAAATGTTGAATTATTTTCTTTGCCACCAAACACAACTTCAAAAATTCAACCTTTTGATGCATGGATTATACGAGCTTTTAAAATGCATTATTGTCGTCGATTTTATAGAGGTCTTTTGGAAGGCTATGAATTAGGGGCGTTAAATTAATCCAGAAAAAAATAAATGTGTTAGATGCAATGAATCTTGCAATTTCAGCATGGACTATCAATGTCGTACAAATACACTTGCAAATTGCTTTCGTCATTGTAAACTTCGATCAACTGATAACATAAGTTTAGACAATTTGGATGAATACACAGACAATGAAATCACTTAGGACTTGCAAAATTTGATCAAGAAGTTGGGCTATCGCAATTCAATGAATGTCAAAGATGTCCTAAATTATCCAGATGAAAATGAAGTTACACAGTTGTTGACTGATGAAGAAATAATCGGGAACGTTATGGTAACTGATAAAGATGTGGAAGAAGATGATGAAAGTTCTACAATAGTGCCCCCTTCACGAAACGAGGCTATTAAAGCGGCAATCACATTGAATAATTTCTTGTTGAGCTATGAGAAAACAAAACCAAAAATTCTTACAATGATAAGAAAAAATAGAGATGAAAATCAATGCAATATTGATTTTAGCAAAAAATAGAAGACAATTAAATTATTTTTCAAATAGTCTTCGCAAACCATTAATGTATTATATATAATGCATTATTAATTTATATTTCATATGAGACCTACATAGGTAATCAAGAAAGTATTATCTTCTAATTTTAGCGAATTATTAATTTGGCACGTTGTCCCCGACTCGGGACCGGCCAAAAATATTATTTAAGAGAGTTTATTAAATAACCGAGTATTAATTAAAAGAGTTTCTACTGTATTGTGATTTCATCTATCATCAAATTAGTAATCACCATTGGTTAGTCCATATCACAATAACAGACATATTGTATTTTTCTGATAAAAAAGGAAGAATATATTAGATGGAAGATTTTACCAAACGTCTATCAGAGATAGAACAAAAGAAAAAGAAACAAAACCTTAAAAAGATTAAAAGACTAATTACAGAAAAAGAGAAACCCGATTTGAAACCGAGTAAGCATGGTTTATGTGGATTCTGGACCCTTTAACAGCTGCCCAAGATAAAACCATTGATTTAGCCTCATCACCCAAGTCTGAATCCACCTTAAACTCATAGTTTTTCTTGAAAATTCGACAATTTTTTTCTCTCCATAAAGTCCCCACAATGGAAGATGGTATGAGATCCCATATTATTCTTCCATTAGCTAAAAGATCAAGGTGAAACCAACACTGTGCAAGATCTTTAAAAGTTTTTGGAAAGACCCAAGACCAATTCATGATAGGCATCAACATGCACCAAACCTTGCAGGCAATCTTACAATGTAAGAAAAGATGATCCTGCGACTCTTCCACGTTCCCACACATAACACAAGAGTTAGAGAGATGTATTTCTCTCCTATCCAGAATATCGATTGTGTTGAACTTGTTATGAACTAAAATCCACATCAGGAAAGATATCTTAGGAGGTATAGCAGGCTTCGATATAAAAGATCTGGGAAAGTTATATACACCTTCAACAACCGTTAATTTCGAATAGAGTGACTTTACTGTAAAGATACCGGAACAGTCAAACCATCTATATGGGAAAGAGGTGTAGAACCGATTAAAACCAATAAATCAGCTAATTGATCAACTTCGGTGTTTTTAAGAGGACGTTTAAAGTCAAATTTCCAACTACCAGAATCAGAGATCATATCAGCTAATTTAGCAATTTGTTTTGTACTAACTTGAATAGAGAGTTAAAAGAATTAGCCAGGGTATCGTGTCCAGTCCAGCAATCATACCAGAATGAGATTTGCTTACCCGAGTGTATAATTAGTGTTAAATTGGAGCTGATAAGAGAGGCAGTTTCTGCGATGTTTTTCCAGCAAGAAATACCATAAGTGGTCTCCTCTTTTCCTGGCACTCGAAAATAATTCGTATCTCCATGTTTATCCGCAATGATTTTGTGCCATAGATGTGTCTTCTCAGAACCAAATCTCCAACACCACTTAGATAACAAACACAGATTCATGACAACAAGATTTAAGACACCCAGACCCCCTCTATCTTTAGATGCTTGAACCAATTTCCAGTTAATGAGATGAGATGTTTACGAATCAGCCACATGTTCCCACAAGAAATCCCTCACTTTTTTTTTTTCAAGTTGCTTGATAATTGACACTGGTGCTTTGAACAAATAGAAATAGATAGTGGCATGGAATATAAAACACACTTCAGTAAGGCCAACTTACCCCGTTTAGCAAGAGTTCCTTATCTCAAGGTAGATAATCTAGAATCAAACTTCATGAGAATTGGATCCCATATAGATTTTACATTAGATTTAGCTCCAAGAGGCAAACCTAGATACTTAAAAGGAAGCTTGTCTGTTACACATTCAAATTCCTCAGCCCAAATATCCATATTCGGAATATCACCATGTCCACAAGTCTGGTTTTAGAAGTGTTAACTTTCAAACCAGAGATATATTCGAAACATTGCAAAGCAGAGAATAAGTTATGCAGTTCCTCCTTGTTATTATTCAAGAAGAAAATAGTATCATCCGCATAGTGAAGGTGATTCACCACAACACTTGTAAGTCAAACTGAAAATCCGAAAAATAAATTTAACTTAGATGCTCTATCAAAATACCTGAAAAATCCCTCCATGGCAATGTTAAAAAACAATGGTGAAAGTGGGCAGCCTTGTCTGACCCCTCTGCTACTACTAAAGAAACCAAAAGGAGACCCGTTAATGAGAACATAGAATGAAGATATGGAATAAATAAATCTGAGCAACTTACGAAACTTAGAACTGAAACCTATTTTTATCATCACATATTCCAAATAATTCCAATTCACTCTATCAAAGGCTTTTTCAAGATCAATTTTGCAAATGATCCCAGGATTGTTATCTCTGATTCTAGAATACACAAGCTCATTGGCAATGAGAATTCCATCAACAATCTTCCTAACCTCAATATACGCACTTTGGACCGGTCATATTAACTTGGACATTAGCAGTTTCAATCTTGAAGCAAGGACCTTTGATATGATCTTGTAAACACCAGTTAGGAGGCTGATAGGTCTACAATCTCTTATAGTCTCAATATGATCCTTTTTTGTAACAAGAGTAATAAAAGTGGAATTATGTCTACTATCAATACAACCTGAGACACAAAATTCCTCAATGGTACCCATAATATCTGCTTTTATGAAGTTCCAACATTTAGAGAAAAACATGACAGGATAACCATCAGGCACAGGTGCCTTGTCATTACCTAACTCTTGGATTGCATGCCAAACCTCCTCTTCTGTAAAGTTAGCCTCCAGAATAGTGGATTTAACTTCATTTATTTTGTCAAAATCAATGCCCTCCAAGTCAGGTATGATTATCTCCTCCTCTGTAAATAGACTCTTATAAAACCTCACAATGTGATCTTGCAGCTTGATTTTGTCATTCACAAGTTGATTACCAATATATAATTGTCTGATTCTGTTATACCTTCTTTTTGTAGTAGCCTGATTGATGAAAAAAGAAGTATTCTTGTCACCCTATCGTAACCATCTAGTTTTTGACTTAATTTTCCAAGCAGCTTATTCCATCTGTGCTACTCTTTCAAACTCAGCTTTATGTTTAATCTTCTCTTGTATCTTCTATTCAGATATAATGTTATCCTCAGCAAAACAGTCAATATCCTGAATTTCTGACAAGATAAGATTCGGTTTAATATAAACACGACCAAAAACTGACTTGTTCCATACCTTCAACTTTTCCTTCAAAGCCTTGAGTTTCAACCATAAGGCTGTACTCCCCTGCAAAACAAAAAGACTTCCACCAATCTTTTAACAATTGTAGAAAGCCATTCTCCATAAACCATATTATTTCAAACCTAATGGGCTAGGACCCCAAGAAGGATCAGAAATATCTAAAAGAAAGGGAATGTGATATGAGGTGGGTCTGGGTTTTGCATTTTGGGAAACAAAAGGCAAGTGGTATTCGAAAGAATACGAACTAAGGAATCTGTCTAGTCTGCATATGACTGGATTTATTTGGCCGTTAGACCAGGTGAATCTAGCACCCTTAAGAGGTAGGTCTAGAAGATCATGCTGCAAAATGAACTGAGAAAATTGCTTCATACTTATGGATAATTTTGTGCAGTTCTTCTTTTCTGCACAAGTCTTCACAGTGTTGAAATCTCCACCTATGCACCAAGGTAGATCCCAGTAACTACAAACATTATCTAATTCAACCCTCAAATCTGCTCTATTTGTTGGGTTGTTAGGTACATAAACATTTGTAAGAACCCAAGCAAAACCATCAGATTTGTTAATGCAGGAAATAGATAGATGTAATCTCCAACTAGAGAATCGGTTACCTCCAAGAAATAACATACCATCTGAACTACCAACAGACTGTTGGAAAGTCCACCCAAAATTATTATAACCACAAATTTGCTTAACATCATAGCTTGTGCACTCCATCATCTTAGTTTCCTGAAGAATAATAGTAGGTGCTTTTCACTAGTAGAAAAGTGACATTTAGTAACAGTTCAAGCTTTTATAAGGTAACAGTTCGTAAATTACCTGTTACTAAATGTTAGGTTGTTAAATAATGGTAACAATTTTTTTAAGAACTGTTACATAGTGTCATCTAGGTTGTATATTGTAATAATTTTTATAATAAGTGTAACTATATACCCTTGTTATTATAACAAATTTAATATGTTACCATAGTTGACATCATCCTGACATTTTTTAGACCAAATGTTACCATATACCAATGTTACTGTAACAGATTTAATATGTCACCATATTTGACCTTATCGTGACATTTTTATAATAGAACTGTTACTATTTATCTACATAACTAGTTATTTGGAAATCCTTTTCGAAAGATTACCTAACTCTGGACCGACATGTCACAATTTGTTGATTTAGTTTCATGCACTAGATCTAGCCATGGCTCATGGATGGTTATCTAAAGTTTAATAGCAATTCAAATATAATAAAAATAATAAACACGTGGTATAATATGTAGAACAAGAATATAAATATGTTATAGTTGGGCGGTGACAACAAAGGTGGTGGTAACGAACGTTATGGTGGAGGTCGGTAGTTTATTGTTTAGTGAGAATAAATATTTTATATGGATAACATTACCCAAAAACAAAGCATGGAATATTGGTTCAAGAGTTATAGTTAGGTGTTATAGGTCTCAAGGTCGAATCTTGTGAAGAGTAATTTTATAGAATTTATATTTCATCTCAAGAAGCCCAGCTTGTGGTTGTGGAATTATGGCGGGCATGGTGGTGATGGTTGCGGCGGTGCTGCTGGTGGTGGAGATAGTGGTAGTTTCACTATAAATTTTTACCTTTATACCGTTTTTGATGATAGTTTTCAAAAAAACTGTTACGGTTACTCAAATAATATCAATAGTTTTATGAAAAATAGTTACCATATCAATTATTCGGGAACACATATTGAATAAATTGTTACCAAAAACTACTAACAGTGACGGTTTTAGAATTTATGAGTCATTTTTCAATAGTCATTCCGTAACAGGTTTTATAAACTTTCCGTAACAGGGGCTTTAGTAACACCGCAGAAAAAACTAAAACTGTTACAGAAATAATACAGTAACAGTTTTTAACTGTCACCGAACATCATTTTTTTACTAGTGAATTTGTTAACTGGATCATCTTCTTAACAGACGTATTGTATCATTATCAGTGGCTATACGTCTATACTGACACCTCACACCTGAAGTAGTGAACTATGCTTTTATAGCGTTTCCATTGGACATTTGGATCTTAACAGCCTCGTGCTTGTCGATTTGGACAAGATTTAATTCACAAAATAACTACGGTAACTTCCCAGTCAATTTTTCATATTCACACACGCACTGCACATGTCACGCCCTCAAGTTTCATAGTAACAACAAAAACAAAAACGATAATTAAACTTGCAACATAGATCTAGTTTTGCTATAAAAGAGTTGATGGAAACACATACAAAGTACAGAAACGAAAACCTAGGTCATTATTAGAAATGGTGACAACTAAAAGTTTCCCCAGTGCGGCTTTTCTTTATGTTCTTCTTGCGATATTTGTTAGTATGTTAGCAGGTAAGTTTAATTTTATTCGTTGATTTCATGTATATTTAAGTAAGTTGTATTAGGTACCATATCATATAATTTTCTTTTTCCTTGATTGTTTTCATGTTAATTAACTCTCCCTTTGATGTTCTATGCATGTAGATACTGCAGCGGGGGATTACACTACATGTCCCTCTGGATCAAGTTATAGACAAACACTTGTAGGTAGCGGTGGTCGTGATTTCAGGTGTGGCCCCGCAACCTGCCCTAATAGATGCAACAACTTATGTGGCGGCGTACAGAATGTACGGAAGATCCACTGCCAAGCAAACTCAGGTGCTTTCAATATCCAAACAATATTTTGTGCGTGTTGTTGTGGGGCTCCCCCTTCTCCTCCACCACCCCCACGTCAATCACCACCACCTCCTAGAGCATCCCCGCCGCCTCCACCGCCATCACCTCCTCCTCCATCTCCACCACCACCACCACCATCACCCCCACCTCCATCTCCACCACCACCACCGCCATCACCCCCACCTCCATCTCCACCACCACCACCTCCACCATCAGATCTACGAGATCTGTGCGGTCCCGGTGAGACTTCTTTATCGACTGTAGTGGCAGCTTGCTCCCTTTGTCCAGCGTGTAATTGTGGTGCTGGTGTAACTCCAGCACTTGCGGCGTGCATTTCTAATTACTGCAGTTGTTGTTGCCCAACTACCCTTACATCATCATCAACAACTCCTGGTTCGTCATTATTCGCAGCTGCATAGCCAACAATATATATGTTGGTAAAACTATCACCCGGTGGTTATAAGCTAGCTGCAGCCAATGTGATTGTCATATGGAGTGATCTTTATGCTTTTAGTGGTAATAAAATAAGCAGCATGTACTCTATTTTATTTGTTTAATGCATGTAGTGATCCATGGATTTTCATCTTCGATGGATGTATTTTTATGTTACTATAACATGATGAAAAACAAAACTAGAAACTGTGCTGTAAGACGAATTCAGTTAGGAATGGTTATATCTGTTCTGAAAAGGTGAAATACAAGAATTATTAAAATTAGTACGGATCAAAGTCGTTCGAAATTTCGACCGGCTTTCCATTGCAGCAACAGTGTTCTAGAATATAACTAAAATCTTTGCAACGAAGAATGGAACTCATCCTATGGCTTGAAGCCCAGCACTTAATTTTATAATTTTCTCCAGAGTTAGATGTAAGTTGATGGATGGTTGATAATAATTTTTTTGTTTTCCGAAATCTCATTTTGATATTGTTCTAAGCTTTACTATCCGTAAGATTAAACAACCCTAAGAGGGTCATTTGTTGATCAAAAGAAATCAAACAACAAAGAGAGCTTAACCTCCCGAAAAAAAAAAAATGAAAATAAATAGGAAGATAAAAAAATTTTAATAAAATTTAGTAATGAGCAACTACTGATCATTACTGCATGAATATTCTACAAGTGGGTGACAGTGACACAACAAATCGCTGCATTTCAATTTTGTTATATATTCTAAGAGCACAAAAGAAAAATAAAGTTGTGTTATTCTCACTTCAGAAATTTAATAGCAAATAGGAAAATCCTATAACAAAATAAATTTTATAGCAACAAAACGTAATTAACAACTTTACTGGGATTCTCAGTTGGCCAAAGAATACTATTTATACGCGAGGCAGTAGTCCCAATTTTTATACAAACCCTTTACGGTGGGTTTGGATGTAGAATTTTAAAGGTGGGACTTATGGGTTCATAGGATTTGGTGGAATTATGTTGCCTCACCTCTGTTGTACTACGTGTGGCAATATAGGTCTAATTGCCACAAGTAAGCATGGGTGTAGCAACAAGTAGTTGTATAGCCACAGGTTGCATATGGTGTGGGAAAAGATTATTTTCTTGCTACAGGCACCTTGTCGTGGTGTAGCGAAAAAGTAAAATTTGTTACTTAAATTTTGATAATATCGAAGATTCTTTAAAACTGCCTAAAACAGAAAATTTTGACCAAATTTGAAATTTCCAAATATTAAATGGCTTTTATTTCTTTTATTTTTGGATATTATACTCACCGTCTCCACTTTACCATCTTCTACCTTTCCTCTCTTCTTCACCTGCAACCCCCTTCAACTGCCCCACTTCTATCCTAAATCTAACAATCACCACCACTACCGATAACCGCTAAACATGCTGGAAGTTATTAACCAAGTGAATATCCTAACAAGCTTGGTGGAAAAATCAGATCCAAAAGATTCTATCAGAAGATTACATGAAATCTCCTAATATACTTCATGAGTTATATTTATATAATATAAAAATCACTTGGGTATTTGCGTGATCTTTTTCATTTGGTGAATTAGTGCTACAGACAAAGAATGGTATATACTTCCGATGGTGTTTCTCATACTTTCTTGTTTGTGGGTCTTTCTTATTCTTTAGGTTCTATCTGTAAATGGAAACTATGAGCTAATGAACATCGTTGTAGTCATGCTCAACAACTCCAAGATCTCATGGAGCAAGTGTAAGATCTGGTTTTCTATTAAAAATCTTCATTCTAACATACTTGTCTGCGTTTATTGTAGGTTAAAGCCTAAAAGAATTTCAGATGTAATCAAGGAGAATAATCAGAGAACCACCATCCTAATTTTTAGATTAGATTTTCGTATACAAAATTTGTGATTAGCGATCTCAATTTTTTTTTTCAAAGCATCATTAGCGATTCCAGTGTACTGTATTATCATTGTAATTACTGTAGCAAATCAAGATGTATAATTTTTTTTTTATTATCATTGTAAAATAGTATCATAAATGAAATCATTCTAAGATACGAAATTTTCAGTAAATAAAAATTTTCTGGGTGTCTATGTTTCTTCGTTGATCATCTTTCCTTTTTTTTTTAATACCAATGAATACTAATTTAAGAAAAGAAGCAAAATTAAATATAAAAAAAACCGATATATTTTCAATTAAAAAAATAAGAAAAATGAAATAATGAAAAATATATATATATATATAATTCCAAATATAAATAAGAAATATACCTTTTTGTCTCGTGCTATTGCGTCACCATTTGGTGTGGCAAAAAAAACCAGCTTTTGCCACATTACACCAATAGGGTGGCAATAACTTATTGCCACTGGGGTTCTTGCCACAGGTGTGGCAAAAGATTTTAATGTGGCAAAAGGCTTTTGCTACACCAATTAGGGGTTCTTCCCTCACAATTAACATGTTGCAATACACCCGTTTTCTTGTAGTGTTTCCTTCGGTATGTTTGGTTGCCCAAATCCCTGGAATCACGTTTCCCACGGGAATCAGTTTTCCAGCAAATCCTCCATATGGAGTCCCGACCCCTCCCCCTAATATTTGCTGGGAACTTATCAAGGGATTTATGGACCCACTTTTTATAACTTTAAATCTCATATATATACTATTTTAAGATTTTGAGAGTAATACCAAACTGTATATGGACTTTAAAATAAGATAATTCTATGAATCCTAAGAATTTTAAATGAGTTACCAAATACACGAGGGACTTACATGAATACCAGAATTTATAATCCCATGGGATTATAAATCCTTGAAATCGTGAATTCTACAAACAAACCCACCATTAGTTTATTCATTTTTGAGTTCCTCATGGAACTCAATTTTATACAAAATAAACACTAATTAACATCTCATTTTATTTTCTGGAATTTCGACAAAAACAATTTAATCACAGCATCTATCCGGGTGAAAGAATACTATTTATACGCGAGGTGTTAGCTATTTTTTTCAATTGCGATTGTCATTTTTACTACATCCCGAGCCTAACTAATTTTTCTTTATATATATTAATCTCCTTAAATAAACCTTATTTTTTAAGATTAAATTATAAATTATCAAGTGAATTAGGAAAAAAATCATATTTTCCAGTAAGAACTCCATATATTAATAAACTCTATATATTAATAAAAAAATTGGTCCCACCTTGTAAAATCATATAGAGAATAACTAGAGGTGTAAACGGGTTTGTGCCAAAGACGAGCACAAACCCAGGCCAAAGACGCTAAAATTTGAGCACATCCCAGCCCAAAGACGTGACTTAGCCCAAAGACGGCAAAGACGTTAGTTAAATGGGACGTCTTTGGGTTTTGACTAATTGGCACGATAGCACAAAGACAAAGACCACAAGACGGATAAGCACGTGGCCTCAAATTTTGACCCAAAGACGTTAAGAGAGCACGTCATAACATGTACAAATACACCATATAGCAAGGTATAATACATCACATTATTTTGTATATTTCACAAAAGAGTCACTATTCTAGCTAATTTTTAACATTTTATGTTGGCTTATTTATAACAACACATATAATACCTTAATATTTGGAAAATATATTTCAATATCGTTGTTATAATGTCGTCACCTATATTTAACTAGAACATTAATTTACATGACAATAATCCAATTTTATATTTGATGGGCTATTTCTTTTTATTGAATAAACTTGTTAATTTACTTGAAATAATTTCAAATGATATGTTGTCTAATTAAATTCTTGTGATAATGTCCGACTTAATGTATACATTAAGTGATTTCAAATTGTTTATAGCACGTGTGCCGGCCACGGCACAACACGGCACGTTTATTCGTGTCTTTGTGCTCAGTGGAACATCTTGTGCCTAGCTTTTGACTAGTAAAGCACAAAGACGGCACAAAGCAAGTTTAAATCATTGGCACAAAGACAAAGACGGCACATGGCACGTGAAGCACGCGACTTCGTGTGCCGGGCTGTGCCGGGCCGGCACGTTTTACACCTCTAAGAATAACCTCCGTATATTAATAACCTCTATACATTAATAATTTTGTGAGGTCCCAAGTGTATTAATATATTGAGTTTTTACCGCGTATTAATAACCTCTGTATATTAATGCATACAATTATTAATAGTTGTTTTATTTCAAAAATGAAAGGTTATAATGATAAAGAAAAATAAAGGATGTACAAGAAAATATAAATATATACCATGTTTTGTGCTAAAATTTGTGCATAAAAAATCATCAATATTCGGACAAGAACACCTGCTCTCCCCACATCGAATAAAACTAGTGTCGTATCAAACCAAATAAACAGGAGCAATGATAGCTCTCCCATGTCACAAAAAAAAAAAAAAAAAAAAAAAATAGAGAAAAGAAAAGAAAAAAAAAATACAAGGGTGAAAAAACAACAACAACGTAATAAAGGTGAGATTTACGAGTAACACTTGTAATACTTTAAATTTGTTAATGAAAAAATAAAAAATAATACACGAGCCTGATGATGGTATTGTGCATCTCGGATTATGTTAGTTTTTTTTTTTGGTAAGAATATGGAGTCATGAAAAAAGAATATATTATCAAAATATCATTGTGGTTTAGGTTTTATAGAAAAATTTTAAGATATCATACATAATGATATAGTGCAAAAGAAATGACAATACATAGAGGAGACGGGGAATCACATGCATGCAACATTGTTTAAGGCATCCTGCAGGTGCAGGCAATATTGTTGAGTGTCTGTACAAAATGGTCCAGTTTTTTTTTTTAATGATATATATTACAGGAAGGATATTATAGAAATAAACATAGATCATTGAAATTATAGGTACAGCATCAGAGAATCAGCGTGGCTCATTTGTCTTATGCCATGAGAAAATCTTTTTTCTTTTCTACTTTGTCTTTCTAATCTGAGCGGGTTTTGGACTATGGCTCTGTGACTAATTTGTTGTACTCTACAATGGCATTTGGCACAAAACACTCGTCGTGACAGCTGACAGCACGAAAGTCTCAAATTGGATTGAAGTTGGTAGAGTAAAATTTCTGCCGTAAACTAATAACATCGCTAAGGTGAATCTTTTTCTAGTCCCCATACAAATATTTTAGCTGAATTACTACTTCAATAATTATATAATCTCACTATGTTGTGACTAGGGCTGGCTTAAGCCAGCCCTAAGTCCAAAAAAAGCTTTTGTTTTGTAGTGCAGTTGCTTTTGGTTACAAAAAATCAAGCCTAAACAATATGCTTAAGCCAGCCCAAGTCAAGCCAATTTGTTTTCAAGCCATCCCTACATTAATTTTCTGGTTCCGCCTCTAAGTTAATAGCTTCACGATCCCAGTTCCAGTAGAAATACGGTTAGCGACCCTTCTTAGGTCCTAACACCAAACCTCACCAATACCATTTACGTCTCAAACACCAAACCTCACCAATACCATTTACGTCTCAAAATCTCTAATTTTCCCTAACATCTGTTGCACCAACAACTTACTTTTTATGGCAGCAATTGGCCTGGAATCATTTAATTGCAGCTTATTCAAATGGCTTCAAATTCAGCTTGGTGGCATTCTAGTGAAACTCAATCCAGTGGTCCTTATGGAAGCACACGGGACATCCCAAGGTAACGATCTTAGTTACGGATCGTGATTGTGAAACCTGACATTATTTAGTGTAAAAAACTGCATGCATGTGCTGTTAGCTAAGTGGTAACTAAAAACAAGTGATCCAAATCCTACTCTTATTTCAAAGAAGATGTTTGTTGTTTTTCTTGCCATCCCTCGAGGTTTCTGACTTAAGTAGGACAAATGAAATCTGAGTCGATTCTTGTCTCTGAAATGAATCACATGCATCTTCTCAAGGGAAATAACAAACAAAAAAAAAATTAGATTCATAATCAAATACATGCCAAAACTTACAAAGATGGACAAGATGCTTAATCACATGTTTTATGACTTTGTAAGGCTTAAGTCCTATGGTTTTCTATTCTAGCTGCTAGATTAACAATCCACGTCAGATAGGGCAACCTCTTAAGTTCTATGGTACGACTAATCTAGCAGCTAGATTAGCAGTTCACGTCATCGGGGATCACTGTCCGGCGCTGTATGGTTCAGCGCTTTAAATTTCAGCCGTCAGATCATATTTTGTGATTTTTGTGATCCGTGTGATTTTTGTGATTTTTTTGAGCGTTGAACGGTTCAACGTAAAGGTCACTTTTTGAACGTTGAACCATTCATCGCTTCAATCTCGCTGCTAGTTGAACTGTGAGCACATGCTAGGAGAGAGAACTAGTGTTAACTTTTAGACCACATTTTTTTTTTTTTTGAATTGCAACACTTAACTGCCAATCTAGCAGCTGAATCTATCCCATAAGACTTAGCCTAAGAGTGAGATTCCCGATTGCTCACAATCTCACATGGTATATATAACCATCTAAGTAAAATGCATGGGAAAACTAAAAAGAAAGAAAAAAAGATGCTCGTTCACTTTACTAATCAATTTATTTATTTTTAAGCACAGCCCCAAGAATGGCTAGAATCTGCACAACCGTGGTGGAAACCAAACAGGATGATTGTGCACATGTTTATCAGTTACGTATAAATGAGCAATAATAGTTCATACAAAACTGGTGTTTCTTTGTGCTTATATACCCCATTTTATCGACCAATCTTTTTTCTTCGAAAAAATGGAAGGCATGTTATAAGATGACATATAAAACTGTCCGGTTGTAATTTTGGGTTTTGTCTGTCTATTTTGTTCGATTTATCCAAATTAAATAGATCACAAAATTGGTCAAAAAGACCAAAATCAACAATTCCTGGATGAAAAAGACACTTAGGTTTTAATACTGTTTAAATAGCCAAAAATTAAAAAGATACTGTTATTTATAGGTGAAAATCGTTTCTGCTGATTTCGGTAATTTCGGTGGGTGAGTGAGAAATTGATTCAAACCCTAAACAAATGTGCTGCACGTGAGCACTTTGTAGATTCGAGAGATCGATCTGTACAAGTCCGGCCTAAACCAAGAAATGGCCGTTCCAAACTTGCTTCGGTCACAAAGTGGAGGAGAAGGGTTGATTTGGGGAGGGAAGCAAAGAAAGGTGTTGAGGAGAGTAGTATCTCGACTTGTATCAGAAAGTGAAATCTTAAGAAGCTTGCAAGGGATAGAATCTTTTGGGAGAGCTTGCAAAGTTGCCTTTCTGAGAGTGTAAGTGTAGTATATTTCTCCTGACCGAGACCTGTTGTCTGGTGGAAATAGGTAAGACCTATTTATACAAGTCGAGATTGAAACGTACCCTGGCCTCATGAAGGAAGAGAGTAAAGGGTGAAATAATGGGAGGAGGTAGTAACCGCATGGTTTAATGGGCGAAAACGTTTTTCACCATTATTTCCTCTTTTATTTGACCGCTTTATTCCTTTTCACGCTTTCTTAATGTGAGCGTAGTGTACGCCGCATCTTTGTGACCGCCAAACCAAAACCCTAAAGAAGCATCCCCAGTTTGTGTTGATGTCTCGAATGTTGGTTGCATCTTGAATGCAAGTGGCGCTGCTAGTGGCGCGTGTGGCATGTGCCAATGGCATGTGCGGAATGCCTTGGTGGTAGTTTGCACGGTTTGCAAGTTGGGCTACCAGCGTGTGTGCTTGGCATGTGCCGATGGCATGTGCGGAATGCCTTGGTGGTAGGTTGCACGGTTTGCAAGTTAGGCTTCCAGCGTGTGTTTTGGCATGTGCCAATGGCATGTGCGGAATTCCTTGGTGGTAGGTTGCACGGTTTGCAAGTTAGGCTACCAGCGTGTGTGCTTGGCATGTGCCAATGGCATGCGTGGCCATTAGGGCCGTGATTTTGCTAGGGAAACTAGCTAGCGAGCATGTTGGCATGTGCCAATGTCATGCATGGCCGTTAGGGCCATGATTTCGCTAGGGAAACTAGCTAGCGAGCATGTTGGCATGTGCCAATGGCATACGTGGCCGTTAGGGCCATGATTTTGCTAGGGAAACTAGCTAGCGAGCATGTTGGCATGTGCCAATGGCCTGCATGGCCGTTAGGGCCGTGACCTTGATAGGGAAACTAGCTAGCGAGCATGTTGGCATGTGCCAATGGCATGCGTGGCCGTTAGGGCCGTGATTTCGCTAGGGAAACTAGCTAGCGAGCATGTTGGCATGTGCCATTGACGCGTACGGCCATGTTGACCTAGTTGCATGTTTTGCAAGCCTAGGGCGCTATGTTTGGCGTGGGCCAAAGGCATAGCGGCTTGGAAGTATGGCTTGCGACACGTGTTGGCATGTTCCAATGGCACGTGCGGCCATGTTGACCTAGTTGCAAGTCTTGCAAGCCTATGGCGCTATGTTTGGCGTGGGCCAAAGGCATAGCGGCTTAGAAATATGTCTTGCGGCACGTGTTGGCATGTGCCAATGGCACGTGCGGCCATGTTGACCTAGTTGCAAGTCTTGCAAGCCTAGGGCGCTATGTTTGGCGTGGGCCAAAGGCATAGCGGCTTGGAAATATGGCTTGCGACACGTGTTGGCATGTGCCAATGGCACGTGCGGCCATGTTGACAAAGTTGCAAGTCTTGCAAACCTAGGGCGCTATGTTGGGCGTGGGCCAAAGGCATAGCGGCTTGGAAGTATGGCGTTGTTGCCATGGTGCGCAGGTGCGGCTTGGTTTGGCATGGTTGCCATGGTGCGCAGAGTGCGGCTTGGTTTGGCATGGTTGCCATGGTGCGCAGATATGCGGCTTGGTTTGGCATGGCTGCCATGGTGCGCGATATGCGGCTTGGTTTGGCATGGTTGCCATGGTGCGCAGAGTGCGGCTTGGTTTGGCATGGTTGCCATGGTGCGCAGAGTGCGGCTTGGTTTGGCATGGTTGCCATGGTGCGTGAGTATGCGGTTTGGTTTGGCATGGTTGCCATGGTGCGCAGGGTGCGGCTTGGTTTGGCATGGTTGCCACGGTGCGCAGAGTGCGGCTTGGTTTGGCATGGTTGCCACGGTGCGCAGTATGCGGCTTGGTTTGGCATGGTTTCCATGGTGCGCAGAGTGCGGGTTGGTTTGGCATGGTTGCCATGGTGCGCAGTATGCGGCTTGGTTTGGCATGGTTGCCATGGTGCGCAGAGTGCGGCTTGGTTTGGCATGGTTGCCATGGTGCGCAGTATGCGGCTTGGTTTGGCATGGTTGCCATGGTGCGCAGAGTGCGGCTTGGTTTGGCATGGTTGCCATGTGGTGTAGAATACACCGTATTTACTATACAGAGTTTATGCTTTCTTTGCTATTTTTCCTGTAAATTATGTATTTTACGCTTGTTTTGAGTTTTGTAGCTACTTTGGAGTCACACGGAGGAAAAGAAGAAGAAATTACCCAATTTGAGCAAAAAGGGCAAAAAGGTCATTTCAGGGGCGAGCACTATCTGGAGCCCAGTCCAGGTTAAGGGGTAACTCTTGGAGGAGTACTAAGTACAAACCAGCCAAGGTTAAGGGGCTGTCCACTAGGGTATCCCTTATCTAATGAGTGGGGTGGTCCTTATCGCTGGGGTGCAAATATCCACCCATTATACTTATACCATAAATCCATCGAGAAGATTATCTTCTCCTCTCTTTCACCTGAAGCTGAAAAGCAGCCGTTGCTGCTATTAAATCCAACAAATTGAGAGATGGAGCCAGAGATCGAGAAATAAGAGAGGAAATGGAGGCTAGGTTAAGCTGCAGACAGCCGAAGAACTTGTTCCTGCTGTTATGGGTCTGTGGATTGATGAAAGAACAAAGAGAAATCGATGAGGTAGAAATTAGGTTTCGTGCAATTGTTGAAGGTCGAGAAGGTGATTGCTAAGCAGAGAAGTTAATGGCGTTTTTGGGGTTCGGTCTGGAAGAAATGACAGCGAGATTGGAGATGGGTTCGTGGCTCAGATGAATCGAAGATGGTTTTGGTGGCCGCTGTTTGAAGCTCGGTGGCTTTGGTGATGAATTAGAGACGAATCGAGTATGGATGGGTTCGTGTTGGTGCTGTTGAAATCAACAGATGAAGAATCAATAGTGGTTGTCGCTGTTTGAAATGGAGATGAGTTCTGTGTTGGTGTGACAGTAAAGGCAGAGATCGATATGCAGAGAGAAGAATTGAATCTGAGACTATGAAAAGGGGAACAGAACATAGCATAGATCGAGAACAAAGAGAAGAGAAATTGAACCGAGAATGAGGGTTTGCTGTTGTTGAATCCAGAAGAACAATGGGTTTGTGAAGAAATGGATCTGGGGATTGTCTTTGTGGCTGAGTCTCGAGTGTGATGATTGATAGTAATGGATTTGGTGTTGTTTGAGAAACATTGGCTTGCTGTGCTATTGGTAGCTGTTGTTTGAGAACTGAAATGGTAGGTGAAGCCGAGTGAGTTTCTGAAGGTGGTGATGCTGCTGTAATGGATTTAATGGGTTGGCTGAATTGATGAGAATGAAGTATAAGAAGCTCAGATAATTGAGCAGCCGTGATAAGAAATTGGAGATGAATTGATCGCTGCTGCAACCAGGATTGAGATGAAGAACAGTGCAAAGGGAAGATTAAGGTGGTGCTGTGCTTCAACATTGAATGATGTTAGATGTATGCTAGGTTCTTAACAGGAGAAGACCAAAAAATTGAGGCCTGAATTCGGCCGGGAAAGTCCTGTAATTGAACAGAACTCGGCCAAATTTCCCCTCTGGCGAGTTGACTCAGTACCGATCCAGACGAGCCCGATGACCGTTCCAGAACGATCCCGATGAGCCGATCTGACCCAACTCAGACCACTCAGCCGACTAAGACTGCCGACTCGTTGTCTACCTCACTCTTCCCCTTGACCCTGTTGACTAACTGTTGACTGACGGTTTGACTTTTTGACCGTTAGTCCTAACGGTGGACTGACGGAATATTCCGTCGAATATTCCTGTGACGGATAAATTTTCAGGTGGCCGGCGGTGACGGATTCCGGCCTATTTCCGGCCATAATCCCAGTTTTCCGGCGACCAAAAATTCCAGAATTTTCTATGGACTTCTCTCATGGGTGTGAAGACTTGGGCTAGGAATTGGATGGAGAATTTGGCTCAAATTTGGAAAGAGAAGATGAAGAGTTGAGAAAGACTTGAATTTGGAAGTTGAATTGCTAAAGGAAAATTAAGGATTCTAATCCTTGGAAGAGTTGGAGAATATTGAAGCCTATAAAGAGAGAAGTTTTCTACATCTTTTACACACCTTTCAACACACATAACACTTTTCTTTTCTTATTCTTTGTGTGAACTTTTAACATGAGTAGTTAATTTTATTGATTGAGGATGAATTCCTGGTTCTTAATATATGTTTTGAGTTTTGTTTCAATTCTATCTTGAAGTTCTTCACATGATTATCGATTGTTTTTACTAATAGGAATGATCTTAAAGACATTCATGATTGATTGATAGATTGTTTAGGTGGCCAACTAAATTGATTTGTTAATTTGATCTAAAGCTAGTGAAAGTTAGGGGATAAGTAATCGTTTCTTGACTCTTTACATAAGTAGCAAACACGAGACCTTGCGGAGGGATTCCGTGGAGCAATTGTGTGTAGAAACAACGCTAGAAAGTAAACCAAGCGAACCGAGTTTAACTACTAGTACTAAACCTAAATTCATAAATCTTAATGCATTCAGGGAATTACATCTTGTAAGCGAATCTCAAGGTGGTTCTTTTGGATAGAATCTGATAACTAAGCGGACTTGTTACTCAGTGAAATAAGGGATTTTGGGGCTAGCTAAGCGGACCTGCTATCCTACGGTTGGTGATAATTTGTGACTTATAACAAGTAGAAAAGAACATAACTTGAATCATTATTTTGCAACGAAGAAGGATTCCTTGATCTTGTCTCTCTTATTGAATTCGACTTACCTTTTAATTGCTTTATTTACTTTCTTTTGCTTTACACCCCCCTTTTACGTGACAATTTTACAACTAGAATCTCGTGCTCCTCGTGGGATCGACCTTGACTACCCTATATTACTTGTTAATTAGGTAGTAAAGTATTAATTAATTTGTTGTGGTTACGACACGCATCACCATGGTGCGCAGTATGCGGCTTGGTTTGGCATGGTTTCCATGGTGCACAAAGTGCGGCTTGGTTTGGCATGGTTGCCATGGTGCGCAGTATGCGGCTTGGTTTGGCATGGTTGCCATGGTGCGCAGGATGCGGCTTGGTTTGGCCTGGTTGCCATGGTGCGCAGTATGCGGCTTGGTTTGGCATGGTTGCCATGGTGCGCAGTATGCGGCTTGGTTTGGCATGGTTGCCATGGTGCGCAGTATGCGGCTTGGTTTGGCATGGTTTCCATGGTGCGCAGTATGCGGCTTGGTTTTGGAATTAGGGTTCTGTGTTGAAAACCTAATCTGGTATTTTGAAAAAATACCCCTATTAATTATTTACACCTGAGTTAAATGCTCTTAGTTAATGTGTTGCGGGTAACACTAGGTCATGGGGTTTTACGATTTTACCCCTTGTCTAAAATCCACCATCAACAACTGTTTAAATGGACAAAAATTTAAAAATAGGCAGGATGTAACCAGTTTCATCCTGTCCATTTTCAAATATTTTTTTCTTATTTTTATTTTACACAGGATGCATCCAGTTTCATCATTGCTATTTTTTTAAGTATAAGCCAGGATGAATCCAGTTTCATCCGTGCTATTATTTTTTTTTTGGCTATTTCACCCATACTTTTTTTTACTCGTCCATTTGAACCGTGTTTTAAATTTTTTTGGACAAATGACTCATTTTCTCTAAATAGATTTAGTTGATTCGAACTTCCATGTGAAAAAATAAATTTATCTATTTTTGGGTTTTGTCCTTCTATTATATCCCATTTATCTATATCAATGGTCAAGGCATGTTATGTAAAACTTCGGGGTTGTGATTTTGGGTTGTCTGTCTATCCTATTCGATTTATTTACATCAAATTGCTTTAGTTGATTCGAACATCCATGTGAAAAATAGATTGAATATCATGTTGGAAAATTTGGGTAAAAACAGAGGATGAAATAAACACTAAAATAAATTGTTGTACTCCAAACTTTCAAGGCTCATAAGATTTCTTTTAGACGATTATTTCTACCCTCCCAATATCAGTTGGCGATTGCAACAAGTATGCGAAATAATGCCTTCAGGATACAATGAAAGCCCTACAACAGAAAATTGGATTCAAGGTTTGCACCCCTTGACCCAATCAAGAACACACTAGAAATAATTCTGATGATGCTTTAGAAAGAGAGAAAACAGGTTGAATTTATTCTTAAAGAATGGGAGAATGCCTTCACTATTTATAGGGATATTCATGCCTATTGGAGATGCCTCTTCACTTCCAAAAGACACATAAGGTGTCTATTGGGAATGGTTTCCTTTTTGAACCATCACACCTATTAAAGGTGTCTCTTCATCTCCAACTAACATCCATTGTGTTTATCCAACACAGAATACTTCCCCGTCATAGCGGAAAACCAAAACATAAAACCATTTTATTTTCTAAGATATTGAAAATATCCAACAATCTCCCCCTATTTTCAATAACCAAAAACATGAAAATAAAAATAAAACTAAACTTTTAAATCAAAGTGGCTGCATCACACAAGTGACTGCCTACGTACCCGAGTGGGATCAATCCAACGTAGTTCAAGCTAAATTGAGACTAAGCATCATCGTTGAAATCAACACATAAATGATAGGTATCTTTTGGATTTGAACCTTCACTTAGTGTAAGAAACTCAAAGCCTTATCAAGATTCTATGGTGAAACCAGTCTTGAACCAAGTATCCCTTATGATAAAACCGGAGTCTCCACACATATTGATTTCATAAATCATGTGTTATGTAGCCAAGCACGTTAATGGCCATGTGCTTATATACTTGATTCATGAGTCTTCTTTAGAGAACGGTCTTCTTCTCTTAGGAAACGGCCTGATTTCCATACTCATATAGGTAAGTCTCGAAGGTGTTTTGCGATACACCTTTTACTAATCACAGACTCATTAAGGATTTACATCCATCCTATTTTCTTGCAGAACACAGCACTAATTAGAAATGGAAAGTTTTATATTAGTGCTCCATAATCTACATCCATAACTTGTTGGTACCACATTGAACCTTGTTTATCTTTTTCAAAACATAAGTTGGGTTTCTGCTATGGGAGATCAAACTTCTTTCACAGACCTTAGTCCCATTTCTTTATACTTCATTGAAAACATTTCCTTTGGGGACTCTTCATGATAAGTCTGCCAAGTTTTTCCCTGTTTCAATGGTCAACTGCAATTACTCCTTTCTTGAGTAATTGACTTACCGTTCAATGTACAAGACTTGTATGTCTTGACTTTTCATTATAAGTCTTTGTTAGAGACGTTATAGATCATATCCTGATTCACAATTAATCAAGACCGCTTGAGATGGCTTCTTCCAAAAAATAGGATCTCTACAAGTTAGGTTTTAATCCATTTCTCCTCATTAATTGCATCTACTCATGCAATCAATTCTGACATTATTAAAAATGTTCCTCTTTGATTTTACAAAATAATTGTAACTTCTCTAGTGATCCTAATTAACATTTACCGTTAATTCACAAGGAGTCATTATATACTTGCATACACTAGAGGCATATAAAATTTGTAGGCAACTTACTTGTTATTTCAACAAGCACATTATTACGATGAGTAACTCCTCTACTCATGTCCAATCTTCTACAAATTTATATCCAAAAACATAGACAACGTCTATTTAACTTTTTACATTATGTAATGCAAATGTTCATTATTTATGCATCGGTAATATCGTAACACCTCATCGTTGGATATTTGGTCGCGCGCCCAATCTTCCAATACGTTACATATTCACCGGTATTCCATTTTCCTTTTGATGTCATTTAAGACATGCCAATTTCCAGATTTGGAACCATATAATTCTTAATGCAAGAATTATGTTCATGCCATACTGTTGTTGTCTCAACAATTATGACGATTTTGGTTTTAAAATAACCCCACAAGTAGAAAATTTATGACATTGTCATATAAATTTCCCCCACCAATTCACGACAATTCTTAAATGCCAAAAAATGCAACTCAATGTCATGAAATACGATCCTTTAGAAACTTATAGATTGATAAAAAAAATAAATAAAAATTAATCTGTACTAACCGTTCTCTTCGTCGTCCACCCTTGACGGAATTACAGAAAATGATCGCATGATTGATCATCTTTCACACGGCTAGAACCATTACGCACTGCATCGTCAATTCTCTAGATATGGTCCACAAGGACCGTTACTGTATTCCTTTCCCTTTTGTTCTTCAAAAGCTGGGTTGCACGGACACGGACGCGGCGACGCGGACACGACAAGACACTGACGCGGACACGAGGCCAATATTGCAGCGTCCCAGTGCATATTTTAGCGTCGGCGTCAGCGTCAGCGTCCCAGCGCGTCGGACGCGGACACGGCTCAAGAAATGAAGCGTCCGTGCAACCCAGTTCAAAAGTGAATTTTCTAGTACGTGCCAAGAAACCCCAAATCTGGAGTAGTTTCTTTCCTGAAGGTGTATGTCAGGGAATACTCACAACGGACACTCCATAGACCATAGCTTCCTTTTCTTGTCAGGATGCATTAATTCTCTCTTCGATTTCACGTTTTCTTCTTGTTGGATTTTCACCACCACTTGACAAATAATTTTGGAAAGTCACTTACTGATTCATGAATTAGAATTCAAACTGCAACATCAATTCCTAGAGGTTTTTATGTCAAGGAAGGTCCTGGCACTTTTTTTTATACTTTCCCTTCCTCCGGACGCAAAAAAAATCAAACACCAACTATCCAAGGCGCTCGTTTAGAACAGGACCCAATACAGATTTCCTTGAATTTATATAAACGCTCAGTGTTTATTGTACACGTAACAACTAAACTTTCACCCTCTGTTGTCGAAGTATAATCGTCTAAAACTGTTGGAAAATTTGGGTAAAAACAAAGGATGAAATAAACACTAAAAGAAATTGTTGTACTCCAAACTTTCAAGGCTCATAAGATTTCTTTTAGACGATTATTTCTACCCTCCCAATATCAATTGGCGATTGCAACAAGTATGCGAAATAATGCCTTCAGGATACAATGAAAGCCCTACAACAAAAAATTGGATTCAAGGTTTGCACCCCTTGACCCAATCAAGAACACACTAGAAATAATTCTGATGATGCTTTAGAAAGAGAGAAAACAAGTTGAATTTATTCTTAAAGAATGGGAGAATGCCTTCACTATTTATAGGGATATTCATGCCTATTGGAGATGCCTCTTCACTTCCAAAAGACACATAAGGTGTCTATTGGGAATGGTTGCCTTTTTGAACCATCACACCTATTAAAGGTGTCTCTTCATCTCCAACTAACATCCATTGTGTTTATCCAACACATAATACTTCCCCGTCATAGCGGCAAACCAAAACATAAAACCATTTTATTTTCTAAGATATTGAAAATATCCAACATATCATTTACTACAAGTTTTAACTGTATCTTTTTTAAAAGAAAATTAAACTAACATAAGGGTGTTAACGTAATTTAGGAAAGCAAATCCCAATTAGAAAAAATCCAGTGGGACGTGCAAATAAGCAAATTTTGCATTCCTACCCCCTCATGGAAAGGGCATATGGTCAATTTGAGTGGGAAAATGTTCAAATCTGAGTACATTCCGACTCAACTTGGGACGAGGGGTAAAACCTTAGCCTATCATCCAACGCTAGAACGATGATCGACTCATGTTGAGACGATCGGCCTATCCTGAGCCAACAACATCTAGTTCATTCAACGATACTAATTTCATTCTCTATGAGTTCAACTATTTTCAAATTTAATAGTACACTCAAAATATGAAACTCTCTCTAGTAGCCATAGTCAGAAGAAAAAAATTCCAAAAATATAGCAGGTTCATCACAAACCCAAAACACTTCCGACTATAAATGTTTCATCACTAAAAGTTCCCCTTCCAAAGTATAGTCTAGATGAAAATATAGTTATTTGCGATACTATGTAACACTTATGCGCTTGATCCTATCAATGGTGTTCAACAACAAAAAAGAAACAAGAATCTAAAAAATCCTGATGCTACTGGGTTCAGGCCATTTTAATACAATCAACAAAGACATGAACAGTTGGGTAGATTTGTTGATACAAATGTATCATTGCAAAACGAGCGTCGACATTGAAGTCTAAGTGGTAAGTCGCATTTGATGATATTCAAAATATGTTATGTTTGTTGTAATAAGTGATGCGAGTTTCAAGAACAAAGCATGCATGTTCTACATCCTCAAAAAGTTGAACCGATGTAACCTTGATCTATTAAGTAACAAACAAATCACCTTACGAGACTATAAATGTTTTTCATAAACCTGGGTCTCCTTATTTTTCACCAGAAACAAAATCATACCCTCAACCCAACATTGGCGGATCCCAACATGGCAATTCTAATCTTAATGTTAATATAAATGCAGAATGATACGATGGACCAGGTAACAAAAAAGTAAAAAGGAACAAAAAAACAAAAACGCAACTCAAGTTGTCACGCAAAAATCAACTTCACAATTCAACATTCAACAACTTTTTAAAAAGCAAGAAAAAACTGATATTATTAACATGGTAGAGCGTAAGAAAATGACTGCATAAATAAAGCAAGGTCTTAAGGCGGTTGAAAAAATTTGTTTAATGCGCACAAGAGAGGAATCCTAGGAATAGACACGTCAAGGATGAATATTGTGCAACTACGAGCCTGGCAAACTCAATTTGATGAAATACAGGCAGAGAAGGCACGACTACTCCCAACAACAATTAATATTGATCCTGATCAGGAAGACCCCTTTTAGATGAGAGTACCATGATGCTAGTACACTGGTTTTAGTTATTGGTGTTAATTTGGATGTAATGGTTAGTTAGTTTGTTTTCTTTTCGATGCAACAGTTAGTTTGAATTCCGATGTAAGTCTTAGTTTTCAAATTCAATGTAAATATTAGTTTCAAAATCAATGTGATCCTTAGTTTGAATTTCAATATAATTCTCGTATCAAGAATGGATTGTTCCTTACACAAATACAATTACATTAAAAGAACTAAAATGATTGAAATGATAACTAAAAACTAAAACAAAATAACTAACCCACATTCGAGGGTTTCTTCTCCCGAATTCAGACCAATTATGCGGAAGTGAGATCCTCCCTTAATTTTAAATATAAACCATAGTTTCGAGTTCTCTCTTCTACCATTTTATACTCTTTTGTGGGATTTCCATGAAGGGGTCGAACATCACGCCCAAAATTTGTATCAAGGTAGCTTGTCTAACTTGTATCCCGTTAGTGATGGAACTTCATCTTCTAAATTCCAAATGCTCGTTGAATAGTCTTCCTAAACTCCATCCGCTTCTTGTTAAAGTGAGTTCTTTCATGGTTCTCACAGTGTTCGGATTTTCAGTGTAAGCTTTATCGAAAGTTAACCACGATGGATAAATTTCGTCCGTCGGAAAATACTCCATGTTACAATTATTGTCAGTGATGGTAAACTTAACAGTTGGAGCGGTTCTGACTACGTACTTCAGTTCTTCAAACAAAGGCATTTTATGCATATTGATGACATTATTTGAGCCTGTGAGTCCAAAAAATAAAACTCTTTATCCTACAATCATAAGAAGACGCCACTTCCATAACAACAATTGGTTTTGCATTGTGGCTCTTGTACTAACATTTCCAAGCATATAAGGACATTCATGCCACACCCAATGAACGCAATCAAAGATACCTAGCATTCCGTAAAACCCCCTCTTTTCACTTTCTTTTTGTAGTCGTTCCACATCATTGGTTGTGGTAAAAAAATGTGTACCAAATATGGTTGACTACAATTTCGTAAAACATATTAAGATTTTCGTATGTAGTTGTTTATACCATACATATGTACTCATCATAGGTATCCGTTGGACACCCACAAGATAATTAGCACTGTGGTGACCTTTTGTTCAGAAATATGTCCTCGTGCATCAAGTTGATAGGTGAATTTAGGACTCATCAAAGGTCTCCAATAATCCTAATGACCAGGGGATACGACATACAGAAGCGACATTGTAAATCTTCAGCAGAGGACACACATTTCTCAATATAACAATCATGCATCATCCGCTGGTGTCTTTCCTCGAGAAATTTCCACGTACATCTTCTTGTTAATACTGCTTTTGGTTATGTAGTTCGCGATATTTTTCGTGTGTGCATTGTCTGAATATTCATCCATTTGATCCACTTTTTGCATAAACACTTGTTGTTAATGGAGAAAGACTAGCACATATGTATGCGTTTCATTATTTTCCGAATAGGATCCATGAGAAAAAGAAAATTGTGATTGAAAAGAATGAAAACAAGTAACATATTAGAGAAATTGGAAGGTTTATGAAAACAGAAAATAAATAACATTTGTATGTGTTAATTGGTGGATGGAGGAGATTGATATATATAGGTAAAAGGGAGATATAGTCGTTCGATAACAGGTAAAAAATATAGTTGTTGTTGACCTACACATGAACACCGACTCTAATTTGACCGATGAACGACTTAATTTGAATTGAGCATCGGCTCAACTTAGGACGATCAGCTAAATCATGGCCAACTGATTCAGTCATCTCCGAAAAACCTTTTCTCAATTGTGAGAAACTTCCTTTCCCCATCCACGTGGATCATCAAATAGCCATTTTTACAGGACTCCACTGGACTTGCTCTCAAATTCCTTTACATTTTCACTAAACGTCTCTACATAAATAATTATATATGGGGCATAAATGTAAATCCTTTAGACAATTCTTATCCCATTTTGTCCATCTTCTCTATTTCCATTAAGTATACAGAACTAGTAGTAAAACACCAAGGTGACCAAATTTGGAGTACAAAAACTCCGTTTAAATGTTGGGATCCACAAAAACTCCATATCAAACAAAATTGATATAAAAACTCAAAATTTTTAAAAATTGATATAAAAAAAAACCCAAACAAATTTGGTTTCAACTTAGTTTTGCCTATTTTTTTATCACGAAACCAAAGATTTTAATGATGAAATAGTAGGTTTATGATGAAACAAACTTTTGGTGGTACTGTTTCTGGTTAGTGGTGGTGTTGGGTGGTGGTGGTGCTTTTTATGGTGATGGTAGTGCTAGTATTTGTTGGTGGATATGTTTTTTTTTTTTTTTTTTTTTTTTTTTTTTTTTTTTTTTGAGTTTTTGTGTTACTTTTGTTATTTGAGAGTTTTGTGGATGAATAGTGACACCTTTGAAATTATAACTCAGGGTCCGATAAGTTTAAGTATTATTTATACTCCCTATAAATAATTGTGAAATCATAAAAGTGATTTGGTCACCTAGTTATATGTTTGTTATGTGTCGCGGAAATTTATTTTTCCAATTTTATATTGTTTGTTCTATCCAAGAAAATAGTTACAAGCATACAAAGGTAATTTATCTATAAAAAAAAAAAACATACTCCAAGAAAAGAATAAGTAGAGGTAGAAATTCATCATGAAGCAGAAGAAGTGGGAAGCTATATCTGGCTCAGGCCCAAAGAAATGATAAAAACTCATTCTAATTCACTCTCAAAAGTCTCAACCATGGGTTAACTAGGCATGGCCCGCTGGCCTGCCTTCTGAATCTCACCCTCTTCCTTCCAATATGGCAATTTTTAAGCTTCCACATAGAAGACAGATCATACATATATTTATCGAGGGAGGATCCATGGACACTCTTAGATGGACAAGGATAGAGAAATGACAGAGAATCAGTGAATATAACCAAAATCTCCAATTTGCTGTTTTTATGACAGGGATAGAGAAATGACAGAGATAGAGATAGAGAAATGATTTTTATGTAGTAAAACAAAATCTCCAATTTGCTGTTTTTTGTTTTGATTCTTAGTTCAATTGAATTTTAATCTGCACGCTTCTCAAAAAAAATGAACACCATAACCAAAATAATTTGGAGTTACTCACTCTTGTAGATCTAGGTGAGTAGTTAAGTAATACAACTTCTGTTTTATAAATAGACCAGTTGATTGATCACAAAAATCCACCCCAAAACCTAAGCGGGTATCTCATTACTAAGATCATAATGATCACCATGATGCCTTCGAGGGTTTTCCTCTTTGCAATACTTATTTTGTCTGCCTATTCACGTAAGTATTCACAAGCCTTACATGAAGTTATTGTCTATATTATTGTCATCAGTTCCTAATTGTTATTGGTATTGTATAAGGGTTGTGGCTAATGGTTTATGTTGATCGTTTTACTATGCAGAGATTGCATCTTCACAGTGCATGACAGGAGAAGTCTATGGCCAATACAAATCACCTCCAGACATGGAGGATTGTGGTTGGTGTACAAACCAATGTGAGAGTATATGCTCTAAGATCGGCAGATCTGCTGTTAGAGATGTTTGCGAAATTAAGTCTACTGGTTTATTCATAAAAAGACCCTATGTAGACTGCAAATGTTGTTGTGAAGCACCTCCTGAGACGGACGCAATAAAGTCTGCAGCATCACTTTCTCTTCCATCTGCATTACCCCAAGATAAGACATTGTCACCATTATATAAGTCCGTAATAGAAGATATATGTAAAGCAGAAGGAAACTTGTACGAAGAGATTTCATTTTATGTTGGCAGCCCAAGATGCAGCCAATGTGCTGGTACCTGTGAGGAAACATGTGAAAACAGGAGTCTTGTTAATACAAATTTATATTGTGCAACAAAACCACCAGGATCTTCTGCTTTGATAACGTGCGAGTGTTGTTGCAGCCCTCCCCCTCCATCCCCACCACCTCCTCCACCTTCACCCCCACCTCCATCACCATCACCACCACCACCATCACCTCCTCCACCTTCACCCCCACCTCCATCACCATCACCACCACCACCATCACCTCCTCCACCTTCACCCCCACCTCCATCACCATCACCACCACCACCATCACCTCCTCCACCGTCACCTCCACCTCCATCACCACCCCCACCATCACCTCCTCCACCTTCACCATCACCACCACCACCATCACCTTCGCCTCCACCTCCTTATCCTTCACCACCACCACCTCCTCCACCTTCACCCTCTCCCCCACCCCCATCTCCACCGCCACCTTCTCTATCACCCCCACCACCATCACAATCGCCACCTCCAGCTTCACCCTCTCCCCCGCCTCCATCTCTGTCACCTCCTCCACCATCACCACCTTCACCCTCACCCCCACCTCCTTCTCCATCGCCAACGCCACCAAGTCCACCGTCACCACCGCCTTCATCTCCACCACCTCCTCCTCCTCCTTTTTGTGATGTCGAACCTTTGAATTTGACAATCACAGACTGTAGCATTTGTGAAAGTAGATGTCAAAGAGGATGTTCTATATCTGGTAGTTCACTGGAAAAGAATCAATGTTTACCAACAGGTACAGATCGATTTTTATGCCAGTGTTGTTGTGCAACCGTAACACCACCCTCGCCACCTCCTCCATCTGCGTCATCCCCACCTCCTCCATCACCTCCACCCCCTTCGCCTTCACCCGCACCTCCATCACCACCACCACCAAGTCCACCTTCGTCACCACCTCCATCCCCATCACCTCCTCCTCCTTTTTGTAATGAGGAACCATTAAATCTAACAATCACGGATTGTAACATTTGTGAAAGTAGATGTCAAAGAGGTTGTTCAGTATCCGGAAGTTCATTAGAAAAGAGCCAATGTTTACCAACAGATACCGATCGATTTTTATGTCAATGTTGTTGTGCAACGGTGACACCACCCTCGCCCACTCCTCCATCTTCATCACCTCCACCACCTTCACCCTCGCCACCTTCTCCCTCTCCATCACCTTCACCGCCTTCACCCACACTCTCACCCCCACCTCCATCACCATCGCTACCACCACCAAGTCCACCTTCGTCACCACCTCCATCCCCATCACCACCTCCTCCTTTTGTAATGTCGAACCATTAAATCTAACAATCACAGATTGTAACATTTGTGAAAGTAGATGTCAAAGAGGTTGTTCAGTATCTGGAAGTTCATTAGAAAAGAGCCAATGTTTACCAACAGATACCGATCGATTTTTATGTCAATGTTGTTGTGCAGCGGTGACACCACCCTCGCCCACTCCTCCATCTTCATCACCTCCACCACCTTCACCCTCGCCACCTTCTCCCTCTCCATCACCTTCACCGCCTTCACCCACACTCTCACCCCCACCTCCATCACCATCGCTACCACCACCAAGTCCACCTTCGTCACCACCTCCATCCCCATCACCACCTCCTCCTTTTTGTAATGTCGAACCATTAAATCTAACAATCACAGATTGTAACATTTGTGAAAGTAGATGTCAAAGAGGTTGTTCAGTATCTGGAAGTTCATTAGAAAAGAGCCAATGTTTACCAACAGATACCGATCGATTTTTATGTCAATGTTGTTGTGCAGCGGTGACACCACCCTCGCCCACTCCTCCATCTTCATCACCTCCACCACCTTCACCCTCGCCACCTTCTCCCTCTCCATCACCTTCACCGCCTTCACCTACACTCTCACCCCCACCTCCATCACCATCGCTACCACCACCAAGTCCACCTTCGTCACCACCTCCATCCCCATCACCGCCTCCTCCTTTTTGCAATGTCGAACCATTAAATCTAACAATCACAGATTGTAACATTTGTGAAAGTAGATGTCAAAGAGGATGTTCAGTATCCGGAAGTTCATTAGAAAAGAGCCAATGTTTACCAACAGATACCAATCGATTTTTATGTCAATGTTGTTGTGCAACGGTGACACCACCCTCGCCCACTCCTCCATCTTCATCACCTCCACCACCTTCACCCTCTCCATCACCTTCACCGCCTTCACCCACACTCTCACCCCCACCTCCATCACCATCGCTACCACCACCAAGTCCACCTTCGTCACCACCTCCATCCCCATCACCGCCTCCTCCTTTTTGCAATGTCGAACCATTAAATCTAACAATCACAGATTGTAACATTTGTGAAAGTAGATGTCAAAGAGGATGTTCAGTATCCGGAAGTTCATTAGAAAAGAGCCAATGTTTACCAACAGATACCAATCGATTTTTATGTCAATGTTGTTGTGCAACGGTGACACCACCCTCGCCCACTCCTCCATCTTCATCACCTCCACCACCTTCTCCCTCTCCATCACCTTCACCGCCCTCACCTTCACCTCCATCACCTTCACCCTCAGCCCCTCCTCCATCACCATCATCAACTCCGCCATCTCCCTCACCACCCTCACCGCCCTCTCCACCACCACCACCCTGTCCTAGCCCTTGTTGTCCCGTAGAGTTCACCATGCAAGTACCAGGTCAGAAACCATGCAAGTACGTGTTATCACCAGAACCGTCAATGTCGTCAACTCCACATGATGATTCCGGTTCACTATTATTCGCTGCAATATAGTGAATGATTATGTAGTTAGACTATTATCCTGGTATTGATTAGCAAGATGGCTGCAACATGCAGCAACCAACATGCAGCAACAACCAACATGGACTTCAGTCTGTTTGTTGAATCTGTATTTCGTTTATTTTCTTTGAATATCGATTGATATATTCAGGTGTTTATATCAAATTGATCGTACGTAAGCATTTAGCATTGCAGTTTTATGTTATTAATAAAGTTTTCTCATTTGATACAAGGAAGGTTGTGTTGGCACTAGCCATTACCCACTAATTAATTATGTCCCATCCAAAAGAGCACCAATCCATACAGAATGAAATAAGTTTGTCTATTCGATTTTCGGATTGATATCCGTCCTAATAATGCCGGCACCAGTCTTTAGCAAACATACAAACGAGTATGCATCGACACCTCTCCAACTCAAGTTAAATTTAGGACCCAGACTTCACGTTGGCTTTGATAGATAAGTATTCACAAAATTGGTTAAAAAGACCAAAATCAATAATTCCTTGGTGAAAAAGATATTTAGATTTTAATATTGTTTAAATGGACAAAAATATAAAAAAAGTCAAGATGTAACCAGTTTCATCCTACCCATTTTCAAATTATTTCTCTTATTTTTAATTTACATTAGAATGCATCCAGTTTCATCCTCGTTATTTTTTAAGTTTAAGCCAGGATGAATTCAGTTTCATCCTTGCTAAATTTTTTTTGTCCATTTCACCCATAATAACTTTTACTCGTCCATTTGAACCACGCTTTAAATTTTTTTGGACAAATGACCCATTTTCCGATAAATATTACATTTTGGTAGAAATTTATCCATTTATTTGATATAACAATTCCCTCAATTCAAATCATAATGGGGAAGAAGTGTTATCCAAATTAAAAATAAATCAAAAATAAAAATCCGCACCAGACAACAGTTTACTGTTAAGTCTATGATGAGGTTTTATAGAAATGTTTTTCTAACACGGTGGCCTTTTTTTTTTTTTTTTTGATCGGTAAATAAATTTATATTAAGAATTACAAACTGTAAAAGCACACACAAGGAGAGAACAACAAACATAATAGACAACCCAATAACAAGGTGACACAAATGCAACTCACAAATGGTGAGAGCTAGCATCTAACAGGGTGGCCTTGATCGTTAAATCGTATTATAATTTTCTCTAACAAAATATACATCATAATAACTCAAAACTTGTTAAGCGTTCTAAAAATTGCCGTCTGCTGATTCATTGTAACCCAAAATCTACCTATCTCAAACGGTGAAATAAAGGAATACAAAATCATACGTTTATTTGCGAAAATGGTGGTTTTGTGGCACATAATATTCACTCAAGCTGCGTCCCCTTTCACTCAGTGTATGGATTGGTGACGTGAGTCGCATTTTAAATGACTGATTGGGAACTACCAAGTGGATCATAATAGTCGTACATGGTCATGACGCATGCATCTCCATCTCTAATTATTTTTTTTATTTTATTTTTTTTTTTAGAAAAAGAGGTTTCCCTCGTACCTGAAAGGAATTACGGAAATCGATCTTCACTTGACATCTTCCTAAGAAAAATGAGAATAACTAAAAAAAAACATACGTCAAAGCGTATCTATGAGATAACAAGATGCTCTATTTCACATGCATGCATGCTACATGAAATATACAATCTGGCGCCACCCCATTTGTACGTGTTTTCTCTTGTGTTCTAACGTCGGTAGTGTGATGACAATAAAAAATCTTATGGTTCAGAGCAACCCACGTTGAAATAGCGATCAACACGGATCAACAAGTCGCAAGTTGCCTTGATACGACAAGGGTCAAAGACTGTTCACATGGTTTATCACTCATAAATTGCCAAATTGCCGGATCGCCATATCGGAATCTCTCTGTCTATTTTGTTTGAGCCTTCTATATAAAATGACACTCTTACTTGCCTATTGTGTTTGCTGTCCTTTTCAGATTATATATGTATTCTCATCTTTGTCGACAAAAGATTATTGAAATAGAAAAATGGTAGATGCACATTACCATGATCAAGAAATGTCGGATTGCAACGTTGGGTTCTGTCTATTTTGTTTGATTCCAATTGATCCGCCAAATTTTAGTTAGTTGAGCTTACATTTATAATATATGGCATATGGCTCTGCAAGAACTGAGATTCAAGATGTCGAGAACAGGATCACTTGATACCTTATAGCTCATATGTCCGGAAAAACATATCTTGATCGAACAAATTTTACATTTTTCCCTCGGACAAATTACTTATATGCAAGTACAATAATTTTATGAATAAAACAAAAACTTGATTTTTGCTTCTTTTGTTGTGTTTCTCTGTCTAATTTGATTTTTAATTGTATCACAGGTCTGGCATTTAGATTAAATAAAAATAAGTTAATTTGAAAAACATATCATGGTTAAGATCTAGAGAAACTTGAGAAATGCCCTAGGATTCCAGTTTCGGGAATATGCCCTAGCCATCCAAAATCCCATCCAAACCCATTAATTAGTAAACATTCGCATACACTTGGGATTACATATGCGAATTAAAAGACAAATATATTGTATACTAACACTTTTACAAGGCTCACGGACATATTCAGACAGAAAAAACCTCGAAGAAATAAGAGAGAAAATTTAGACACATTTACGATAAATTGAACATTTAACGGTTCATTGACGAAAACCGTTACTTTGGGGCATATTCCCGAAAACTGGAATCCTGAGGCATTACCTCGAGATGATAGTCGATTTTTGCGCATATCCCCAATTCCCGAAGATCTAAGTGGCCTGGGCTTATCTAAGCAGTAAGTTTTATGTTCTTACCGACGGTGAATATTCATGTTTTCGATCTTTTTTTTTAATTTGCCCAGCATTCAGCCACACAGATTCCTTTAAGAAACTGATTAGAATGACTAAGTAAAAGCGTGCAGTAACATAAATTAAAAAAGCGTGTTTACCCCGTCACGAACTTATATGTTCTATATATATAGACCGGTATTTGATCAAATAATCCTCCATTAAAGTTTCATACCTAAGTCTATCACTATGATCATGATGTCTTTCAAGATTTCTCCGATTATGATATTTCTCTTTGCTATACTAGCTCTGTCAGTCTATTTAGGTAAGTAATCAACAATACAATTAACACCTTCTATTAATTGTTTGTAAAAGATCTACATTTATCTTTGATAGCTTTTATTCTTTTCTGATTTGCTAATGAATTTTTCTTTTGCTTTTCGTTGTCATGTAGAGACGGTATCAGCCCAATGTAAACCTGAGCAACTTTTCAACCTTCAATACGCCAAGAGTTGTGCTGGATGTGAAAAAAAATGCATAAGTGTATGTTCAGAAGTTGGCAGTGGTATTGTTACGCTTGTATGCTCAGGGGCATCTCCTCCATTTCTCCCAGATCGGAGTCATGAATGCATGTGTTGTTGCGCACCTAAACCCCCAGTACCAGTCCCGTCTCCACCTTCTGCTCCGAAAAATATATGCAGAACCGGTCAAATTTATTCAGAGATCGTCATGCCGGGTGATAATGATTGTCGTGTTTGTACATCTGGTTGCAGAAGCGAATGTTCAAAACTGAACACTAGATTGGCCAAAGTTTCGTGCAGGAAAGAAGATTTGTCTTCGTTATTGTGCGAGTGCTGTTGCCGGAGCAGTACCCCATCAATTATGGATTCAGTTATGAGTGCCCTTGGTTACTGATCAGCTATAACCGGAGCTAATATATGTGATGTTGAAACACAAGCGATCAGCAGCAAGTACTTCAAGTTATCTTCTTCTTTTTTCTTTTCTTTATGGAAACGTGTGTATTCTTCTTCTCTAACGATTGTAGTATCGGTAGCGATATGGCATTTGACAAGGGTTGATGAAACTGCTTATGTACCATTTCGATTTCCATCTAATAAAATTTTCTCATTTGGGAAAAGGAAGGGGCTAGACTAATAGGATATACTAGACCCTTCAATTTAGTTTCGTGTGTATGTACGACATAGACTAATAGGATATACTAGGTCATACCCATGAATAACTTGAACATTTATGGACATTTTATCGGGATAATACATGATGGATGTACATAATTCAACCTCTTACCTGTGATGCATGTAGATACATCATGTGTCGGAGTTATTTTCTCTAGTTTGGTACACATGATTTATGTACATAAGAGGAAGGCCTTGCTTTGGTTTTAGGCTCTTATTCATCTGGTTTGGGTGGTACTCCTCGTAAGTTGCACAATATTACCCGTCTCTCAGCTGGGTTTCCTCGTCTTGGTTCGTTTGTTCTACAACAGATTTACAAGGACCTCCCTTAAGTCCTTAATCTGTTTAAATGGATAGGCATGCTTGGGTATGATAAAAAAGCTTTTATCTCGTGAGCTAAACCCATCTTAAATGGTTACACCTCATGGAAATTCTTTATGTATTTTTTTTCATTTCCTTCTTCACTTTTTTTTTTAACTTTACTGTATGTTGCGAAGATCCATTTCATGAAGTTATAGGAGAAAAGACAAGAAGAAAAAGGTATGCTGCGTGTTGAAAAATTGTTGTTTTCTTGTTCCAGATGTGCTTGATTCGTTTGTTATGGTCGTAGGATGAGGTTAAGTGTGTGTTTAGGTGAAACATGAGCTACTTGATCAAGTATTTGATTGTCCCCAAAAACGGCAACTTGAATATTCTATTCTCATTAAGTATATACTTATCAAAGTAATTAGAGCCATCCTTGTGAACTTAGGGGTTGAATAGAAAGAAAGATATAAGACAAGTGGATGTGCACAAGGACAACTTAGTCATATTTCATTAACCGACTTTATGCAATGAACTCCCACAATACCATTTATTAACTTGTGTAAATGAAGAACAACAAAAGGATCTTCACTATTTATGCAGTAGGCGCTGTTTTTCAAGAAGGGAATCAAGTTAAACTTGTGTACTAGTAGTTCCTAGTCACATTTGTTGACTTAGTCTTAGTTTTAGTATTATTATAAAGGGTCTCGATAGAAATTGGATCTTTATGTAGAGTGGGGATTAATGTTTTTGTATGTTTTAAGCTTTTATTACCTTGTTCTATGATCGGTTTTACTAATAAAAGTTATACCAATAACTTAAGTCAGGCACCCGTGAATAGTTTTACCAGCCACATAAACAAGTTTATGATAGGTTATACACATCACGCATATTGGTAGTTCAAAATAGATTTGCAATGAATAGCATTACCAATAAGCCTAGCGATTTCCCTTTCGATCCACAAACAAGTTTGTGAAGTTACTTCCTTTAAACGAATGTAAACATTGTTTAGAAAAACTAATCGGGAGAGATTTTAATGTAGTTGCCGGCATGGTTTTTCAATGCCGGCAGTCCATCGACCATGCCGGTTTTCATTGAAAACTATGCCGGCACATATCCCCCAATTAGTTTTTTTATCCCCCAATTAATCATTCTAGATAAAGTGGCCAAGTTTGACAATTTTCATTCTGTTTTTTTGAAAAAATGGGTAACAGCTATTATTATTTTATTTTTTTTATTTTTTTTTTGCTAGGCTAAAGCCGGACCCAGGCCCCTACCCAAATCCAGCCAGCTGGACTAGCCCCATTGCTAGACCCAACCCCGCAAAGCCCCTCTATACAACTACCATGTAAAAGACATTAAAATCCCTCATGAGTGTTTAGGTCGGACGACTCTAAGATACTTAGTTGGACGGGAAAATTAGGCACAGGCCCAAAAAAAATAATATTTTCATTGTCAGGCCCACAATTAATTTTAGGTACCGTGACACCCATAATTATATGAAATTGTTAAAAATGTATGCATGACGGATTATGCATCTGCATGACAGGTTATACATCAGGGGTATAATTGGCAATGCAACTTGGATATAACATATCTAAAAATCCGCGCCCTGGAATTTTACAAATTTTATATCGTTGTAAATCTTTTTAAGAGACCTACTGTTGATGGTGGATTTTAGACAAGGGGTAAAATCGTAAAACCCCATGACCTAGTGTTACCCGCAACACATTAACTAAGAGCATTTAACTCAGGTGTAAATAATTAATTGGGGTATTTTTTCAAAATACCAGATTAGGGTTTTCAACACAGAACCCTAATTCCAAAACCAAGCCGCATACTGCGCACCATGGCAACCATGCCAAACCAAGCCGCATACTGCGCACCATGGCAACCATGCCAAACCAAGAACCATGGCAACCATGCCAAACCAAGCCGCATACTGCGCACCATGGCAACACGTGCCGCAAGCCATATTTCTAATCCGTTATGCCTTGGGCCCACGCCAAACATAGCGCCCTAGGTTTGCAAGACTTGCAACTAGGTCAACATGGCCGCACGTGCCATTGGCACATGCCAACACGTGCCGCAAGCCATATTTCTAAACCGCTATGCCTTTGGCCCACGACCAACATAGCGCCCTAGGTTTGCAAGACTTGCAACTAGGTCAACATGGCCGCACGTACCATTGGCACATGCCAACACGTGCCGCAAGCCATATTTCCGAACCGCTATGCCTTTGGCCCACGCCAAACATAGCGCCCTAGGTTTGCAAGACTTGCAACTAGGTCAACATGGCCGCACGTGCCATTGGCACATGCCAACACGTGCCGCAAGCCATATTTCTAAGCCGCTATGCCTTGGGCCCACGCCAAACATAGCGCCCTAGGTTTGCAAGACTTGCAACTAGGTCAACATGGCCACACGTGCCATTGGCACATGCCAACATGTGCCGCAAGCCATATTTCTAAGCCGCTATGCCTTGGGCCCACACCAAACATAGCGCCCTAGGTTTGCAAGACTTGCAACTAGGTCAACATGGCCGCACGTGCCATTGGCACATGCCAACACGTGCCGCAAGCCATACTTCCAAGCCGCTATGCCTTTGGCCCACGCCAAACATAGCGCCCTAGGCTTGCAAGACTTGCAACTAGGTCAACATGGCCGCACGTGCCATTGGCACATGCCAACACGTACCGCAAGCCATACTTCCAAGCCGCTATGCCTTTGGCACACGCCAAACATAACGCCCTAGGCTTGCAAGACTTGCAACTAGGTCAACATGGCCGCACGTGCCATTGGCACATGCCAACACGTGCCGCAAGCCATACTTCCAAGACGCTATGCCTTTGGCCCACGCCAAACATAGCGCCCTAGGCTTGCAAGACTTGCAACTAGGTCAACATGGCCGCACATTCCATTGGCACATGCCAAACACACACGCTAGTAGCCTAACTTGCAAACCGTTCAACCTACCACCAAGGCATTCTGCACATGCCAATGGCACATGCTAAACACACATGCTGGTAGCCTAACTTGCAAACCGTGCAACCTACCACCTAGGTATTCCACACATACCAAACACACACGCTGGTAGCCTAACTTGCAAACCGTACAACCTACCACCAAGGCATTCCGCACATGCGAAACACACACGATGGTAACCTAACTTGCAAACCGTGCAACCTACTACCAAGGCATTCCGCACATGCCATTGGCATATGCCACACGCGCCACTAGCAGCGCCACTTGCACTCAAGATGCAACCAACACTCGAGACATCGACACAAACTAGGGGATGCTTCTTTAGGGTTTTGGTTTGGCGGTCACAGCATGCAGCGTACACTACGCTCACATTAAGAAAGCGTGGAAAGGAATAAAGCGGTCAAATAAAAGAGGAAATAATGGTGAAAAACGTTTTCACCCATTAAACCATGCGGTTACCACCTCCTCCCATTATTTCACCCTTTACTCTCTTCCTTCATGAGGCCGGTGGTACGTTTCAATCTCGACTTGTATAAATAGGTCTTACCTATTTCCACCAGACAACAAGTCTCGGTCAGGAGAAATATACTACACTTACACTCTCAGAAAGGCAACTTTGCAAGCTCTCCCAAAAGCTTTTATCTCTTGCAAGCTTCCTAAGCTTTAACTTTCTGATACAAGTCGAGATACTACTCTCCTCAACACTTTTCTTTGCTTCCCTCCCCAAATCAACCCTTCTCCTCCACTTTGTGACCGAAGCAAGTCTGGAACGGCCATTTCTTGGTTTAGGCCGGACTTGTACAGATTGATCTCTCGAACCTATAAAGTGCTCACGTGCAGCACATTTGTTTAGGGTTTGAACCAGTTTCTCACTCACCTACCGAATTTACCGAAATCGGCGAAACGATTTTTACCCATAAACAATTGGCGACCACGGCGGGAGGATTGATCTATCGGCTGCAATATCGATTGTCGATCTCGTTCTTCGACCCGAGATGTCAAGATGGTAGGGAAGGCGACTCAATCCGACTCAGCGCAGACCTTGGTTACCGGTTGTAAAACTACACTGGCTGGGACTCGTTGAAGATGCTACCAGCGATTGGGGACTTGCGACTCGGTCCGACTCAAGCTGCCGGACAACCCGGTTATCGGTTGTTAAAACTACACCGAAAAGCGGAGACTCGCTGAAGATGCTACCACAATTGGGGACTAGCGGCGATGCTACAAAGCAAAGCCGCCTTTTACACAGAGAGGGGCGTGTTCACAAAACCTATGAAAGAAACGTTCAAGGAAAATCATCCAACAAAAGTCTGCTTTTCTTGGAGAAAGTCAACTTTGCATCTTCAAGAGCCGCTTTCTTCATAGTCAACATCTTGGAAAGCTTTTCGAGTTCCACCTCTGTCATGCAATCTCCTCGGCGGAAAGGCTTTCGATTCTTTGCATCCTTCAACTTTTGGATCTCAGCAAGGCCTTCGACAAACCACGAAGTGTTGAACTCCTTTTCTACACACACGTCGTGATGGTGCTCCCAGTCGGCAATAACGTCTTCAGAAACGGTGTGACCAGTCACCTCACGCATATCCTCGATGGAAGATAAAGCCTCTTACACACGCTTAACCAGCGCAAATCGACTAGTGGTTTTCTTGGTTGTGGCCATATGTCCGTACTTCTCCCAGATTCTGGTGTACAACGCCTCATCCTTAGCCGGCACGCTGAAGCCGCCAACCAGCACATGACCTGGATAAGGAACCAAGTACGGGGGATCAAAATGGCACCTGCACCTGGCCTCACGAATCGCAGAGGGTCTTCTTCCATGTCTACGGCAGCAACCATCAGAGAATCATCCACCGTTTGAACCACATCTGTGCCCGACAATTGGCTAACGCCCATCTCCAAGTCACCAGCGCTGGTCACAAAAGACAAGTTTTCGTGTGGCTCTACCCCAGAATCATCCTCCGAATCGGATTCCTCCTGCGAACTTGAGTGAGACATTTTTCAAAAGAGGAAACAGAAGAAGAAAGAAAGGAAGCGCTTGCCAGACACGCTTACCAGACGCACATGCCAGGCACACATGCCGCACGCGCATGCCAGCCGCAGTACCACACTCTGTGCTAACAGTTTGCATCCTTCCAGCGCTAACATCTTGCGCCCTTCCAGCACCATCCTTGCCCTTCGAAACAGCGCCATGGCTCCAGCACTTCGTGATCAAAACCGTGTCATCTCTGCACGATACACTTACGATCACGGAACCCGAGCCGCTTCCGCCACCCCAACGGTTCTTCAAGCATGGCAGCTTCAACAGTCACCAGAGACGCTACTCCACCATTAAAGCAAGATACTGGAAGATCCGGAAGAAGCCGACCTTCTTTTAACACTGTTGATTTGATGAAAAGACAAAAGATACTTCAGCAGGACATGCGTTTATAGATGAAGAGGCTCGCGTTGCTCTTGGACGCCCAGTAGAAGGAGATAAGCAATCCAATTTCGTCACACATGAATATCAGGATAGACTTCTCAAAAATCGAAAGAAATGGAAGTCAACAACTCTCCTGAGTTCACGGAGACCCTTCTCCCGTCAGGACCCGCACAATGGGAACTTCGCCCACAAAATCGTACAGTCTATGATGAGACAGTTATGTGAGATTCTATGTTTCTCCAAGGTATAGCGTCAAGACATATTTGCACCCCTCAACCGCACTGCATCAGGAAAGCAGGCGCTTCCAGCCAGGGAAGCCATTCCCAAACCCCAATCTCTCCTAGAAAGCACGATCGATAGATGGCCCGGGGACTCTAACCTCTGTTCTCTTAAGGGATGTCGAGTTTGACAGAACGTGACGCGGCCTCCGACTTCAAAATGGTAACCGTCAAGGCTCTAAAAGTTGCAAGACGTCGTTCCAACATTCTCTACAGAAGTAGCTCCGCATCAACGTTCTCTCAAGAAGTAGCTACGCATCAGTGTTCTCCAGCAGCGGATTCGCTTGAACGTTCGCTTCAACGCCACTCCTTCCTGCAAAGTTTGCTCGCTATATCATCCAACCTACCTTGTTACCACGATAATGTAGTCTCTCCTGATTACATCTCCAACCAAGAACTGTTGCTCCTCACCCGTTGATACCAGCCAGAGCCTCACCACAGCATCAATAATCTGCGCTCGAGTCAGGTTGGTGTTTATGTGCTCCTTACTCACCATGAACTCAACCCATCTATCAAAATAACGCAATGGGCTTTGACACATCCCGAAATCAATGTTGGAAGAGGAATATACCCCTTTATGAAGACAGAACCGTATGGTGTTCTCTGGGTGAACCGAACGTGTCTTCTTTTCATCTTCACCACCGGTTAACAAAATTGACACGAAACCTGGGTGATTTTTTCCGAGCAGAGACAAGTTTTTGGGCGAAGAATTCATCATCCGTGTTTGGTTTGGAACTATGAACATCCTTCGATGAGGCGAAATTTTGTTCAGGTAACATCTTATCGGATTTCTTCATAACAGTTTAGTAACGAGATATGCATACGAAGAAAGACGAAATTATCTCCACGACACATAATCGCACCCAACAACAACAAAAAAAGGGCGTATTCTTTCTTGGATCAAAACGCACACGTAGTATTTTCTTCAGGGTTCAAAATCATATACGCAGTATTTTATACGGGCTCAAGTGCGTCTGCAGTATCATTCTTCGGGTTCAAAATTATATATGGAGCATTTTTCTACGGGTTCAAAAATATACACGCAGTATCATTCTTCGGGTTCAAATTATATATGGAGCATTTTCTACGGGTTCAAAACCGCATTCTTCGGGTTGCCTTGTGATATTTCTTTCAGGACCGAAATTCATATATGCAATATTTCCTACGGGTTCGAAGTCATATGAAGCACATATACGGTATTCTTCTTCGGAATTCATATACAGTATTCTCTACGGGTTCGAAATTGCACACGCAGTATTTTCTTCAGGGTTCAAAATTATATACGCGGTATTTTATGCGGGCTCAAGTGCTTCTGCAGTATCCTTCTTCGGGTTCAAAATCATATATGGAGCACTTTACTACGGGTTCAAATCATATATGCAGTATTTCCCTTGGGTGCATATATACAATATTTTCTACAAGAAGCACGCCAAGAAATCACATGCGCAATATCATTGCAAGCGCCTACTCTTAGGGTTTACACCTTCGCGAAAGGGAAATAACAAAAGTACTGGCAGACATATTTGGAAGCCGGTTCCTCTTTGTGACTCTGCCGTTGGTATGAAAAGATGAAAGTGCAAGATGGGAGAAAGGGACTTTATATATATAGGCGTGAAGATTCTGAAATAGGGAAGGATTTCCCTTTAAAAAAAATCGTGCGTGTAAGAAACGGGCCCACAAGGGCGCCCAACTTCCCAATGTCTCCCAAGTTGCACCGGCCCCACCAATTACACCGACTTCCCAATGACCGCACAAGTCACGCCCGCAAGCACGCACAGCTTCCACACCTTGCGCCGGTCCCACCAGCTATCACGCTCAGTTTCCCAAGTCACGCCTGCAAGCACTCACAGCTTCCACACCTTGCGCCGGTCCCACCGGCTAGCACACTCGATTGCCCAAGTCACGCTGCAAGCACGCACGGCTTCTACACCTTGCGCCGGTCCCACCAGCTAGCACACTCGGTTCCCCAACTCACGCCGACAATGTCGCCCAAGTTGCACCGGCCCCTAATTGTGCCGCCTCCCGATTTGTGCAAAACTACCAGAGGCAAGGATTCCAAATCCTATTTATAAAAGGTCAGACAAGCCTCCTTCAAATTTCTTTACGGTTTGTTGTTAATAGTTTGTCACCATCTTATGCATTCTTACCTCGCAACAAAGCCCATGTTCCGAGCTAAGCAGGGGACTTAATGTTGATGGTGGATTTTAGACAAGGGGTAAAATCGTAAAACCCCATGACCTAGTGTTACCCGCAACACATTAACTAAGAGCATTTAACTCAGGTGTAAATAATTAATAGGGGTATTTTTCAAAATACCAGATTAGGGTTTTCAACACGTAACCCTAATTCCAAAACCAAGCCGCATATTGCGCACCATGGCAACCATGCCAAACCAAGCCGCATCTTCTGCGCACCATGGCAACCATGCCAAACCAAGCCGCATCTTGCGCACCATGGAAACCATGCCAAACCAAGCCGCACTCTGCGCACCATGGCAACCATGCCAAACCAAGCCGCACCTGCGCACCATGGCAACCATGCCAAACCAAGCCGCATCTCGCGCACCATGGCAACCATGCCAAACCAAGCCGCACTTCGCGCACCATGGCAACCATGCCAAACCAAGCCGTAGTATCTTTTGCGCACCATGGCAACCATGCCAAACCAAGCCGCACTCTGCGCACCATGGCAACCATGCCAAACCAAGCCGCACCCTGCGCACCATGGCAACAACGCCAAATTCCAAGCCTCTATGCCTTTGGCCCACGCCAAACATAGCGCCCTAGGTTTGCAAGACTTGCAACTAGGTCAACATGGCCGCACGTGCCATTGGCACATGCCAACACGTGCCGCAAGCCATACTTCCAAGCCGCTATGCCTTTGGCCCACGCCAAACATAGCGCCCTAGGTTTGCAAGACTTGCAACTAGGTCAACATGGCCGCACGTGCCATTGGCACATGCCAACACGTGCCACAAGCCATATTTCCGAGCCGCTATGCCTTTGGCCCACGCCAAACATAGCGCCCTAAATTTGCAAGACTTGCAACTAGGTCAACATGGCCGCACGTTCCATTGGCACATGCCAACACGTGCCACGAGCCATATTTCTAAGCCGCTATGCCTTGGGCCCACGCCAAACATAGCGCCCTAGGTTTGCAAGACTTGCAACTAGGTCAACATGGCCGCACGTGCCATTGGCACATGCCAACACGTGCCGCAAGCCATATTTCTAAACCGCTATGCCTTTGGCCCACGGGCCACGACCAACATAGCGCCCTAGGTTTGCAAGACTTGCAACTAGGTCAACATGGCCGCACGTGCCATTGGCACATGCCAACACGTGCCGCAAGCCATATTTCCGAGCCGCTATGCCTTTGGCCCACGCCAAACATAGCGCCCTAGGTTTGCAAGACTTGCAACTAGGTCAACATGGCCGCACGTGCCATTGGCACATGCCAACACGTGCCGCAAGCCATATTTCTAAGCCGCTATGCCTTGGGCCCACGCCAAACATAGCGCCCTAGGTTTGCAAGACTTGCAACTAGGTCAACATGGCCGCACGTGCCATTGGCACATGCCAACACGTGCCGCAAGCCATATTTCTAAGCCGCTATGCCTTGGGCCCACGCCAAACATAACGCCCTAGGTTTGCAAGACTTGCAACTAGGTCAACATGGCCGCACGTGCCATTGGCACATGCCAACACGTGCCGCAAGCCATACTTATAAGCCGCTATGCCTTTGGCCCACGCCAAACATAGCGCCCTAGGCTTGCAAGACTTGCAACTAGGTCAACATGGCCGCACGTGCCATTGGCACATGCCAACATGTGCCGCAAGCCATACTTCAAGCCGCTATGCCTTTGGCCCACGCCAAACATAGCGCCCTAGGCTTGCAAGACTTGCAACTAGGTCAACATGGCCGCACGTGCCATTGGCACATGCCAACACGTGCCGCAAGCCATACTTCAAGCCGCTATGCCTTTGGCCCACGCCAAACATAGCGCCCTAGGCTTGCAAGACTTGCAACTAGGTCAACATGGCCGCACATGCCATTGGCACATGCCAAACACACACGCTGGTAGCCTAACTTGCAAACCGTTCAACCTACCACCAAGGCATTCCGCACATGCCAATGGCACATGCTAAACACACACGCTGGTAGCCTAACTTGCAAACCGTGCAACCTACCACCAAGGCCTTCCACACATACCAAACATACACGCTGGTAGCCTAACTTGCAAACCGTGCAACCTACCACCAAGGCATTCCGCACATGCCATTGGCACATGCCAAACAAACACGCTGGTAACCTAACTTGCAAACCGTGCAACCTACTACCAAGGCATTCCGCACATGCCATATGCACATGCCACACGCGCTACTAGCAGCGCCACTTGCACTCAAGATGCAACCAACACTCGAGACATCGACACAAACTGGGGGATGCTTCTCTAGGGTTTTGGTTTGGCGGTCACAGCATGCAGCGTACACTACGCTCACATTAAGAAAGCGTGAAAAGGAATAAAGCGGTCAAATAAAAGAGGAAATAATGGTGAAAAACGTTTTCACCCATTAAACCATGCGGTTACCACCTCCTCCCATTATTTCACCCTTTACTCTCTTCCTTCATGAGGCCAGGGTACGTTTCAATCTCGACTTGTATAAATAGGTCTTACCTATTTCCAACAGACAGGCAACTTTGCAAGCTCTCCCAAAAGCTTCTATCTCTTGCAAGCTTCCTAAGCTTTCACTTTCTGATACAAGTCGAGATACTACTCTCCTCAACACTTTTCTTTGCTTCTCTCCCCAAATCAACCCTTCTCCTCCACTTCGTGACCGAAGCAAGTCTGGAACGGCCATTTCTTGGTTTAGGCCGGACTTGTACAGATTGATCTCTCGAACCTATAAATTGCTCACGTGCAACACATTTGTTTAGGGTTTGAACCAGTTTCTCACTCACCTACCGAATTTACCGAAATCGGCAGAAACGATTTTTACCCATAAACACCTACGTAACGAGTACAAACAAGAATATCAAATTTTTGTTTTTCACGAAAAAATCGGAGGTGATCATCATTTTAGGCAAAATTTTCGAAAACTTGATACATAACCATTATGCAGCCACCAAAAAAGATGCATAACACATTCTGCAGACGTATAACGAATTATGCAACCATTTTCTCCACTGCATAACAAAGTTATGCATCTATAGCAAGTTATGTAACCATTGTTTTGGTTGATTTTAGTGCGTACATAAAAAATTGATGCATAATGCGTTATGCATCCATATTTATGGATGCATGTCAGGTTATGCATCTATTTTATTGATGCATAAAAGATTGTGCAACAAATTTCTCGATGCTGCATCCATATTTTCGGATGCATAACATGTTATGCATCCATTTTCACGATTGCATAACATGTTATGCAGATATTATTGTAGGTGCATGATAAGTTATGCGGTCTCTTTTTTTGTTGGTTTCAATAGTAAAAAAAAATTGTTGCATAATGTGTTATGCAACCGTTTTCTGGACTGCATAATAAGTTACAACTAATTTTGTAGATGCATAACAGGTTATGCATCCATTTTCACAGCTACATAACAAATTATTCAACTATTATGACCAACACCAATACATCCGTAGCTTCCCAACCAACAACTCCAACTCCTCAAACTCAGCTTATCGAAACATTATCCTCCATCCGTAGCTTCTCTATCATAAGAAAAAGAATAAATTCTAGAAAAGAAGTTGTGGGGGTGTTGCCTCTTTTTCTTATTGTCAATCGGACATCCAAACAAACACCTATTTTTTTTCCTTTTTTTTTTACTCTAATTCCACATTCATTCTTAGCTTCTAAAATACTTTCTGACCCATCAAACATATCCCCACAGCGTACATGGCAAAGCTGGTGCATTTGAAGTTAGCAAGAGCTGTGTGGTTCGGGCATTTTTGCGAACAGCTGCAATGCGTCTGGCAAACTGATGAAGGCTATGTACCGGCTGTACATTGGAGGTTGCACAAACTCCTTCCCTGCAAAATGATGTTCACACACATTTATAACTCTTAATCATTTCACAACAGTATTATATCCTCAATTCATACACATTATCAATGACAGTAACATCATCCCATCTTACCCATATTCTTGGTTTGAAATTAAGAGAAAAAATCTTACATCCTTGATTTGATGGATGAATCTGTTGTGATACTAACTCCTAACAAAACTGGTTTTGTAAATCCAACAATCTTGGTATAGGGGCGGCAAAAAATGATAGAGGGCGGCAACCTAATAAGACAAAAATGGTCATTACAAGGTAATTCAAGTGCCCCTTATCAAAGAAAATCTGGAAATGACTAATTAGCCCTTATTGTTAATAATCAAGATTAGTATTGATAATCAAGATTAGTGTTGGTAATTAATTTTCACTTATTATAACTCTAAAATCAGATTTTTAGAGTTATAAAAAAAAAAAAAAATGGAGGAGAAGAAAAAGAAAACTTATGTGATATTTGTGAAACCCTAGATTTTGATTCACTCAACCAAAATGAGTGATTCCAGTGACCCGGTATACTTCTAAATTAATTCCTATTAGCTTTTCCACGCTCAAAATTATATAAAGTACATAACAAAATCAAGACTTTTGAATTTTCAGAAGAACTTGCGGTTGTAATTTTGCTCATGACCAACGTAACTCTTAGTTACGGTTCATAAGTTATCGATTACCAACCGTAATTGGTTAAATTTGGGGAAGATCCAATCGTAAAACCAGTTACGATTGGTAATTAAATTTGGACAACAACCGTAACTAAATTACGGTTGGTAACTAATGAATCGAGACCAACCGTAACTACCCTACGGTTGGTGTGTCAACCTAACTTTTGAACCGTAAATCATTATTTGATAAATTCTTAAGACACAGGATTATTTACGGTTGGTATGGTTGTTTGAGTAACAAACCGTAACTCAATTACGGTTGATAAATATGATGCAAATAAAAAGCGAATCGAACATATTCTCAAAACTAAGAACTTACGGTTGGTATTTGAGTTTAAACCAACCGTAACATCAACCTAATCTACAGTTACGGTTCGTATTTGAGTTATTACCAATTGTAACTCACATTCAACCAGAAATGTCAATTTTAATTTTCATACAAAACCCTAATTTTTGATACAAAATTAACTTCAATCCAACACGATAAACTAAACCCTAACTGGGTTTTTTCAAACATTATTCAAATCGCCGATTAATCGAAGACAATGAAATTTTCGGTTTTAATGGAGGTTACGGTTGATGGAGGAGAAGAGAAGATGAAGAAGAAGAAGATGAAGAAGAAGAAGATGAAAAAAAAAAAAAACTGATTTGATTTTTTATTCATTAGGTTTAAAAAAAATTGATTTGATTTTGGTTGATTTAAGGTGAAAAGGGTAATCTAGTCAATCTACACCCCCTATAGGACACCCCCTAACCAATAAGAGGTACATTGCTACCATTTCTTGCCGCCCCTATACCAAGATTGTTTCTTTATTTAGTTTATTTTAATTAAGTCAGTTTCCTTATTGAAGAAGGATCCCCTCACAATCTTATTTTCGCATTATCTCACACGTTGAGAGACATTTTTCTTAATCAAAATTAAACGGTAACGTATTTGAAGTCAATAATTTGGGGATATGTTCGTCTTATAAAGATCCACATACCCACAAAATATGAGCTGATTCCGAAACGTATAACTCCACCATCTATTACTTTGAAAATTGACCATTGAAAATCGACTAATTCTCAACCGTTAAAATTAAGATTGGTGGATGGGGAAGTTTGGTATTTCGGAATGAGCTCATTTTTTGTGGGTATGTAAAGTTTTGTAAGACGAGCATATTCCCAAAATATTAGTTTCAAATACGTTACTATTTGATTTTGGTTAAGAAAATGTCTCTCAACGTGTAAGATAGTGTGAAAATAAGAGTGTGAGGGGATCCTCTCTCTTCCTTATTTCATATAACTTCTTAAATTCAGTATTATTGCTTGATCAACAAGCTTAAGTAGACTATAAATACTTAGCCTGAGTTGTAATAACTAGGCAATCAATATAACAAATTCAAGTTTATTTAGTTTTTCTTCTCAGAGTTGGTGGCTAACCCCCAATTCAAAGGGTTTATCCGGCTCTTTCTTGTGTGCTAAGCTTATTATTTTGTTAAAAGACTAGAACCCTAACACCTGGATCAGAGCAGGTTCAGATAAATCTCAAAAATTTGACCAATTTTTTTTTCCTTTTTTTCCACGATGTCTTATGCTGAACATCTGAAAAGCGTGATTGACAGTCTTGAAGGTGTAGCTGAAAAGATTGACAATCTCACAGATACTATCACTAAGCTTCATCTCCATGATGAAGATGCGCATAACAAAAAGATGGCAGAAAAATTGTTGCAACGTGAACAGGAAAGTGATGTTCTCGTTGCCAAGATTACTACAACACTCAACACCACCATCGCAACAACTATGGAAAACTCTTTACGCACCGTGTTTAGAGAATTTTTTCCTCAGACGCAACACCGTCCTGGAGGTGCACAACCTCCACCTACTAATGGTCAACCACAACAGCTGCGACCTAATATCAAATTTCCTAACTTTGTTGGTGAAGACCTTGACGGCTGGATTTTCAATGCAGATCAATATTTTAGTGTTTACAATAATTCTGATGCTCTTAAAATATTTGTATCCTCTGCCCATCTTAAAGGTGAGGCCAATCAGTGGTTTAGATGGAGAAAAACCAAACCTGAAGTCACTACATGGGAACAATTTTGTGCTTTGGTTCGTGGATGATTTTCTCCTGAAAAAATTGTTGATACTAGTATAGTTATTAGCACAGTTGAGAAAAAAGGTATTGCACGTGAACACATACCTGAATTTGAGCATCTATTAAACTTTGTTGATTTTTTTTGAGGATTACTTGACCAGTTGCTTCATTCGTTCCTTAAAACCTCATATTGGTACTAAGGTTAAGTTGCTGGCACCACAAACATTAATTGAGGCTTTTACTAAAGCACTTCATCAAGAAGAATCTTATGCAGCTGTTACTAAGGCTGTCACTAGACAACCTTACCGTCCTCCTCCATTCGGGCCCGATGTTACGGTACAGCCTACTCCATACAATAGGTCTTCTTTTCCTCCAGGAGCTCGACGTTTGTCACCAGCTGAACAAAAACAAAGAAGAGATCAAGGTCTTTGCTTCAACTGTGATCAACTATTCAAGCCTAATCATGTTTGTGTGAACCCCAGATTAACTATCTTGGAAACTGCTGTGGAGATTAATGAGGTTTCTACAGCACCATCTGAAGTTGTGCCTATTACTTCAACTGAAGAGACGCCTCTCACTTTTGAGGTTGTAGACTCGACTGACACTGAGCCAAAAATTTCCTTCAATTCATTCATGGGATCTACTTTTCCAAGAACTATGCGAATTACTGGTAACACTAAAACTCAGTTTATTACAGTTTTGCTTGATTCAGGCTCCACTCATAATTTTTTACATCCGTCTGTGGCTAAGATATGTGGTTATGAGATTCACTCTAAGAAATCTCCACTAAGTGTCACAGTTGGTGATGGAGGGCAGCTGGACACTAGAGGTTATTGTATAGATGTTTATATACGACTTCAACAATATGAATTTACCAATGATTTCCATTTGCTTGATATTAGTGGATGTGACGCAGTTTTGGGAGTTCAATGGTTAAGGACGTTAGGATCAATTAAATGGGATTTTGCACAATTAACCATGCAGTTTCACATTAATGACGCAGTTGTTTCATTAATATGGAACAACAAATCATCAGTAATGATTTTAGAAGCAAAATTAATGCAGCGTTTATTACATCAGAAAAATCATGGGATTTTTTCCAAATATCTGCATTAAATACTTCCGTGAATGCTTCTTCAGTTATCCCTCCAGAGATGCAGCAATTACTTTCTCAGTTTGATGATATATTTAAATTACCGACTGCTCTTCCTCCAAAACGTGTTCATGATCACCGCATTCCATTATTACCAGATTCTTCTCCTGTTAATGTGTGACCATATAGGTATCCTCATTTTCAGAAAGACGAGATAGAGAAGATAATTACTAAGCTTCAACAAGCTGGCTTTATACGACCAAGTACGAGTCCTTATTCTTCTCCCATCCTTTTGATAAGAAAGAAAGATGGCTCTTGGCATATGTGTGTGGATTACAGGGCCTTGAACAAACTGACCATTAAAGATCGTTTTCCCATTCCAACGGTCGATGAATTATTTGGTGCAGCTGTGTTTACTAAGATTGATTTAAATTCTGGGTATTATCAGATCAGACTTTATCAACAAGATATTCCAAAAACTGCTTTCAGGACACATGATAGTCATTTAGAATTCTTGGTTATGCCTTTTGGATTATCGAATTCACCTGCAACCTTTCAAAGTTTAATGAATTATATCTTCAGGCCGCACTTACGGAGGTTTGTCCTTGTTTTCTTTGATGACATATTAGTATATAGCAAGAACATGTCTGTCCATCTAGAACATTTAGCTATTGTGTTTAATATTTTACGCACTAATAAGTTGTTTGTCAAAGATACAAAGTGCACTTTTGCACAACCATCTGTTGGATATTTGGGCCATGTAATTTTTTCTGCAGGGGTTTCAGTTGAGAATGATAAGATACAATGCATATTATCTTGGCTACTTCCGACTACAGTTAAATAGTTGAGAGGTTTTCTTGGTTTAGCTGGTTACTATCGAAAATTTTTGAAAGATTTTGGTAAAATCAGTGCGCCTCTAACACGATTACTCAAGAAAGATGCTTTTCATTGGACTGAACAAGATATTGTTGCATTCAAACTGTTGCAACTGTCTCTCACTACAATTCAACTCTGGCACTTCCAAATTTTACAAAAGAATTTGTGTTGGAAAGTGATGCATCTGGAAATGTCATTGGGGATGTATTAATGCAATCAAAGCGACCAATTGCATTCTTTAGTAAACCTCTTTCAGGCAAAAATTTAAATCTCTCTATTTATGAAAAAGAGATGTTAGATGTTGTTTCTTTAGTACAAAAATGGCGTCCATACTTGCTTGGAAGACACTTCAAGATATATACCGATCATCACAGTCTTAAGTTCTTTTTGGATCAAAAAATTATCTTCAATGGAACAGCAAAAATGATTATCCAAGTTATTAGGCTATGATTATGAGATCATCTTTCATCGTGGATAAGAGAACATTGCAGCAGATGCACTATCAAGATGTACACACTCATGTTTTGTAACGTAACAGATACAAGCTGTAAGAAAAAAAATTCTTATACTTGATAGTCATTTACGTTACAAAACTCTTATAGTTGTGCCATCAACTTCTGCATGGTGTGTTAAGTTGATTGAAGAGTTTCATTTTAACCCTATTGGTGGTCATTCTGGATATTTTAGAACTTACAAGAGACTCCAGCAAAAAAATTATTGGAAGGGGATGAAGAAATCCATAAAAGATTTTATTTCCAAGTGTGATACTTGTCAACGTAATAAGTCATAATTGATAGCTCCACCTGGTCTTTTAAACCCTCTTCTTATTCTTGCTGATATATGGTTAGATGTTTCGATGGATTTTGTGGATGGATTTCCAACTACTAATCGAAAAAATTCGATTCTTGTGTTAGTGGATCGATTATCTAAGTATGCACATTTTATACCTCTCACACATCCATATACTGCCAGTTCTGTGGCTGAGATTTTTGTACGTGAGATTGTACGTATTCATGGCATGCCCAGGAGTATTGTTAGTGATCGTGATCCCATATTTATCAGTAATTTTTGGGAAACATAATTTGCCTTACATAATACCAAGTTGTGTCGCAATTCTGCATATCACCCACAATCTGAAGGGCAAACTGAAGTTACAAATCGTACTCTGGAATGTTACCTACGTTATTTTGCTGGAACAAAGCCTAGTGATTGGTCAAAGTGGCTGCTGTAGCGCCCCCAATGCTAGCAGCTGACTAATCCAACAGATTGACGAATAAAGAGGCACTAAGGATCTAAAACATTTACTTAAACATTCAATTAAGAAATTTGCTACAAACCTAAAAACTAACCCCACTTTAAAATATATAGATACAAGAACTCCTCTCAAATGTTACATATAACAATAGTCATCTAGTCTATAGATAAAATATACAACATAATACTCATAGTCGAAGTTAACCAACTAACGGACTCAACTCCTCGAAGCTTTTTCTGCGCAACTCTGATCTGTCTCTGAAAGTGAAAGTGGAATGGGTGAGCACATCATCCCTAAAAGGGGTTCCCAGTAGGAATAACATTTAACTTTCAAGTAATCATTGGAAATGATTTGAAAACAATTCATGTTTTCCCTAAACACTAAAACACAACCAATTTCACAGAGGTAAACAATCATGTATATGGAACTAACTCCTTCCAAACAATTTATAATATGATGACTCGTCCCGCACCTAGCTATTGCATAAAAGCTCGAAAGTAAGTAGGTATAAATGAAGGAGCAGTACTCTATATACCACAGATGGAAATTCTCATTTCCAAACAATCAAATGGAAATTCTTATTTCTCAAACAATTCATAAAGACAAACAAAGCATTAAAATTCCTTTCCAAACAATGGAAAGATTAAAAGAATCAACGATACTTTCGGAATTTAAAATAAAACAATGCATGGAATACACAATCAGACAATGCATGAATTTGTTAAACATAAACTTTTGTAAAGGAAAACAACAATAATCACAGAAGAGTTAAATATAAATTCCCACTTCTTTTGATGACAAGCCACGCCTACCTCTAGATCCACGATCCACTGGTTCGTCTTTTGAATCGATCATTGTTAATATAGATTAACTGTTAATCACACAAGAACTCTAAGAATCTATCCAAAATGGCTCACACAAGAATCATACAGGTTTATTTATTGGTTCTAAGCCCGTTTACAGTTCTACACCTTTTTATTATCTATCTTTAGCATATCTAAGGTTTACTAATTTAATTATAATGTTTTTATAGTTCATTATCTAAGTCTTATGAATATTTACAACTTTGTAAAAGAAACCAAAGTCTAATTTAGACCACAAAGGTCCAATTCATGTTCAATAGGAAATTTGGCTCTAAGTATAAGCCCAACAAACCGGCCTGTTAAACTAAGGTCCAGTCCTTCTGAGTCAAATTAACGGTCAACGTCTAAATCCAGGTCAAAGTCCAGTCAAAGGGTTAACTAGGTCAACGAGTCAAACGGGAATCTGTTAGTTGCATCTTGTTCAATTGGGATGCAGTGATCTCTTAATATTGTAAGTGCTAAGTGGTGGTTGTAAACCCAATTTTTCACGTGGATTTAATCTTTTCATCAAGGAAAAAAAAGTAACAAAAAAAAAAAAAAAAAAAAAAATCCAAACCCCACGTTTACCAGGAAGATGCATGTAGTTTTATTAGTTACTCTCTTTCTAGGTTTCTGACGACTCAAGTAGTTGCAGTACAATCAAAATCTGAGTTGCATCGTGTCCCTGAATGGATCTATACATCTTCCCAGAGAAAAATAACAAAACAACAAGAATGAAATCCATATTCAAATAACCAGAACATATATGCCAAAACTTGCAAGAATCAAGGATGGGCAAGATGCTTAATTTCACATGTTATATGACTGTTAGTAAGGCTCGGGTTCCCAATTGCTCACATGGTATACGCGTATCCGACGTGTTCTTCACATGTTAGCGCTAGGAAAATTAAATCTGAGAATGACTGAATCGATCTTTACATGTGTCCAAGAAAATTGGAAAACTAAAACAAGAAAACAAATGTCTGATTCGCAAAATCCGAGCATGACTGTCTAAGATGCTTGTTCACATGTGGAATAGCCCGATACGAGCCAGGTTTCCCATAGTTTTTTTCTTTTGTTTTGTTTTCTTTTTTTGAAATATACTTCATTTTCTCGACCAAAAAATTGTGAAGGTACATAAAACTGCCGGATTGTGATCTTGGATTTTGTCCTATCAATATTTGTTTATCAAATGATTTTCGTTAGATTCTTACATACATGCATTCTTTCATTTTATCTTTTAATACATACATGTAGAAATTAACCATTAGTTGACACTTGTTTTAAACAGTTGTAACTATTGCCCATGGCAACAGTCAAATAGTCGATTTACCAGCTCATGTTATAGCGAAAATCTTTTAATTGGTTGGTAAAGAATTTCTAACTTAGATCACTGGTATCATCACTCAATGACTTTATCTCTGTACTACAGTGATATCGGCTACGTATATGTTGAGAAAGCCCGATACATTTCCTTCAAAATATTTTATACATTTTATGGTCCCATCGCTCAATGAGACAGGAAGACTGATAATTTAGTTGACACAGCAGATGATGAACACCATAGACAAGTACTAGAACAATATAGTGTTCCATATCACTTCCATAGGCTGAACAAAGTTATGTTTACTCGGCCATGTGAAAATTTGAGAAAGTAGAAAACACAGTAAACAGATACTTACACAAGCTTAACTTACGCGAATCAGAAATGCTAAAATTGATGTAAACATTTATCCCAAAAACAGATCCATGTTAAAACAAAAAACTCCTTTGTTCTTTCTGTTTTCATTGTACGATTGTAATATAGAAAATGTGATAATATAAACAATCTTTTACAGAAGCAAGTAGGTAGGTGGTGAAAGAACAAAATTTCCAGTATTTTATGGTTAATAGTTTCGGTAAGTAAAACAACGATTACATTTCTATTTCTTTTTTAACTGCTAAGTGGTAGATTTTGATGTCCTATAAATAGGTAGTTCATCACATAAACTCACACCACAGAACCTAAGTGGGTTTCTAAGTCGATCATAATAATGATCACAATGTATTCTTGGAGTTCAACTCCATTTAGGATATTTCTCTATGCAGTACTTGCTCTGTCTGCTTATTCACGTAAGTATTCACAACCACTAACCTTGCATATGGCTACTTAATTTATCCTTCTAGTTATGTTGTTACTGCAAGATTGTCTTTAATTTGTTGATATTTCTTTCTTATGCAGAGATTGCATCTGCGCAGTGCATGCTAGGACAAGTTTATGGCCAATACAAATCACCATCGAATGTGGAAGATTGTGGCTGGTGTGCAAACCAATGTGAGAGTATATGTTCCAAGATCGGCAGATCTGTTGCTCAAGATGTCTGTGAGATTAAATTCTCTGGTTTATTTATAAAAAGTCCTTATGTCGATTGCAAATGTTGTTGTCAAGCGTCTCCAGAGACGGTTCTAAAAACATCCACACAGCTACCATCACTTCGTCCTAAACCTACATTACCCTCACTGCCAATCTCATCACCGCGGCTAAATGCGATTGATTTTTGTAGAGCTGAAGACTTTGGCTTCGAGGTTTCACTTTATGGGGATGCAACATGCAACACGTGTGTTGAGGAGTGCAAGAGTGGATGTATAGAAAAGGGACTCCACATGAGAAAACAAGCATGTACGATTGAGGAAACTCGGTCGGCTTCAATCATATGCGAGTGTTGTTGTATAGGCGGTAGGCCACCTTTACCCCCTCCTTCACCCCCACCATCACCTCCACCTCCCCCACCTTCACCCTCGCCTCCACCACCACCTCCTCCATCTCCATCACCTCCCCCTCCTTCACCCTCGCCTCCACCGCCATCTCCTCCACCACCGCCTCCGTCTCCATCACCTCCCCCTCCTTCACCCTCGCCTCCACCGCCATCTCCTCCACCACCTCCTCCGTCTCCATCACCTCCCCCACCTTCACCCTCGCCTCCACCGCCATCTCCTCCACCACCTCCTCCGTCTCCATCACCTCCCCGCCTTCACCCTCGCCTCCACCGCCATCTCCTCCACCACCGCCTCCATCTCCATCACCTCCCCCACCTTCACCCTCGCCTCCACCGCCATCTCCTCCACCACCACCTCCGTCTCCATCACCTCCCCGCCTTCACCCTCGCCTCCACCGCCATCTCCTCCACCACCTCCTCCATCTCCATCACCTCCCCGCCTCCGCCTCCATCCCCACCACCACCATCCCCATCTCCTCCACCTCCTTCACCTTCACCCCCACCACCATCTCCAGACCATCACCCCCACCTCCTCCTTCATCCCCACCACCACCACCACCGACATCCCCGTCACCGCCACCACCATCTCCATCGCCCCAACCCCCGTCCCCACTAACACCCTCGCTCCCATCACCACCACCACCAACACCTTCACTCACACCCCCGTCTTCTCCACCTCGATCTATATGTAAGGATGGTGATATATATTCGGAGCTTCGACAGTTCGATACCAGTGATTGTCAACTTTGCGAAGATGACTGTCGCGCCGAATGTGTATCAATGGGTAGTGCGTTAACGAAGCAAGTATGCGAGCAGGAAACCGACTCGTTATTGTGCAAGTGTTGTTGTGCAGGCACTCCATCACCCCCATCACCATCACCTCCATCCCCATCAACACCGCCATCTCCAACTTCTCCACCCTCCCTTCCACCTCCTTCACCAATGACCCCTCCCCAATCACCACCCTCACCTTCGCCCTCACCTCCATCACCCACACCCACACCTCCTTCTCCTCCACCTCAATCCATATGCAAGGCTGGTGACATATATTCGGAGCTTCGGCAATTCGATACCAGTGATTGTCAACTTTGTGAAGATGACTGTCAAGCTGAATGTGTATCTATGGGTAGTACGTTAACGAAACAAGTATGCGAGCAGGAAACCGATTCGTTATTGTGCAAGTGTTGTTGTGCAGGCACTCCATCACCTCCGTCACCATCAACACCGCCATCTCCATATTCTCCACCATCCCTTCCACCTCCTTCACCAATGACCCCTCCCCAATCACCACCCCCTCCTTCGCCCTCACCTCCATCACCAACACCGCCCTCTCCCACACCCACACCCCCTTCTCCTCCACCTCAATCCATATGCAAGGCTGGTGATATATATTCGGAGCTTCGGCAATTCGATACCAGTGATTGTCAACTTTGTGAAGATGACTGTCAAGCTGAATGTGTATCGATGGGTAGTACGTTAACAAAACAAGTATGCGAGCAGGAAACCGATTCGTTATTGTGCAAGTGTTGTTGTGCAGGCACTCCATCACCCCCGTCACCATCACCTCCATCCCCATCAACACCGCCATCTCCATCTTCTCCACCCTCCCTTCCACCTCCTTCACCAATGACCCCTACCCAATCACCACCCCCACCTTCGCCCTCACCTCCATCACCCACACCCACACCTCCTTCTCCTCCACCTCAATCCATATGCAAGCCTGGTGACATATATTCGGAGCTTTGGCAATTCGATACCCGTGATTGTCAACTTTGTGAAGATGACTGTCAAGCTGAATGCGTATCTATGGGTAGTACATTAACGAAACAAGTATGCGAGCAGGAAACAGACTCGTTATTGTGCAAGTGTTGTTGTGCAGGCACTCAATCACCCCCATCACCATCAACACCGCCATCTCCATCTTCTCCACCATCCCTTCCACCTCCTTCACCAATGACCCCTCCCCAATCACCACCCCCACCTTCGCCCTCACCTCCATCACCACCACCGCCCTCTCCCACACCTACACCCCCTTCTCCTCCACCTCAATCCATATGCAAGGCTGGTGATATATATTCGGAGCTTCGGCAATTCGATACCAGTGATTGTCAACTTTGTGAAGATGACTGTCAAGCTGAATGTGTATCGATGGGTAGTACGTTAACAAAACAAGTATGCGAGCAGGAAACCGATTCGTTATTGTGCAAGTGTTGTTGTGCAGGCACTCCATCACCCCCGTCACCATCACCTCCATCCCCATCAACACCGCCATCTCCATCTTCTCCACCCTCCCTTCCACCTCCTTCACCAATGACTCCTCCCCAATCACCACCCTCACCTTCGCCCTCACCTCCATCACCCACACCCACACCTCCTTCTCCTCCACCTCAATCCATATGCAAGGCTGGTGACATATATTCGGAGCTTCGGCAATTCGATACCAGTGATTGTCAACTTTGTGAAGATGACTGTCAAGCTGAATGTGTATCTATTGGTAGTACATTAACAAAACAAGTATGCGAGCAGGAAACAGACTCGTTATTGTGCAAGTGTTGTTGTGCAGGCACTCCATCACCCCCATCACCATCACCTCCATCCCCATCAACACCGCCATCTCCATCTTATCCCCCCTCCCTTCCACCTCCTTCACCAATGACCCCTCCCCAATCACCTCCCTCACCTTCGCCCTCACCTCCATCACCCACACCCACACCTCCACCTCAATCCATATGCAAGGCTGGTGACATATATTCGGAGCTTCGGCAATTCGATACCAGTGATTGTCAACTTTGTGAAGATGACTGTCAAGATGAATGTGTATCTATGGGTAGTACATTAACGAAACAGGTATGCGAGCAGGAAACAGACTCGTTATTGTGCAAGTGTTGTTGTGCAGGCACTCCATCACCCCCATCACCATCACCTCCATCCCCATCAACACCGCCATCTCCACCCTCCCTTCCACCTCCTTCACCAATGACCCCTCCCCAATCACCTCCCTCACCTTCGCCCGCACCTCCATCACCCACACCCACGCCTCCTTCTCCTCCACCTCAATCCATATGCAAGGCTGGTGACATATATTCGGAGCTTCGGCAATTCGATACCAGTGATTGTCAACTTTGTGAAGATGACTGTCAAGCTGAATGTGTATCTATGGGTAGTATATTAACAAAACAAGTATGCGAGCAGGAAACAGACTCGTTATTGTGCAAGTGTTGTTGTGCAGGCACTCCATCACCCCCATCACCATCACCTCCATCCCCATCAACACCGCCATCTCCATCTTCTCCACCCTCCCTTCCACCTCCTTCACCAATGACCCCTCCCCAATCACCACCCTCACCTTCGCCCTCACCTCCATCACCCACACCTCAATCCATATGCAAGGCTGGTGACATATATTCGGAGCTTCGGCAATTCGATACCAGTGATTGTCAACTTTGTGAAGATGACTGTCAAGATGAATGTGTATCTATGGGTAGTATATTAACAAAACAAGTATGCGAGCAGGAAACAGACTCGTTATTGTGCAAGTGTTGTTGTGCAGGCACTCCATCACCCCCATCACCATCACCTCCATCCCCATCAACACCGCCATCTCCATCTTCTCCACCCTCCCTTCCACCTCCTTCACCAATGACCCCTCCCCAATCACCACCCTCACCTTCGCCCTCACCTCCATTACCCACACCCACACCTCCACCTCAATCCATATGCAAGGCTGGTGACATATATTCGGAGCTTCGGCAATTCGATACCAGTGATTGTCAACTTTGTGAAGATGACTGTCAAGCTGAATGTGTATCTATGGGTAGTACATTAACGAAACAAGTATGCGAGCAGGAAACAGACTCGTTATTGTGCAAGTGTTGTTGTGCAGGCACTCCATCACCCCCATCACCATCACCTCCATCCCCATCAACACCGCCATCTCCATCTTCTCCCCCATCCCTTCCACCTCCTTCACCAATGATGCCTCCGCAATCACCACCCTCACCTTCGCCAGCACCTCCATCACCACCACCACCAACTCCGATATGCCCAGAACCATGTTGTCCAGCAGAGATTGAAGTCCCAGTTCCAGGTCAAGAACCATGTCGATACGGACTATTACCACGAGCACCGATGCCATCGCTTCCACATGCTCCTGGTTCACTATTATTTGCAGCAATATAGTGAATAACTATCAGGTACATGGGATGGGATCAAGTGAGAAAACCATTGTGATATTGGTTCCAGTTAGAATTAGCAGCTTTTATTTCCTTGTAGTTTTTCTGAAGCAGTTAGCAGTACCTACTGGAGTATGGCATTGTTCTCCATCGACTGATGTATTTCTATTGATATCAAATGGGTCGGGTCAAATGTTGAACTGAATATGTACGTTTGTCGATTTTCTTTAATGAAATAAAATTTTCTCTTCCGAGGAAAAGGAACTTCACTGTAGACCAAATATAGTTCTGGCCTCTGGATTGTCGATACTGAATTAGACCAAATGTTAAGGTTTCGATCGTCAGATACCATTGAAATGAAAAGATCAATGTCTTTACTAACTGCATAAACTTCTCCTGCAAATGATGGATTCTGGTTCCTAGAAATTAGCTTTCACGTTAGTTATGAATCCAGTAACTGATAAAATGAATGAATCTTTTCAGAATTACACTCTTTGCCTGCAGAGATGCCAGTGGCCCAGTCGTTATGCTTGTCATAGTATAAGAATGGCAGCTAAAGCTCTACTCCCAGGGTTTGGCGCAACAGCATGCACCAGATAGCGTTAAGGCTCCAGGTTAGCTTAGATAATTCAGATCTGATTCCAAGTTATGTTTCAGGAACGATCCGCCCGCAAATGGCTCGGATTGCTCGTGTGATGGAGGCAATGTTCCATAATATACTATTGCAGACACGGTTGAATGGGTTACGGCAGACATGGTTCAATGCCCATTCGACTTCAATTAAGAGGTCTGTTCTATAACAAAGGCAACATCGCATTACCATATAACTGGGACACGAGTTTTATGGCAAACTGGGGGAAAGTTCTGGGTGTACTTCCAAGACCTGTCTATTCCTTCTTCACCAGGGAAGGCGAGAAACTATGAACAGACTTCAAACTTGTTGAAGGTACACCCAGCGCCCCGGCCACCAAATTATTCTCCTGTAGCCTGATGAATAAGGCCGCTTAAGTCTATGGTACAAATGTCACTGGTATTGTCAGAAAATTTTCATGAGGAAAATTTTTCTGCTAAGCAAGCAGATCAATCATATACGCAACCACCAAATATCACTGGGTACCTGGCTTTAGGACTACTAATCAAAGGTTACGAATAGACAAAAACCTAATAACAAAGAGATGGCACTGTAAGGCTTGTGAAGGCACAGCAAGCTGTGGGCAGTCAAAACAACCCTCGAGTATTATAAAATCCTAGATTCCTTTGGTGTTCAAGACCAGAGCAACTGGAATATCTAAAGTCGCATTTAGACATGTTCTTCTAAGGTCAAAAAAGAGAGAGAATAGTTGCACTCGATCTTTAGGTATGAGAAACATTAGTCTAACATGGTAACAACAGGGTTTTTTAACCTAAACTGGTTAACTAGAATCGGAGTCGGTACAGAACAAACACAGAAAATAATACAAATACATAAATAAAGAGCAAGATAGTAAGGTTCTCAAAAAGGATTTACAATAAGGTTTCCAGCAACAAAATCTAAGCAAATATGAACAAAATCATCAGTCTGTTTTTGTTGAAAGCCTAGCTGAGCCATGAGCAAGTACATGGTGACATTTGTGTCGATATCGGCAGTAGCAAAAAAAGCATTAGCATATTACTGTAAAAACATAGTACTATTGTATCTAGGATTTTCGGTATAACATCACATATTATCATCCACGGAACACATAATTCAGAACACAAAATCCAAGAGATACCCAAAACGCATAATAAGCTGACTCAAAATAACTAACCCCTATATAATTTTTGCATAAAACTTAAAAGCTGCCAGACAGCAACAACCCGTTCATGGCTAAATGTTTAAGCTCCATGTGCATCAGTCATCACCAACACCAGTTCCTGAAAAGCACATAACGAAGAAAGATATCTATTCTCAGCATTGGGATACAACATTTAAGTGCCTAGATGAGATAAAAATAAAACAAACAAATCAAGAAAACGGTAGTGAAATGAAAAACACTTTGAGAGTGGTAGAAATTTCACTGACGTTTACTCTTATATTTACGTAAAACCGTTAGCATAGAGACCTCGGAAGGTGCTTCCACCATCCGTGAGAAGTCAAAGTTCCAAAGATCCCCCATTGAACTACCACCATCCTGAGAAGAGTCCCCATTGAAGAGGCTATCCATCGATGTATCCCAGCTTCCCTCAAGATAAGGAATGCATGAACTTCATCCGATTCTCAAAAGCCGAAAGTTCTTCGACATGATTCCTTGCAGGTGTTGTCCTCATTGAAACCACGTTACCGAGTTGGTTTTCAATTTCTTAATTGGGTTAGCATCCTCGAGAAGTCGATTCATCGACTTCAAAAGTAGGCATAAGAACGGATGAGATTTCAGAGTCCTTTGTTCACATTCTCCCCACCCAAAATCGTAACAGTTGAATGAGTTGCTTCCTTGGTCTGAAGTAAAGCACTGAAGTCCACTATCAGAAGGGCTGATCTTGATCGGGTTTGCAACCGATGGAACGTAACCCATATAACCAGTACCCTTACTTCTTTTGTGGTCATCTTATGGATCCTTTTGGTGTTCGTCCGATCTGTCGGCTTGTTCCACGGAGTTGGTTCTTGGGGGTCGATGAGCTTGTGCCCTTGGGTTCTCTCGCTGAATTTCTTCCAACCTCGCATGTTTTTCAATGATTATTCTCAATTCTCCCTCTGTAGTTGGGGATGTGCCGTGGATTTCGACAAACAGGGGGCTCATCCTGTCAAGTCCCCATTTGTAACAGTTAATGCTCACCACTGGGTCGACATGGCCTATGGCTTGGCATATCTTGTGCCATCTATCCGTGTATTCTCAAATGGATTCCTTATATTTGATTGCAAGCGAAAAGAGTTTGTCCATCCCTGTGTTCACCACCTTGTTGTACATGTAGGTGGCCAAGAACTTTTCGGTGAGCTGATCATACGAATCAATGCATCCTGGCTTGAGGTTATCAAACCAAGATAATGCAGATCCTTTCAGGCTTGAAGGGAAGTATCTGCATAGTATGGCTTCGTCATGGTCCCACCTGGCCATTACCCTGTTGTAATAGCGCAGGTGGGCGGCGGATCCGCGGACGTCGTCGTAGCAATCAAATGAGGGAACTGGACACTTCTGCGGAATAGTGGCCGTGGCCAAATGTCGTGCCAGTGGGGTAGTGTTGGCCTCCTTCATAACCTGTTCTAGTCTTCCCCCTCCTTGCCGGTTTTGATCTCGATTGATCTCGCTAGCATTTCGGCCAAGACTCTCCATTGCCAAACAGTTTTCTTCCTAAATGGAAGACCGCGTCTTCCTTGTGGTTTGGGACATCGTGGCCTTCTCTTTGTCATAATAGTCCGAAGTTTCGGGATGGTAGTCTGTGTCAGACCTTCTATTAGTTGGTGCACCTCTTTGGGGTATTCCTCTTTGATGGACTACCGCGGGAATGCCTTCGATGATCATCCTCCGGTCTCTATTCTGCACCGCAGAGTTAGCTTCGTCCTGCTGGTTGTCAAGCTCCGCGCTTTGGAGTATCTTCTCTTGTAACTGTTGATTCTCTTGGGCAAGCAGGGTCACCGCGTCCGCGTATGTTTGCTGATTTCTTTTTAACTCTTCTAATTGTGCCAATATCTCTTGCAGTAATGGTTTGATTCTTGATTTGGTGTTCCTGCTAGTAACTGAGTTTGTCTCTCCGGGGCCGTGATGTTGATTTCATTTTGTTCATTGGTCGTCGGCATCCCGTAAGGAAGGTGCTGGATTACTGATTCTGCTACTATCTCGCGAGGCTCATTGGGTCTGGTTGCAGATGTCCTTTTGGAGGCGACCACCTGAGAAGTTCCTTCGTTAGGTGCAGCAGTTCTTGTTGCCGCTGCCTTTTTTGCTTCCATTGCGATGATGCCCGCATCAGAAAGGAATGCGCTTTCCGCTCCATTATGAGTTTTTCCTCCAACTTTGAGTGTTGCGCCTTTGTGTATGCTCCTGGTTACCACTGGCGTAGTCCTATGCGTTTCTTTTGAAGGTAAGTTTGTCTTCCCTGTATCTTTGTTTGCGTCCATTGTACTATTTGCTTTCTTTCTTTCTTTCTTTCTTTCTTTCTCTGTTTGAGATAAACCGAGACACATAAAAAAAATAAAAGTGCAGGTTAGTTGTTAGTTCCCAATCGATTTTATAAACTCGATTTTTGGTGGTAAGGAGTGTATCCAACTATTGAATAAGTAAATGATACGAAGGACAAAAAATGGTCGAATACACAGATCTGCCGGTGGAAAGTACAGATAAGCGTGGAAAATAAGTTGAAACCTAGATCTGTCTATATTTTGCCTAAACATTGTTGAGGTAGAGGTTATAAAGTCACAGGAAAAGAAAAAGCTGTTTCTAGCGCCAAATTGTGAACACCGAAGTCATAGACTTGTCCTATTCACAAACAATCTAAACATTGGATGGAGTTCATGGACTAAATTACGAGGATAGTAATAGTAGTAAAATAGATGTTGATTCATTGATTCAAACCCCGCAGGTTTATCATGATCTCGCCAACATCTCCATGAGATAAACGTATGAAATTATCCGAAATGCTAAATATAAATGAGACGAGGTTTACGTGGTTCAGCACTAAGGCCTACGTCCACGGATCTGGGGATATTCTCTATTGTGTAAATGGTTACAAAGTTAATTACAAGATCTTGGTATTCCTCAAGATCATAGGTTGATATTCATACTTACTTCTGTTCTCTCTCTTGTTTTTCTCTTCTCGGCCTTTCTACTCTCCATCCCCCCTTCTCTGTGGAAGGGAGGTACATATATATAGTTAAACTGAGTGGGTCCCCAGGCAAAAAGCTATTGAGATCTTATCTTCTTGTGCTCTGTGTATGGTCCGCGGATTTCCCTTTAACTCCGCGGCCTTTACAATACCCAAGTTCATTATGCTGTCCGACCTTCGCTTCCTTCGTTGGTAGCCTGACGCGTGCCCTCTGAGTAGCATTAAATGCGAGTAGTTGGGGCAGTCCAGTCCGCGCCAGGCTGTGTCAGTTCTCTCTTGTCTTGTCTGTGTCAGTCGGACTATCTCTAGCCATTGATTTCGTCTCACCTCGTGATGGGGTAGAATAACTCCTTAGTGTTTACGCGGGATTGCCTACCTTGGATGCTCCCTCATCTTTGACCGTCGATCTTGACAGATGGCTGGTCGCTTAAATACCACGGATACTGCTACGTGTCCTTCCTCCTTATGACGCGGCATCCACGTGGATTCTGCCAGTACATGCGACCTCCACGTGGGTTCTGCTATTATACGTGGCGATGGAGATAAATAAGTGTACTTACAATTTGCCCCTCTTCTTGTAACTAGGTACTAGCCTTAGTGGGAAGAAGAATCGTGTGGTACTTTTTTATCTCCTTCCTCATAACTTCTCCTAAAAAGGTGCTACATGCATTTATTGTGCACGTTTCCCTTACTCGGCCATAACTGCCCATTGGGTAGTGGACGGTTTTTTCTTGTTCTTATTTAAAATGGAAGAGTGAGAGAATGTGAATTAAATTCACATTCTCTGTTTATTCTCTGTTTCCTCGTCTTCTTTACCTTCTTAACTTCCCCTGACACCATTGTTACTGCTGTTGCTGCTGCTGCTGCTGTTACTGTTGTTGCCTTTGTCGCCATCTTCGTTACTGCTGCTGTTGCTTCACACTCTAAGGTTCAGGTATGAATCTTTACTTCGTTTACTTGCCATGCTTAGCCCTGTGGAGTTTTTGATTTTCTGTGAGGTAACGATGATGAATTTATCCTTATGTATGTCCTGGGATTTGTGAGTTGACGCTGTTGAGTTGTATGTTTCATCGGTCATGCTGTGATTTTATCTTTCTTTTAGGTTTAAATAATGGTATGGGAGTTTAAGTAATCGTGGACGAAATCTAGGGTTCTTTTCATGTTTGTTGCTGTTCTTGAGATTTTCTTATTTTTCGATCTTTCTTGCCTCTGATTTGTACTTTTTATTTGTGTTTGTCCTCAGATATGTCTGATCATCCACGGGTTCCTTATCAAACTCCTCCATCGAGTCCTCGCAGATCTCCTCGGGATGATTCCAGTATCAAGGGAGGAGCTTCGCCTTCACTTACCCGTGATAACCCTCGGGAGGGACGAACGTCTTCGTCCTCTGGTCAAAGGCCTTCATTTAAAAGGGGCGATGCGCCACGGGGGTCTAGGTACGCCGTGAATCGCCCTAGAAGTGGGTCTCCGAAGAGACAGCAGACTCCGCGCGCTGATCCTCTAGATGTACAGCCTCTCCGCACCAAACCTCCACCGCGGACAAATCCACCCGTGCCTAATTTAGGTAAGTCGACTAAGACTCTGTCTTCAAAGAGAAAGGCTGCGGAAATAGAATCTTCGGGAGATGTAGTTCCTCCTAAGAAGAAGGCAGTAGATTCTGCGGAAGATACTACTGGAGATGCTTTCGAGGATGATTCTGCTGTCACTTTTCGGCCTTTGTCTTTGGGTAATAAGAAATTTACTTTCCGGCATATTGATCTTGACGCTTTCAAATCAAAGCACGGTCTCCAGCACTTCCAAGTGCGTTTTTATGCCCCTGATAAAGATATAACTTATGAGATGGTTACCAATTATCGGTATGATGCCTTTCATTTGCTAACGACCGTGGGTGCTTTTGAGGCTGGTTTGATGTTGCCATTGTATAGAGCCGGTGATGATTTCTACTATCGGGTCTTGTCTAGCCGCAATACTGCCAAGAAAAGTCATAATCGTGGGGTGCAACAGTTGACCGGGAACTACCTTCGCCATCTCCGAGAATGCTATCTTCGTAGCAAGGGGCAGACGATGATGACTTGCTATGCCCCTAAACTAGAAGAGGAGAAAAGGTGGTATACTCCTGAAAATTTCAACAAATCCTTCGGAGATTATGTTAACAGGAATACTCGTAAGCCGTGGTCTGTGAGTCTGCGGAATATTGCTTACGGTAAGGGGAAATTCGCCTTTTGAGTGAAGTGAGTGATTCCAAGATGGCTAGGGTTCACAGTGCTTTGAAGGTCTTCCTATTCCGCTGATGAGAGAATTAAGCGTGATCACGATTATGAGTGGTCCGCCACTTGTTCTTGAAGTCGTTGGTCCGTGGGCCTATGGTTGGGTCCCTGGACCCCATGGTTGGCAGACCTGCGATAACAGTCCTCCTCGCGAAGCTTCTCCCGCTCGTTATGCTCATTATTGCCCCTGGCAGATGAGCTTTGCAGGTATGGACTTTACTTATAGTCGTGATGTTGATGACGCGGAAGACGAAGATATCTCTGATGCTAACCTTCTCCCGCAGAATATTAATGTTACTACGGTGTGTTTGTTTGTTTCCTACGTATATATGCCCCTTCGTTTTCTTAAATAATGTTTATTATGCCAAGGAAAGGAGATGCCCATGGTCCTTTTATCATTGTGTTGTAGGTACATAGAAGTAAGAAGATCAATCCCAAGCAGTCGTCGAATTCCCCCACCGAGGGTTCTACACATTTTGAGGATGTGAACAGTCCAAGGGATGGTGATGAAGAAGTCTCTGATGGGGAAGAGCGAATTGAGACTTCTCCGCCCGTTCAAGAAGTAGATAGTATTGCCGGTGGAGGCGTTGGTGGATGTCATGGTGATCAAGCCACTGGTGGTGGTGGTGGGGATCCAGCCACTGGAGGTAGTGGTGATGATCTGACCGCTGGTGGTGGCGGTGGCGATCCGACCGCTGGTGGCGGCGGTGGTGATCCGGCCGCTGGTAGTGGTGATGACGATCAGGCCACTGGTGGTGATGGTGGGGATCCAGCCACTGGAGGTAGCGGTGGTAATCTGGCCGCTGGTGGTGGCGGTGGCGATCAGGCTGCTGGTGGTCAGTTTGAGGAGGCTACTAAGTCGGGTGTGGATAAGGGTAAGGGAATTGCTCTTGATAGTGGTGAGAAGGATGGGGATATGTACTCCGAGTTTTCCTTTGGTAAGGTTTTATCCGGGTAACAGTCATTTGATATGGCCACAGTTATGGGGCTTGTCTCGGACTTCAATCTGCTTCCCGCTAGTGATGATTGGAGTGTTCTTAAGGATAGCTGCGGAGGGGACCCCCCACGCGGATCCGATGCTGTTGTTTCGGTGGTGCCTCCCGAGGATTGTGTTGGTACATCCTCCACTGCTGGTGGGGTTTTGTTGCTGAGTAATACTGGTACTCCGCCTGGTGAGAAGCCCTCAGACGCTTCCCCAGATGATTTCTCGCGGTCCTTGGTCGCGGATGGTGATGATGCTGTTTTGGCATGGCTGCAAAAGAAAGACTTGCTTGTCGTGCCTCACCCTGCCCCTGTGATCGAAGGGGAAAAGAGTTCAGACTCTTTTACTCGTAGGCATATGGAGCTGACTCCTGAGGCGGTGGTGGATCGGGAGTGGGGAAGAATCTTCTGGCTAGTGGGATTGATCTTGTGGTGGATCCTCCCCTTCGGTTGTTGACATGATGGCCGTTCTTTGATGGGTACCAAGACAATTATCCCCAGCAGCGTTTATTGGAGGTCCGTCCCTGCTCTTTCCACCCCTGACTTTGCTCAAATGCGTTGTGAACTAATTTCCCCTTTTGACTGATAGATGATGAGAAGTGAGTATTGTAACCACAATCTGTACCGACTCTTCAAGGCCAAGTCTCTCAAGTTAGAAGGGAAGCTCCGGCATTGTGAAGAGACGCTTGAGTCTTTTGCGGTCTCGCTAAAGATGAGGAGATAGTCGAGGCCGAAAGGGTCACGCCAAGCGTAAGGAGCAGCAAGACGCGGAGGAGGCGAATCTGCGTTCAGAGTTGGCTTCGGTTAAGGCCAAATTGGCGATTGCTGAGAAAAATTCTTCGTCTATTGCAGGTCTGTGTCTCCTTTTCTTTGATAGTTGTGTTTCTTATATGTTCTGAGTTGTCTTCTTCTTCCCTCCTCCCGCTGTATCGTCTTTAGTGGGTGGAGTCCCTGAGCTATTGTGGCTTCGGAATGAGAGAACTCGTCAAAAAGGCCGTATTGCTGAGTTAGTTGAGAAACTCAAGGGGGAATCAGCGAAGTGAAATGATCGCGCGGACATTCACAATGCCATGGTCGAAGAATGGCGTAAGAAAAAATTTTGCTTGGTAGATTTGCAAAATCAAAACAACCATGACCGTCATTTATTCAACGGGGCTCTCTTATGGACGCGGGGTAATCTTGAAAATGCCCGCGGCCAAATTTCTACTCTGGAAGAGAAACTTAATGTCATGGAAGAAGAACTGCGGCAAGCGCGTTCTTCTCATCCCTCGGATGTGCGGGCTTATATTCAACGCCTTGCTAGAGAAAGAGATGATGCTAGGGCGGAATCCGGTGCTCTTAGTAGAGCCCTATCCGCGTCTCGATCTGATGTTGCCCGTCAGGTGGAGTCTGAGAGAAATTTAGAGGTGACTATATATCGTCTTAACAAAGGGTTGGAATCGAAGAATGATGAGGTCAACCGATATCGCCATTCGGACTCGATGCTTCGAGATGACCTGAGTGCGAGTCAGTATGCTCATAATCTTCTGCAGGTAGATTATGATAGGTTATCTAATGAATATGATTATGCCGTAGAAGCTCGGGACTCCGCGATTATCCATTGTGAAGGTATACGTCTTTGTAATCGAGTGTGCTTTGCGTTGTATTTGTTATCACTCATTGTATTCTTTTAATACCCGCAGAGCTCCAAGAACAACTTCAATCTGCGGATGGAAAATTTGCCGAAGCTCAGGCTAAGGTAGTTCAATTGGAGGGCCAAGTCGGCTATCATCGCGGTCTGGTCTCGTCTCAGGAGGAGATGCTGAAGCAAGCCAATCAAAAGGTGGAGCGACTTTCAACTTCCCTGACTCAGGATGAGATGAAAAATGTAGCTACAGGCTTCGTGGCTCGTAAGAAATTGGCAGAGGAGATTAACAAGACTCTTGGTGAGATTGAGTCGGATCTCAAGAAAAGCCATGGATTAACCAAGAGCTATACTCGTCGTCCCGTGCCTCCGCTCCCTTCCGGTTCTTCTGGCCCTTCCTCTGGTGGTAGTGTTCCTTCGTCTTTGAAGGATAAGCCCGCGGAAAATTCTCCTTCTCAGTAGACCATAATGAGTGTGTTAAGGATTAATCTCAGTTGCTTATTCTTCTTGGCTTTTTATTTTTGCTTTTCTTGCTAAGCTTATAATCAACCGCTGTATATTAGATCAAACCTTAAATCTGAATTTGCATTTTGCTGAACTCGTGTTTATTGGCTTTATATATCAAATTAATATAACGAGTTGTTGATCTTTTGAGAAAGTGTATTGTTCGTGCAATTCCGTAGGTTGATATCCTCGGAATCGTCTTGTGTGCAATTCCGTAGGTTGATATCCTCGGAATCGTCTTGTGTGCAATTCCGTAGGTTGATATCCTCGGAATCGTCTTGTGTGCAATTCCGTAGGTTGATATCCTCGGAATCGTCTTGTGTGCAATTCCGTAGGTTGATATCCTCGGAATCGTCTTGCGACCTGTTGCCCCGTCCAGCAAATTCCTTGGCCAGAGGATTTCTGAACGGTGGGGGTCCATTGTCCGGGTATCTCGTGTGGAAGTCGCCCCCTGGTCATACACTTATAGACACTTATGGGGGAGTTCCAAGAGATTGCATGTGTATGCAGTGCCCCGGTATATTGCGGTGGGTATGATCCGCGCTTTGTGCGGGACATCCCATAGTATATTGCATTGGGTATGATCCGCGCTTTGTGCGGGACATTCCATAGTATATTGCATTGGGTATTATCCGCGCTTTGTGCGGGACATTCCATAGTATATTGCATTGGGTATTATCCGCGCTTTGTGCGGGACATTCCAATTATTAAAATATGATGCGAGTACGTAATAATGGTAACTGCACAATAATTTACGTGGTTCAGCCCTAAGGCCTACGTCCACGGGGTAATGATGGTGTCGATATTTTATTAATATGTGATATGGTTTCAATGTACAGTTTTTTTTTTTTTTTTTTTTTTTTTTTTTTGAAACGAACCCGCATACAGATGGGATTGGGATATGACACTTGAAGATGGGTGGAATATGATACTTGAAGGTAGAAGCTTGGGACGGAACTGAAAAAGCTAAAGCGCGTTACTCCTTGATCAGAGATATAAACATGTAGGCTTATGATTACGGGTAGTATGGCTTGAGATATTTGGCATTCCATGGATGCATGAGGATTTCCCCTTTCAGGTTACGCAGATAATAAGACCCATTTCCTGCAATGTCGTGTATTACGTAGGGTCCTCCCAAGTTGGTGCTAATTTTCCCACTTCTTTTCTCGCTGGTACTGGGGAATGGTTCTCAACACATACTGCCCTTCCACAAAATTCCTAGGTTTCACTTTTTTGTTATATTCTCTGGCTAGTCTGCGCTGGTAGTTTTCCATTCTCTGTAATACTGCTTCTCTCCTTTCTTCGAGATCGTCCAGGTTTTCCAACATCATGTCTGTGGTGAGGTTCTTCTCCCATGCTTCTGTCTTTGTCGTTGGTAGTAGAATTTCCGTAGGGATTACTGCTTCTGCCCCATACGTAAGTAAAAACGGAGACTCTCCGGTAGCTGATCTTCGAGTTGTCTTGTACGCCCATAGAACGTTATGTAACTGTTCACACCACCGCCCCTTGTACTCGTCTAGTTGTTTCTTAAGGATAAGTGCCAAGGTTTTGTTTGTAGCTTCTGCTTGTCCGTTGCTTTGTGGGTATATTGGGGTGGATTTATTTTTCCGAATTTTGAAAGTATCGAATAGCAAATCGATATTCTTTCCTTGCAGCTGTTTACCGTTGTCGGAAACTATCTCTCAGGGGATGCCGACCGCAAATGATATTTTGAAAAATAAAAGTAAAGACGTCTGAGTCACGAATTCTTGCCAGCGCTTTGGCTTCTACCCACTTGCTGAAGTAATCTGTTGCCACTATTAGGAATCTTCTTTGGCCGGTCCCTGAGATGAATGGCCCCACAATATCGATACCCCATTTTGCAAAAGGCCATGGACTGTCCACAGAGTTCAATTTTGTGGCTGGGGCGTGGATTCGTTTGCCAAACCTTTGACATTCTTCGCACCTTTGCACCATTCTGGCCGCGTCTCGCATTATGGTTGGCCAGTAGTAGCCTTGCGTCTTTGCCTTATCTGCCAGGGATCTCATTCCGCTGTGATTCCCCGCATCCCCTCTATGGATATCTTTCAGGATGATATGTCCCTCGGATCGGGACAGGCAACGATGAAGTGGTCCGAGGAATGATTTTCTATATAAGGAGTCGTCTCTAAGCTCGTACATCGCTGCTCTGGATTGTACTTTCCTAGCTTGTTTGGTGTCTTGGGGAAGTTTCCCTTCCTTGAGGAAAGAATGGATCTCGATTCTCCAATCCTCTTCCTGACTGTAATCGTCGTCCTCATCTGCTTGCCGCATGATGCCATCGTCCTGGAAATCGTCGACTATGTGCTCTCCGACATCATCGTCAGATATATCCTCCCTTCTAGCAATGCGTTGGTCAGCCGCACATATTTCTTGGGGCTTGATGGACGGTTCATACACTCTTGTTATCTTGATTACTTTGACCTCCTCGTTCTTGAGCATGGATGATATGTATGCCAAAGCATCCGCGTGCCTGAGTTCTTTTCTTCGTAGGTGTCGGAACTTGATTTTTGGTATTTGGGAAGTCAACGTTTGCACTAGAGCCATGTATGCTATTAGTGTCTCATCATACACGTTGTATTCGTAGCATATCTTCCATATGATTAGTTGTGAGTCACTTGTTAACCTTACTTCTTGTATCCCCATTTCAATGATCAAGCGGAGGGCATGGACCACCCCTTCATACTCGACGATGTTATTTGTATGGCCCTCAAACTCTAATCTGAATGCGTGCACGATCCTATCCCCCGTAGGTGTGGTGATGACGATGCCTATTCCCGCGCCCTCTCTATTTTTGGAGCCATCAACAAAGACCTCCCATTGTTGTGGATTTACTGGTTCAAGAATGTTGTTTGGCTCATTTTGCTTTTCTATTTCTGGGGCTCCCATGGCCCTCCATCCTTGTATGCGTACTTCTTCTTCATTGTCCAAGGGTAGGTCTGCTAAGAAGTCTGCTAATACTTGCGATTTCTGAGAATGTTGAAGCTCATAATGGATGTTGAATTGGTCGAGGTACGTGCTCCATTTTGCTATGCGTCCTACCTTTCCCGCCCCTTTGAGGATGGCTTCTAAAGGTGCTCGACATGGGATACGTATGTCATGCGTTAAGAAGTACGTCCTCAGTTTTAAGGTAGACCATACGATGGCTAGAATTAATTGTTCAATTCTTGTGTAGTTTCTTTCCGCGGAATTCAGGGTCTTGCTGACATAGTAAATTGGTTGTTCCTCTTTGGTATGGGTTCTGACCAGTACTGCGCTTACTGCATCATCCGTTGCTGCAATGTACAATGCCAGGACTTCGTCAGGGTCTGGTTTCTGAAGGATAGGGATCTCTGCCAGGTACTGTTTGATGCCAAGGAAAGCTTCTTCGCATGCCGAGTCCACTCAAATTTCGTCCCCTTCTTTAGTATGTTGAAAAAGGGTTTGCATCGATCCGAGGATCTGGATATGAATCTTCCTAAAGCGGCGAGGGATCCATTGAGCTTTTGTACTTCTTTCAGGTTCTTTGGGGATGGCATGTCGACGATAGCTCGGATTTTTGCGGGATCTACTTCAATGCCCCTTTTTGTTACTAGGTATCCGAGAAATTTTCCGGATGTTACTCCGAAGGTGCACTTCTCCGGGTTTACCTTCATACGGTGTTTTCTCATAGCTCCGAAGATGTCCCTCAAGTCCTGGTGATGATTCTTCCTTAATCTGCTTTTTACGAGCATATCATCAACGTAGACCTCCAAGGTCCTACCGATCCATGGCTTGAAATGGCATCGACCATCCTTTGGTATGTTGCTCCCGCGTTCCGGAGCCCGAAAGGCATCCTTACGTAGCAATATAGACCGTGGGGTATGTAAAATGCCGTATGTTGCTGGTCTTCTTCTGCTAAAAATAGTTAATTGTACCCGGAGTATCCGTCCATGAAAGATAATTCTTCGTATCCTTCTACTACGTCGACCAGTTGATCAATGCTGGGTAATGGATAACTGTCCTTGGGGCACGCTTTATTCAAGTTTGTAAAGTCGATGCAGATTCTGACCCCACCATTCTTCTTTGGTACTATCACCATGTTAGAGATCCAAGTGGGATACTTGACCTCTTTTATGAAACCCGCTTCTAACAGCTTTCGCAGTTCTGTTTCTACTGCTTTGTGATACTCCGTAGCCACCTTTCGTATCTTTTGTCTTACAGGGGGTGTGCCTGGCTTAATGCGAAGCTCATGTTGTACTGTTTTTGGGTCTATACCGGGCATATCAGATAGTTTCCATGCGAAGATGTTCGCGTATTCCTTTAGCAGCGTCACCAACGAGGCTTCTCGTTCTTCGTTCATTAGAGTTCCTATCTTGATCTTTTTGGGATTCTCCTTTGTTCCTAAGTTGACTTCTTTCACCGCCTCCAAGGATGTGAATATGGGTTTTGGTTCTCCCAAATGAGGAACTTTCTTTAATTGCTATTTGATGAGCTCGGATTCTTTGTTTGCGAGAGGGTCCTGGTTTGCAGTTGATGTCGATGCTTCCGTGTTTCCTAAGGATTTCCCTTTGGACAAGCTTTTTCCCAAAATTTCTCCCAAGTATTCATCGATGGCTTTGTCCTTGGATGTTGCCTTGTTCCGATCCCTACGGGTTCTTCTTTTCTCATCTTCTTCATGGTTGAGTTGTATTTGCATCGCGTGGCATTCCTTTACGGAAGCTTGATCACCCTTGATCTCCATTACTCCTTGGGGAGTGGGAAACCTAAGGTATTGATGGTAGGTGGCTGCGACTCCCTTAATTTTGTGGACCCATCTTCGTCCAATAATGGCGTTGTAGGGTGAAGGTGCGTCCACCACACTGAATCGATTGTCGACTTTCAGGGGACCCGCATTCACCTGCAAAATAATATCCCCTAGAGGCTTCGTAGCCGTACCATTGAATCCGTAGATGGTGTAATGTGAGGTTAAGAGTTGCTCGTCATTAAGATCCATACGTTTGAAGGTATCGTAAAACAGAACATTTACGGAACTTCCTCCGTCGATTAGGATTTTCTTTATGTTGCATCCTGCGATTGGTAATGTGAGGATCAAAGGATCATTGTGATCTTCCATGTCATCCTCTATGTCCTCAGCTTCGAATGTTAGAGGTGCATCCATCCATTCTTCATGTTCTTCCACCTCTTTCCGATCCAAATTGTAAAGTTCACAATAGTCTTCGAATTGCTTCCTCAATCTTTTCCCTATTTGTGAAGTTAGGGATGATTCGCTATTTTCTGAGCAAGATATAGTATTGAGCATGCGGTTACCCTCTGGCAATTGGACCTGTTTACTGCGTTTGGCTCTGTCGTCCGTTCCAGTCTTCTCTACATATTTTTTGAGATCTCCTGCGTCTATTAGCTTTTGTATGACGATCCTTAGATTTTTGCACCTTTCTGTGAGGTGTCCGTAGAAGCAGTGGAACTCACAATATTCTTTGGACTCCGCTGAGGCCGGTGGTTGCTTTCCCTTAGACCAGGGCCAGTCTAAGTTTGCGCGGTCCTTGATTTCTTTTAAGATGCGTGAATAACTGGTATTGAGCTTCGTGTAGACTCGGTCGTCAAATTTTCTGCCACTTCTTTTGTGGTCATCTTTTGGATCCTTTTGGTGTTCATCCGATCTGTCGGCTTGTTCCACGGAGTTGGTTCTTGGGGGTCGATGAGCTTGTGCCCTTGGGTTCTCTCGCTGAATTTCTTCCAACCTCGCATGTTTTTCAATGATTATTCTCAATTCTCCCTCTCGTAGTTGGGGATGTGCCGTGGATTTCGACAAACAGGGGGCTCATCCCTGTCAAGTCCCCATTTGTGATTAATGCTCACCACTGGGTCGACATGGCCTATGGCTTGGCATATCTTGTGCCATCTATCCGTGTATTCTCGAATGGATTCCTTATATTTGATTGCAAGCGAAAAGAGTTTGTCCATCCCTGTGTTCACCACCTTGTTGTACATGTAGGTGGCCAAGAACTTTTCGGTGAGCTGATCATACGAATCAATGCATCCTGGCTTGAGGTTATCAAACCAAGATAATGCATATCCTTTCAAGCTTGAAGGGAAGTATCTGCATAGTATGGCTTCGTCATGGTCCCACCTGGCCATTACCCTGTTGTAATAGCGCAGGTGGGCGGCGGGATCCGCGGACCCGTCGTAGCAATCAAATGAGGGAACTGGACACTTCTGCGGAATAGTGGTCGTGGCCAAATGTCGTGCCAGTGGGGTAGTGTTGGCCTCCTTCATAACCTGTTCTAGTCTTCCCCCTCCTTGCCTGGTTTTGATCTGATTGATCTCTGCTAGCATTTCGGCGCGAAGACTCTCCATTGCCAAACAGTTTTCTTCCTAAATGGAAGACCGCGTCTTCCTTGTGGTTTGGGACATCGTGGCCTTCTCTTCGTCATAATAGTCCGAAGTTTCGGGATGGTAGTCTGTGTCAGACCTTCTATTAGTTGGTGCACCTCTTTGGGGTATTCCTCTTTGATGGACTACCGCGGGAATGCCTTCGATGATCATCCTCCGGTCTCTATTCTGCACCGCAGAGTTAGCTTCGTCCTGCTGGTTGTCAAGCTCCGCGCTTTGGAGTATCTTCTCTTGTAACTGTTGATTCTCTTGGGCAAGCGGGTGGTCACGCGTCCGCGTATGTTTGCCGATTTATTTTTAACTCTTCTAATTGTGCCAATATCTCCAGTAATGGTTTGATTCTTGATTTGGTGTTCCTGCCAGTAACTGAGTTTGTCCCTCGGGGGCCGTGATGTTGATTTCATTTTGTTCATTGGTCGTCGGCATCCCGTAAGGAAGGTGCTGGATTACTGATTCTGCTACTGTCTCGCGAGGCTCATTGGGTCTGGTTGCAGATGTCCTTTTGGAGGCGACCACCTGAGAAGTTCCTTCGTTAGGTGCAGCAGTTCTTGTTGCCGCTGCCTTTTTTGCTTCCATTGCGATGATGCCCGCATCAGAAAGGAATGCGCTTTCCGCTCCATTATGAGTTTTGCCTCCAACTTTGAGTGTTGCGCCTTTGTGTATGCTCCTGGTTACCCTTTGGCGTAGTCCTATGCGTTTCTTTTGAAGGTAAGTTTGTCTTCCCTGTATCTTTGTTTGCGTCCATTGTACTATTTGCTTTCTTTCTTTCTTTCTTTCTTTCTTTCTTTCTCTGTTTGAGATAAACCGAGACACATAAAAAAAATGAAAGTGCAGGTTAGTTGTTAGTTCCCAATCGATTTTATAAACTCGATTTTTGGTGGTAAGGAGTGTATCCAACTATTGAATAAGTAAATGATACGAAGGACAAAAAATGGTCGAATACACAGATCTGCCGGTGGAAAGTACAGATAAGCGTGGAAAATAAGTTGAAACCTAGATCTGTCTATATTTTGCCTAAACATTGTTGAGGTAGAGGTTATAAAGTCACAGGAAAAGAAAAAGCTGTTTCTAGCGCCAAATTGTGAACACCGAAGTCATAGACTTGTCCTATTCACAAACAACCTAAACATTGGATGGAGTTCATGGACTAAATTACGAGGATAGTAATAGTAGTAAAATAGATGTTGATTCATTGATTCAAACCCCGCAGGTTTATCATGATCTCGCCAACATCTCCATGAGATAAACGTATGAAATTATCCGAAATGCTAAATATAAATGAGACGAGGTTTACGTGGTTCAAAGACTAAGGCCTACGTCCACGGATCTGGGGATATTCTCTATTGTGTAAATGGTTACAAAGTTAATTACAAGATCTTGGTATTCCTCAAGATCATAGGTTGATATTCATACTTACTTCTCTGTTCTCTCTCTTGTTTTTCTCTTTTCTGGCCTTTCTACTCTCCATCCCCCTTCTCTGTGGAAGGGAGGTACATATATATAGTTAAACTGAGTGGGTCCCCAGGTAAAAAGCTATTGAGATCTTATCTTCTTGTGCTCTGTGTATGGTCCGCGGATTTCCCTTTAACTCCGCGGCCTTTACAATACCCAAGTTCATTATGCTGACCAACCTTCGCTTCCTTCGTTGGTAGCCTGACGCGTGCCCTCTGAGTAGCATTAAATGCGAGTAGTTGGGGCAGTCCAGTCCGCGCCAGGCTGTGTCAGTTCTCTCTTGTCTTGTCTGTGTCAGTCGGACTATCTCTAGCCATTGATTTCGTCTCACCTCGTGATGGGGTAGAATAACTCCTTAGTGTTTACGCGGGATTGCCTACCTTGGATGCTCCCTCATCTTTGACCGTCGATCTTGACAGATGGCTGGTCGCTTAAATACCACGGATACTGCTACGTGTCCTTCCTCCTTATGACGCGGCCTCCACGTGGATTGTGCCAGTATATGCGACCTCCACGTGGGTTCTGCTATTACACGTGGCGATGGAGATAAATAAGTGTACTTACAATCGAGGTGAATATCGTAATCGTTATGGTTCAGAGCAGCCCACATTGAAATAGAGATCAACACGGATCAACAAGTCGCAAGTTGCCTTGATACGACAAGGGTCAAAGTTTCCTGACTGTTCACATGGTTTATCACTCATAAATTGCCAAAATGCCGGATCGCCATATCGGAATCTCTCTGTCTATTTTCTATATAAAATGACACTCTTACTTGCGTATTGTGTTTGCTGTCCTTTTCAGATTATATGTATTCTCATCTTTGTCGACAAAAGATTATTGAAATAGAAAAATGGTAGATGCACATTACCATGATCAAGAAATGTCGGATTGCAACGTTGGGTTCTGTCTATTTTGTTTGATTCCAATTGATCCGCCAAATTTTAGTTAGTTGAGCTTACATTTATAATATATGGCATATGGCTCTGCAAGAACTGAGATTCAAGATGTCGAGAACAGGATCACTTGATACCTTATAGCTCATATGTCCGGAAAAACATATCTTGATCGAACAAATTTTACATTTTTCCCTCGGACAAATTACTTATATGCAAGTACAATAATTTTATGAATAAAACAAAAACTTGATTTTTGCTTCTTTTGTTGTGTTTCTCTGTCTAATTTGATTTTTAATTGTATCACAGGTCTGGCATTTAGATTAAAGTAAGTTAATTTGAAAAACATATCATGGTTAAGATCTAGAGAAACTTGGGATATGCCCCAGGATTCCAGTTTCGGGAATAAGCCCTAGCTGTCCAAAATCACATCCAAAACCATTAATTAGTCAACATTCGCATACACTTGGGATTACATATGCGAATTAAAACACAAATATACTGTATACTAACACTTTTACAAGGTTCAGGAACATATTCAGACAGAAAAAACCTCGAAGAAATAAGAGAGAAAATTCACACATTTACGATAAATTGAATATTTAACGGTTCCTTGACGAAAACCGTTATTTTAGGGCATATTCCCGAAAACTGGAATCCAGGGACATTACCTCAAGATGACAGTCGATTTTCGGGCATATCCCCAATTTCCCGAAGATCTAAGTGGCCTGGGCTTATCTAAGCAGTAAGTTTTATGTTCTTACCCAAGCAGTCATGTGCTTGGTGAATCATTTTGGGGACCTATGTATTTTTGGGATCATTGTTTTTTAAGGCCACCTATCCTACAATGATATGGGGTGTCCTAATGTCGTGAGTTTACCAATTTTCCCCTTACCCTAATTAACATTAAGCCACCACCGCCGATTGCCACCACCCCCACCTCCGATTATCACCATCACCAACCACCGATTACCACCACCACCTCCTCCCACCACCACCGCCGTCGATTACCACCACCACCAACCACCGATTACCACCACCACCTCCGATTACCACCACCACCAACCACCACCACCTCTATATATATAGCTTAATTTAAATTATTAACAAAGATATTCTCACAAACTCGTTGCTTGTCATTCGTTTTTGGTTGAAAAAATGAGAAGTAATTATCAAAATGATTTGAAAATGGAAGTTGCAGAGAGGTTTAATGGATTTTTTTTTTCAAAGACAGGTTCAAAGTCTCAGCCGAACTTTTAGTTCGGTTACGTCGCAAAAATTTTGGTTTCGTCGCAAAAAGTCTTTAACCGAACGTTTGCCTAATTGCATATATGCATATATAAGCTCAGTTCGGTTGATTCGCAAAATATGTTGAAGTTTGCGAAGCAACCGAACATACCTCTGTAAATGAGTTCGGTTAACTCGCAAAAATAATTTCAAAACCGAACTCTTCTCTATATAGCCAAATGTTGAGTTCGGTTTAATCGTAAAAAACAAAATTTTGCGAACTTACCGAACTCTATTGTTTAAAGTTCGGTTACAACGTTGTCTAGTCGACTGAACCGAACAAAATTCTGTAAACTCAAGCATAGTAGTTCGGTTACATTTGATTTTTCATCAGCTAGCTGAACAAACAAAAACTCCATTAAAGCTCTGGTTCGGTTGCCTGTGATTTTGGATTTATTAACCTAACTGCATTTGCAGAAAGTTCGGTTACATGTTCTTCATATAATAAAACCGAACTTTGTTGACCTGGTTGAAATTGTTTTGTTACAATTTTAATTTTCAAGATATTTTAGGCCGTTTATAGCAACATTCACTAAGTTACAAGCATACTTCGGTACCCAGAGGATGTTTTTTCTCCATATTCGCCAATCTCAAAATATTTTTTTTCTCCATCTTCTTCTTCGTCTATCACTTTAGTCACTCAATAATTCTTCTTTGAATAAAAAAATTTATTAATTTAACCTTAATCAAAAATTAATCACACTAACTAATCATTATACAAAAATAATCAGGAGGGTAATTTTGGTATTAATCTAAATATTTAGATAAGGGGTGACCTAAAATTAATTCTAATGTCTTACCCAAAATAAAACCATGGTCCCCAAAAAACGGTTCGTGCCTGGTGACGGTGAATATTCATGTTTTCGATCTTTTTTTTTTTTTTTAATTTGCCCAGCATTCAGCCACACAGATTCCTTTAAGAAACTGATTAGAATGACTAAGTAAAAGCGTGCAGTAACGTAAATTAAAAAGCGTGTTTACCCCGTCACGAACTTATATGTTCTATATATATATATATAGACCGGTATTTGATCAAATAATCCTCCATTAAAGTCTAATACCTAAGTCTATCACTATGATCATGATGTCTTTCAAGATTTCTCCGATTATGATATTTCTCTTTGCTATACTAGCTCTGTCTGTCTATTTAGGTAAGTAATCAACAATACAATTAACACCTTCTAGTGTTTGTAAAAAATCAACATTTATCTTTGATAGCTTTTATTCTTTTGTGATTTGCTAATGAATTTCATTTTATTTTTTTGCTTTTCGTTGTCATGTAGAGACGGTATCAGCCCAATGTAAACCTGAGCAACTTTTCAACCTTCAATACGCCAAGAGTTGTGCCGGATGTGAAAAAAAATGCATAAGTGTATGTTCAGAAGTCGGCAGTGGTATTGTTACGCTTGTATGCTCAGGGGCATCTCCTCCATTTCTCCCAGATCGGAGTCATGAATGCATGTGTTGTTGCGCACCTAAACCCCCAGTACCAGTCCCGTCTCCACCGGCTGCTCCGAAAAATATATGCAGAACCGGTCAAATTTATTCAGAGATCGTCATGCCAGGTGATAACGATTGTCGTGTTTGTACATCAGGTTGCAGAAGCGAATGTTCAAAACTGAACACTAGATTGGCCAAAGTTTCGTGCAGGAAAGAAGATTTATCTTCGTTATTGTGCGAGTGTTGTTGCAGGAGCAGTACCCCATCGATTATGCATTCAGTTATTAGTGCCCTTGGTTACTGATCAGCTATAGCCGAAGCTAATATATGTGATGTTGAAATACAGGCAATCAGCAAGTACTTCAAGTTATCCTTTTTTTTTTCTTCTCTGTCGATTGTGGTATCGGTGGCGATATGGCATTTGACAAGGGTTGATGAAACTACTTCTGTACCATTTCGATTTCCATCTAATAAAATTTTCTCATTTGGGAAAAGGAAGGGGCTCATTGACAACTTAATTTAAGGGCGAAGTTCCATTTGTGCTAATGTAGTCTAGCTCATCTTGGGATAGTTTCATTTCTTCTTTTTATTCTTTCAAAGCATAGTTGGTTTGATGTCTAACGGATTCCAAAGAGAGAAGGGAGACTTTTTGTGTCCAATTACTGCTACAATTTGAGCTGTAGATCACACTCTAAACACCACGGTTTTGATCTGGTATGTAGTGTTGGAATATTTTCAACTGCGCTATCCAAGGGGGTCCTGGGGGGGCGTAGCCCCCCAAAATTTTTTGGTGGTACGTAACTGTTTCGACCGTTACAAACATATCCATAATATTCAAATCCAACAGACGCCATTGATGTCTGATGATGAAGAGACTCACTAGGTTCGAGAGAAACCGTTGGTGAAAAACATGTCTATTCCCAACAGATGCGAAAACCTCCATAAATAGCATCTCCCAAAACTCGTTTAAGACATCAATCGAAAAACCTTTTCTGTTTTCTCTCTTTTCTAAAAGCATCATCAGAAATTTTGTTTACATGTGTTCTTCATTGGATCAAGGGGTACAAACCTTGAATTCAATTTCCGTTGTAGGGCTTTCATTGTATCCTGAATGCATTATTTCACATACCTGTTGTAATCGCCAATTTATTGGGAGGTAGAAATAATTGTCTAAAAGAAATCGCATGAGCCTTGAAAGTTTTGGAGTACAACAATCTATTCCTGTGTTATTTCATCTTCTATTGCAACCCAGTTTTTCCAACATGTAGGCCTGTAAATAATACGCGAAAACACAAGGCTTGCATGTATCCGCCTGAACCTTCCTGTGCTCGTAGGAGCCCAAAGCCAGTTTCAGCCCGCAAAGGGACACCTGGCCTAGCCTGGTTGGCTAAAATGGGCGGCCTCGGGCTTTGACTAAAATATGATAGCCTGGCCTAGTACCTGCCCAAACAACCCGGTCTGTTACCCGTTTGAATTTTCTTAAGTGTACGTTTTAGTTTCAAAATAAATTGTTATGTGTTTTGGCTATATTTTATGTTTAAGATTTTATTTTCATTTTTATTCTACATCTTGAAGATTAATTACTCAAGATTGTTTTAAACTAAAGTTCATTCAATCTCCAAATTCCAAACAGGAATTGAATCAGTTATTATAGAACTTTAAAAGTACAAAAAGCATGTAGCCTGATTGGCTTGCCCGGTTAGGTCTGGTTAATAAATGGGATTTGGGAAGATTACGGGTCTCAAAATAAGTGTTATTACCTAGCCTGGCCTGCCTGATGTGCTATTTGGGTAGCTGAATTTAAGGCCCTAGAAAATGGGCCAGGTCAATTTACACCCCTACAGGCATTGAATCAATGGCCCATCTCGCTCCTGATAGATCTGAAATGGGGAGATTAGGCTAAGGCCCAAAAATAATGTTATTCTTATTGTCAGGCCCAAGATATTTTTCAATTTCTGTGACACCCATAATTATTCGAAATTATGAGAAACGTCGTTATGCGTCCAATTTTTCAGCGGTATAATTGACAAGCAACCTAAAATATAACATATCTAACCGTGCTTTGAAATTTTGCAAATTTTATCTTGTTGAAAAGGTTTAGAGAGATCTACACAACGAGTACAAACAACAATATCAAAATTAAATTTTTTACGAAAAAGTTGGAGGTGATTGTTTTTTTAGGCAAAATTTCGAAAACTTGATACACAACTATTATGCAGCTAACAAAACATGCATAATACATTATGTATCTATCGAAATTGATGTATAACACATTATGCAGACATATTTTAGTTTATGCATCCACTAATTTGACTATACAACCACTAAAACGATGTATATACCTAAAAAAAAAAATTATAAGCCTCGGCAACCCTAACCTTCCGGGTCTTTTTTTTTGAGGTTAGTTAGGCCCATGGACTTCAATAAGAAGAAATATGACTTCTAAAACAATTATGCAAGAATTGAAGAATAGATAAAAAGTTGGGATCAAAAATGATATTTGTAAAGATGGCAATTGCATCTTGGGAAATTTCATACTTAGATAAATCAAACCCTAAGCTACCAATTCCACCTAGACCAGTAAAACCACCAACAACAACTCTATCGAATAAATCACATTCAATTTCACTAAAGAAACATTATATCACTCGTCAAATTAATTGGAATCAAATCCATCAATTATAGTCCAATGAATTGCAAAATAAATAAGAGAAAAAAATCTTACATCCTTGATTTGATGGATGAATATGGTGTGACACCAACTCCTAAGAGCATATCCTATGGGTAGTCTCCATTTGGAGACTAACTCGCCCATTTGAAGGACCCCTCGATCATATGAACGAGTGAAGCCATTGTGGGCAAAAATGAAAGGGAACACTAGACGGGAAACTATCTCCCGTTTATAAAAAAATTTGAAAAATTTATAATAAAATAATAACTGGAGGGAAAATTTATTTTTAAAAAAACTAAACTTAAACACTCACGGTGGACAATCCACCGTGAGATACTAAAAACCAATATAGACGGGGGACTGTCCCCCGTCAAAAGAAAAAAACTTAAAAAAAAACTACTTAGACGGGGACAGTCCCCCGTCTAGTTCAAAAAGTTGCAAATTTTTTTGACGGGGGACTGTCCCCCGTCTAGTGTTACACTCCCAACCACTCGTTTAGTTGAACGAGTGTATGAACGTGTTTGGGGGAAAAGTGGGGTAAAGACTACCCATAGCAGCCTCTAATCTGCTCAAATTGGTAGTGCACTCTTTCATTTGAAAGAGTGACACTACCCATAGGATTTGCTCTAACAAACTAGTTTTCTTTATTTAGTTTACTTTAATTAAGTCATTTTCCTTATTGAGTAAGGATCCCCTTACACTCTTATTTTCACATTATCTCACACGTAGGGAGACATTTTTCTTAACCAAAATTAAACGGTAACGTATATGAAGCCAATATTTTAGGGATATGTTTGTCTTATAAAGATCCACATACCCACAAAATATGAGCTGATTCCGAAACGTATAGCTCCACCATCTATTACTTCGAAAATTGACCGTTGAAAGTCGACTAATTCTCAATCGTTAAAATTAAGATTGGTGGATGGGGAAGTTTGGTATTTCGGAATGAGCTCATTTTTTGTGGGTATGTAGAGTTTTGTAAGACGAGCATATTCCCAAAATGTTAGTTTCAAATACGTTACTATTTGAGTTTGGTTAAGAAAATGTCTCTCAACGTGTAAGATAGTGTGAAAATAAGAGTGTGAGGGGATCCTCTCTCTGCCTTATTTCATATAACTTCTTAAATTAGGTATTATTGCTTGATCAACAAGCTTAAGTAACTATAAATACTTAGCATGAGTTGTAATAACTAGGCAATCAATATAACAAATTCAAGTTTATTTAATTTTTCTTCTCAGAGCTGGTGGCTAACCCCCAATTCAAAGGGTTTATCCGGCTATTTCTTGTGTGCTAAGCTTATTATTTTGTTAAAAGACTAGAACCCTAACACCTGGATCAGAGAAGGTTCAGATAAATCTCTAAAATTTGACCAATTTTTTTTCCTTTTTTTTTCACGATGTCTTATGTTGAACATCTGAAAAGCGTGAATGACAGTCTTGAAGGTGTAGTTGAAAAGATTGACAATCTCACAGATACTATCACTAAGCTCCATCTCCATGATGAAGATGCCATAACCAAAAGATGGCAGAAAAACTGTTGCAACGTGAACAGGAAAGTGATGTTCTCGTTACCAAGCTTACTACAACACTCAACACCACCATTGCAACAACTATGGAATACTCTTTACGCACCGTGTTTAGAGAATTTTTTCCTCAGACGGAACACCGTCCTGGAGCTGCACCACCTCCACCTATTAATGTTCAACCACAATAGCTGCGACCTAATATTAAATTTCCTAACTTTGCTGGTGAAGACCCTGATGGCTGGATTTTCAATGCAGATCAATATTTTAATGTTTACAATAATTCTGATGCTCTTAAATTATTATAGCCTCTGCCCATCCTAAAGGTGAGGCCAATCAGTGGTTTAGATGGAGAAAAACCAAAACTGAAGTCACTAAATGGGAACAATTTTGTGCTTTGGTTCGTGGAAGATTTGCTCTTGAATAATTTGTTGATACTAGGTTAGTTATTAGCACAGTTGAGCAAAAAGGTATTGTACACGAACACATACTTGAATTTGGGAATCTATTAAACTTTATTGATTTTCCTGAGGATTACTTGATCAGTTGCTTCATTCGTTCCTTAAAACATCATATTGGTACTACGGTTAAGTTGCTGGCACCACAAACATTAATTGAGGCTTTTACTAAAGCACTTCATCAAGAAGAAGCTTATGCAGCTGTTACTAAGGCTGTCACTAGACAACCTTACCGTCCTCTTACATTCAGGCATGCTGCTACGGTACAGCCTACTCCATACAATAGGTCTTCTTTGCCTCCAGGAGCTCGACGTTTGTCACCAGCTGAACAAAAACAAAGAAGAGATCAAGGACTTTGCTTTAAATGTGATCAACTCTTCAAGCCTAATCATGTTTGTGTGAACCCCAGATTAATTATCTTGGAAACTGCTGAGGAGATTAATGAGGTTTCTACAGCACCATCTGAAGCTGTGCCTATTACTTCAACTGAAAAGACGCCTCTCACTCTTGAGGTTGTAGACTCGACTGACACTGAGCCAAAATTTTCCTTCAATTCATTCATGGGATCTACTTTTCCAAGAACTATGCGAATTATTGGTAACACTAAAACTCAGTTTATTACATTTTTGCTTGATTCAGACTCCACTCATAATTTCTTACATCCGTCTGTGGCTAAGAAATGTGGTTATGAGATTCACTCTAAGAAATCTCCACTAAGTGCCACAGTTGGTGATGGAGGGTAGCTGGACACTAGAGGTTATTGTATAGATGTTCATATACGACTTCAACAATATGAATACCATCGATTTCCATTTGCTTGATATTAGTGGATGTGACGCAGTTTTGGGAGTTCAATGGTTAAAGACGTTAGGACCAATTAAATGGGATTTTCCACAATTAACCATGCAATTTCACATTAATGACGCAGTTATTTCATTAATAGGGAACAACAAATCATCAGTAATGATTTTAGAAGCAAAATCAATGCAACGTTTATTACATCAGGAAAATCATGGGATTTTTTTTCCAAATATCTGCATTAAATACTTCCATGAATGCTTCTTCAGTTATCCCTCCAGAGATGCATCAATTACTTTCTCAGTTTGATGATATATTTAAATTACCGACTTCTCTTCCTCTGAAACGTGTTCATGATCACCACATTCCATTATTACCAGATTCTTCTCCTGTTAATGTGTGACCATATAGGTATCCTCATTTTCAGAAAGATGAGATAGAGAAGATAATTAATAAGATTCAAGATGGATTTATACGACCAAGTACGAGTCCTTATTTTTCTCCCATACTTAGGGTAAGAAAGAAAGATGGCTCTTGGCGTATGTGTGTGGATTACAGGGCCTTGAACAAACTGACCATTAAAGATCATTTTCCCATTCCAACGGTCGATGAATTATTTGGTGCATCTGTGTTTACTAAGATGGATTTACGTTATGGGTATTATCAGGTCAGACTTTATCAACAAGATATTCCAAAAACTGCTTTCAGGACACATGATAGTCATTTCGAATTCTTGGTTATGCCTTTTGGATTATCGAATGCACCTGCAACCTTTCAGAGTTTAATGAATCATATTTTCAGGTCGCACTTACGGAGGTTTGTCCTTGTTTTCTATGATGACATATTAGTATATAGCAAGAACATGTCTGGCAATCTAGAACATTTAGCTATTGTGTTTAATATTTCACGCACTAATAAGTTGTTTGTCAAAGATACAAAGTGCACTTTTGCACAACCATCTGTTGGATATTTGGGCCATGTAATTTTTTTGTGCAGGGGTTTCAGTTGAGAATGATAAGATACAATGCATATTATCTTGGCCACTTCCGACTACAGTCAAAGAGTTGAGAGGTTTTCTTTGTTTAGCTGGTTACTATCGAAAATTTGTGAAAGATTTTGGTAAAATAAGTGCGCCTCTAACACAATTACTCAAGAAAGATGCTTTTCATTGGACTGAACAAGCTACTGCTGCATTCAAACTGTTGCAACAGGCTCTCACTATAATTCAACTCTGGCACTTCCAGATTTTACAACAAAAATTGTGTTGGAAAGTGATGCATCTGGAAATGGCATTGGGGCTGTTTTAATGCAATCAATGCGACCAATTGCATTCTTTAGTAAACCTCTTTCAAGCAAAAATTTAAATCTCTCTATTTATGACAAAGAGATGTTAGTTGTTGTTTCTGCAGTACAAAAATGGCGTCCATATTTGCTTGGAATAAAATTCAAGATATATACTGATCATCACAGTCTTAAGTTCTTTTTGGATCAAAAATTATCTTCAATGGAACAGCAGAAATGATTATCCAAGTTATTAGGCTATGATTATGAGATCATATTTCGCCGTGGAAAAGAGAACATTGAAACAGATGCACTATCAAGATGTACACACTCATGTTTTCATATTTTTACACCTATTTTTTCTAGTGTTGCTGACATTAGTCAACAATGTCATAATGATGCAGATTTGGGAGCTTTAATTCAACGTTTACAACAAGATACAAGGTGTAAGAAAAACAAATTCTTATACTGATGGTCTATTACATTACAAAACTCGTATATTTATGCCATCAACTTCTGCATGGTGTGTTAAGTTGATTGAAGAGTTTCATTCTAACCCTGTTGGTGGTCATTCTGGATATTTGAGAACTATAAGAGACTCCAGCAAAAAAATTATTGGAAGAGGATGAAGAAATCCATAAAAGATTTTATTTCCAAGTGTGATACTTGTCAACGTAATAAGTCAGAATCGATAGCTCCGCATAGTCTTTTAAACCCTCTTCCTATTCTTGTTGATATATGGTTAGATGTTTCGATGGATTTTGTGGATGGATTTCCAACTAATAATCGAAAAAAATCGATTCTTGTGGTAGTGGATCGATTATCTAAGTATGTACATTTTATACCTCTCACACATTCGTATACTGCCAGTTCTGTGGCCGAGATTTTTGTACGTGAGATTTTACGTCTTCATGGCATTCCCAGGAGTATTGTTAGTGATTGTGATCCCATATTTATCAGTAGTTTTTGGGAAACATACTTTGCCTTACAGATAACAAGTTGTGTCGCAATTCTGCATATCACCCACAATCTGATGGGAAAACTGAAGTTACAAATCGTACTTTGGAATGTTACCTACGTTTTTTTGCTGGAACAAATCCTGGTGATTGGTCAAAGTGGCTGTTGTAGCGACCCCAAAGCTAGCAGCTGACTAATCCAACAGATTAACGAATAAAAAGGCACTAAGGATAAAAAGCATTTACTTAAACATTCAAATAAGAAATCTACTACAGACCTAAACCCAAAAACTAACCCCACTCTAAAATATATAGATACAAGAAGTCCTCTCAAATGATACATATAACAATAATCATTTAGTCTACAGATAAAATATACAACATAGTACTCATAGTCGAAGTTAACCAACTAACGGACTCAACTCCTCAAAGCTTCCACTGCGCAACTCTGATCTGTCTCTGAAAGTGAAAGTGAGAATGGGTGAGCAAATCATCCCTAAAAGGGGTGCCCAGTAGGAATAACATTTAACTTTCAAGTAGTCATTGGAAATGATTTGAAAACAATTCATGTTTTCCATAAACACTAAAACACAACCAATTTCACAGAGGTAAACAATCATGTATATGGAACTAACTCCTTCCAAATAATGTATAATATGGTGACTCGTCCCGCGCCTAGATAATAATATGGTGACTCGTCCAGCACCTAGCTATTGCATAAAAGCTCGAAAGTAAGTAGGTATAAATGAAGGAGCAGTACCATATATACCACAGATGGAATTTTCATTTCCAAACAATCAAATAGAAATTCTTATTTCCCTAATAATTCATAAAGACAAACAAAGCATTACAATTCCTTTCCAAACAATGGAAAGATTAAAAGAATCAACGGTACTTTCGGAATTTAAAATAAAACAATGCATGGAATACACAATCAGACAATGCATGAATTTGTTAAACATAAACTTTTTTAAAGGAAAACAACAATAATCACATAAGAGTTAAATATAAATTCACACATCTTTTGATGACAAGCCACGCCTACCTCGAGATCCACGATCCACTGGTTCGTCCTTTGAATCGATCGTTGTTAATATAGACTAACTGTTAATCACACAAGAACTCTAAGAATCTAGCCAAAATGGCTCACACAAGAATCATACAGGTCTATCTAATGGTTCTAAGCCCGTTTACGGTTACATACCTTTTTATTATCTATCTTTAGCATATATAAGGTTACTAATTCAATTATATTGTTTCTATAGTTCATTATCTAAGTCTTATGAATATCTACAACTTTGTAGAAGAAACCAAAGTCTAATTCATACCACAAAGGTCCAATTCATGTTTAATAGGAAATCTGGCTCTAAGTATAAGCCCAACAAACCGGCCCGTTAAACTAAGGTCCAGTCCTTCTGAGTCAAACTAGCGGTCAAAAGTCAACTAACAGTCAACGTCTAAATCCAGGTCAAAGTCCATTCAAAGGGTTAACTTGGTGAACGAGTCAAACAGGAATCGGTCTGGGTTAACTCAGTCAACAAAACTGATTCAGGCAAGTCAGGTTCACAATTGACTCAGTCAGATTAACTGAGTCATCTAAGCAAACTAATCAGATGTATAACTGGGATGACTAACATGCCTAAGTTTCAAGAATAGAATTTTATACAATTACTAAACATTTCATTCATTCAAATAGAATTCAATAATTCAATACAACTGTACTTTAAGCCTACCTGCCATTGCAGCTTTAAGCTTCACTAGAGAGGTTTAACTTAACACATTCATCTAACCTTCATTTCTATAACTCAGTCACACAACATCTCATTCAACTTCTTCAGTAATATAACTTATCATATTGGATCATTAGAAGTTTTAATTCATTACATAAACATTACCACCATCTCTAATTACCACTACTCTTTCACCTGAAACTCTCATTTGTTGAGATCAACTCCTAACACCTGCCATTTCATATACACAGACTCATTACCATCTCAATCCACCACCTGATCAATCCAATACCACCTACATACCTTATTATCATTTCTGCAACATCAGTTCAATCTCCAATTACAACTGCAAATTTTATTATAACACACATCCATACAATAGATCAATCACAACTTATTACTACTTCCACCTCCAACTCCAATTCTGCAATAACAACTACACAGACAACACCACCATCCTTTAACTTTATTTCCTTCAGCTCATTTATCAATCTGAGTTCATCTCGGTACCTACACTGCCTGCACATTCAAACTTCTACACCAGTTCCATAATTTACAACTGCATCTCAGCTCAACAACACACAAAGACACTAATCTAGAACAATATTCATCTACACATACGCATGCACCTTACAGCACCACCACAGTTAACTCAGTCGCAACTCTTGAAATCACCAACTTATCCAAATTAAAACAATAATAGCATTAACACCTTCTTTAAACTCAATCAATTTAGGCAATTTCATTCAAAATACAAAATTCAAAACAACTTAAAGGCTTACCCCAAATATCAGTATCCTCTGATTTGTTATTTTCCCAAATCACCTCTATTGAACTCTAAAACTACCATCCTTGACCCTGAGATCGATCACCACCATCAATTTCATCTCCTCTATCTTTCCTCAGACTTCCAGAGTTCAATTAATCTCAACACCATCAATAATTTCTTCTTCTGAAACTCCACAGGACAATCTTACAAAACCCTAACTCTTCAATTCTTTATGAACAGCTCTATATCATCCAATTAACTTCATCTCGTCCCTCAATCAACTAAACCAAGTCTTCAATCATTCCTTTTAAACATCAATTTCACTTTCTAAATCTTCTCAGATTCAAATCCTCGAAACCCTAATATCAAATTCAAACCACTCTTCAACCTTATTTTCTAAATCGTGATAAACCCAACTTAATTGAATCCCCTAAACCATCATCTTCATCTTCTAATTATTCTTTGAACCTCAAATGAAACCCTAACTCATTTATTTCTCAAACCCTAACTTTATGCTTCCTCCAAATCCCAATTGACAGCAACAACATCAACCTTCATCAACCGCATAGAGTAAACAACGGATTCACTCGAATAGCTCTCACAGACTCTTAGCAGAAGAACGAAAGAGAAGCAGAAGAAAAAGAAAGAGAAAGAAAATAAGAGAATGATATTTCTTCGATATGGGTGGAAAATAAGGTCTGAAATCTGTAAAGGCACCCATCACTTGGATATGGGCAGCCAAGTCGGCCAAACTGCAAAAAGACCAATTTTCCCTTCTCCGGTATCCGAATGACACGCTCGAGTAGTCCATATCGCACAACTTTTCGAGATCTATCTAGTGTTACTAGTTTCGTATCTAGATCGTTGTTAGATTAATTCCTATTAATTAACGTTCGTGTTAAACTAATCGAGTTATTATCGGCTAATTCGTCACTTGACTGGTATAATAACATTGACGAGCTTGAGGGTCTTTATAGCTGCCATGGGCAGAATGGTGGTATAACACCAATTTTCACACTGCTATTCAGATGACACCGTACTAAGCAGTGTAAAGTCGACTGATAAGCACGAAAGTGCGACACATTTTCACCCATAATTACATTAGCTAGGACTCATTATTTCTCTAATAAACTTGTTTTCGTTATTTTTAGAAGAATAAGCTCTTGTGGAGATTTGGCTTGAAAAATTGTTATTTGCAACCGGAGGACAAGTGTTATGCGAACTTTCAAACTTGGTTAAGGGGCACCTCAATTACTAAGGGGCGCCAGTTGCTAAGGGGTACCCTATTTACTAATTAACACATGTTGCTATTCACACTTCAAAGACACGGGATAAGGGGGACCTTCTTCTCCGTTTGAACATTGGTTTTGCGGGAAAAATGGTGGAAGAAAAACAGGGATAAGTCTCGGAGTTACTGCGTTATTTCTGGGAAGATTTTTGGGCGAGATATTCAAAGGATTTTCAAAAGTTTGGATTGATATTATCCTGTTCGACTAAAACAGGAAAGGTAATAGAGTTAATTTGGAAATAAGAGGAAAGATCTCACGTGATTTTTATAAACATGGAAAACGATTAACTCGTTATTCTGTTTGATTTGCTGGAGTTATTGGCGAGATTCTGTGAAGATATTTGACGCGTAAGAGAAGAAATAATCAGCAGAATATCAGAACTTTATGTCAAAGAAAGGAACGAATATTTCGAAGTTAATTCAAAGATTTGTTGGAGGAGATAATATCCTGGGAGTTTACTCTACATTGGTTGAAAGATATTTGACATCATGTTTTGGTGTAGCGGATGAGGAAAGGAGAATAAAAAAATCTTCGTAATTTGCAGTGAAAAAGGGAAAGAAGATAATGGGTATTAACTCGCCTGATTTGATGTCCTGTGGAGTATAAATACTATGCTGGGGAAGCTGAGAAGGATATAGAGAGTCTGGAGAGTTTGGGGAGAATCATTAGTTTAATATAATTGCTACAAACCCAGTTTTAATTGTTTTTCTCCCATTTCATTATTGTGATCACCCTTTGAGCAATAAGAATTAATTTTGAGTGTGTTTTCAATATGCGGAGCTAGAACCCATCACTGGGACGACGGAGGAAGCCGAATTTCATACATGGGTAATTTTAATTAATTCTTTTTATGACTTTTGCACTAATTAAAATTGAATTATGATTTGATTAAATTGGTTGTTATTCAATTAGATAGGTTATGCTTTGTTTAGATAATCTATGCTTAGGGGATACAATTAATCTTTTGAGAGTCTACCTTGGCAAAATTAAGAGTCGGTGTTATTTTGTTTATTGAGCTTTAATTGTTGAGAATAAATAAATTGAACCTATTGATATGAATTCGGTGGAATCCTAGGCCCAAAGAACTCTCGCCTTTGTTTATTATTTTCATTAGACCTTTAAATTTAATCTTCGCAAGTCTGAGAGAACGAATCTTAATTACTACTACGAAAACTAAGAAAAATCTTTAATCATTTTGGCGCCGTTGCGACGCGGATTTGTTTTTAGATTAATTTTTAGGTTTATTTTTTTTATTTTGTACAGTATTTTCTTTTTCCTTTTTATGCGTTTCTTTTTATATTTCTTTTCAGGGAATTTTTGAGGATGATGACTTCTTCTGAGGAGACATCACCTACGATGACGCTGGCGGAATATATGCGTAGAAATTCAAATTATCAGGCAACTTCATCAGAAATGACACTGGCGGAATATAAGCGTAGGCAATGGTATGGAATTTCTGCTCCACATGAGGTAAGTGAAGAATCACATCAAACTATATATGAGAAGTATTACAAACACACACCGCCTAGTTTGGAACAAAGATTGAGAATTCTAGAATGCCAAAGATTATTTAATGATGATGATGATGATGATGATCAGTCTTATAGTGACCCTCTGTTTCAAACAGAACGTATAGATGACCATGTGGATGATTGTGTGGATGATTCGCCTAATTCCATAGATGAATCTACCTCACAAGATCATTCACCCGACTTAGAGGTTGTTTCTAGACCACTAGACTTCCAAAAGTTGCCTAATTTAGGGTTAGAATTGTGTGCTTCTAAAGTATTGTTGGATTACTTTGCATCTAAGTACCCAGAGGATTTGCCTATTTCTAATACCGTGTATGAGCCAGTTGAAATTTTCCCAGTCTCAATAGAATCCCCATACTTCATTCTTTACGCACTTCCATGTGCAGTAAAAACTTGGTTTATGGGTAAATTTTGTTTTCTGACGGTTTCAGTGTCCCCATTTTTTCATAAAATAATTGTGAAGCTGTCGTTTGTAAATATTGTATTTTGGGTCGATCCCCAAGTTTTCAGGTTATTAGTGTATGGTGATCCGTTTTTGTACATTCCAGTAGGTATAATTTTTTTTTTATTATTTATTTATTTTTATTCTATTTTTATTTTTTGAATTTCCCATCTTAATTTTTACGTTGGATGACTCAATTACATTGAGGACAATGTAATATTTAAGTGTGGGGGAGTGGTTATTAACTTTTTCTTTTAATTTTTTCAGGAATTTTCTTGCATGTTGTGACCAGCTCTTGAGCGGGTCTAAAAAGATAATAAAAATATAAATTTTATGACCAGCTGTGTAGCGGGTCTAAAAAAAAAAAAAATGACCAGCTGTGTAGCGGGTCTTTTCTTCTTCCATGTTATGAAAAAAAATGAAAAAAAAAATGTGTGTCTTGTGTATGTGGCATTCGTCATGACCAGCTGTGTAGCGGGTCTAAGTCTCTTATTTATGACCAGCTGTGTAGCGGGTCGGTTTTTTTGCTCGAGGACTAGCAAAATGTAAGTGTGGGGGAATTTGATAAGCACGAAAGTGCGACACATTTTCACCCATAATTACATTAGCTAGGACTCATTATTTCTCTAATAAACTTGTTTTCGTTATTTTTAGAAGAATAAGCTCTTGTGGAGATTTGGCTTGAAAAATTGTTATTTGCAACCGGAGGACAAGTGTTATGCGAACTTTCAAACTTGGTTAAGGGGCACCTCAATTACTAAGGGGCGCCAGTTGCTAAGGGGTACCCTATTTACTAATTAACACATGTTGCTATTCACACTTCAGCACACAGGATAAGGGGGGACCTTCTTCTCCGTTTGAACATTGGTTTTGCGGGAAAAATGGTGGAAGAAAAATGTGATAAGTCTCGGAGTTACTGCGTTATTTCTGGGAAGATTTTTGGGCGAGATATTCAAAGGATTTTCAAAAGTTTGATTGATATTATCCTGTTCGACTAAAACAGAAAGGTAATAGAGTTAATTTGGAAATAAGAGGAAAGATCTCACGTGATTTTTATAAACATAGAAAACGATTAACTCGTTATTCTGTTTGATTTTTGGAGTTATTGGCGAGATTCTCAGTAAAGATATTTGACGCGTAAGAGAAGAAAGAATCGCCAGAATATCGAACTTTATGTCAAAGAAAGGAACGAATATTTGAAGTTAATTCAAAGATTTGTTGGAGGAGATAATATCCGGGAGTTTACTCTACATTGGTTGAAAGATATTTGACATCATGTTTTGGTGTAGCGGATGAGGAAAGGAGAATAAAAAAATCTTCGTAATTTGCAGTGAAAAAGGGAAAGAAGATAATGGGTATTAACTCGCCTGATTTGATGTCCTGTGGAGTATAAATACTATGCTGGGGAAGCTGAGAAGGATATAGAGAGTCTGGAGAGTTTGGGGAGAATCCTTAGTTTAATATAATTGTTACAAACCCAGTTTTAATTGTTTTTCTCCCATTTCATTATTGTGATCACCCTTTGAGCAATAAGAATTAATTTTGAGTGTGTTTTCAATATGCGGAGCTAGAACCCATCACTGGGACGACGGAGGAAGCCGAATTTCATACATGGGTAATTTTAATTAATTCTTTTTATGACTTTTGCACTAATTAAAATTGAATTATGATTTGATTAAATTGGTTGTTATTCAATTAGATAGGTTATGCTTTGTTTAGATAATCTATGCTTAGGGGATACAATTAATCTTTTGAGAGTCTACCTTGGCAAAAATAAGAGTCGGTGTTATTTTGTTTATTGAGCTTTAATTGTTGAGAATAAATAAATTGAACCTATTGATATGAATTCGGTGGAATCCTAGGCCCAGTAACTCTCGCCTTTGTTTATTATTTTCATTAGACCTTTAAATTTAATCTTCGCAAGTCTGAGAGAACGAATCTTAATTACTACTACGAAAACTAAGAAAAATCTTTAATCATCGACAACCACCTACAATATCATCATATTTACCAGGATCTATTTTTGTTCATGTTGTTGAGTCTAATTTGAAAGCAAGGGATTACACTCTCAAACTTTTGCAGTCACATCTACAAGCTGCTCAAGAAAGAATGAAGAAATATGCTGATACAAATCGTACTGAGCGAAGTTCTGATGTTAATGATTTGGTTTTTCTTCGTCTACAACCTTACAGACAAAGCATTGTCTCTACTCAGGCATATTCTAAACTATCTCCAAAATTTTATGGACCTTTTCGTGTTTTGGAGAAAATTGGGATTGTAGCTTATAGGTTGGAACTACCTGTTACAAGTCGAATTCATCCAATATTTCATGTTTCACAGCTGAAGCTGAAACTTGGTTCAACCAATATTGTTGATACTAATCTGCCAGTTACAGTTGATTATGCATATTGGGAACCAGAGAGCATTTTAGAACGAAGAATGTTTAAGAGAGGGAATCATGCAGGCACTAAATGGTTGGTCAAGCGGAAGGATCATCCAACAGAAGAAGCTACTTGGGAAGATGATGATAAGCTGCTCTTGCGATTTCCAGAATTTGATGCTTGAGGATAAGCAATTTTTCCAGTAGGGAGGGATGTTGTGATACCAACTCCTAACAAAACTGGTTTTCTTTATTTAGTTTACTTTAATTAAGTCAGTTTCCTTATTTCATATAACTTCTTAAATTCGGTATTATTGCTTGATCAACAAGCTTAAGTAGACTATAAATACTTAGCATGAGTTGTAATAACTAGGCAATCAATATAACAAATTCAAGTTTATTTAGTTTTTCTTCTCAGAGATGGTGGCTAACCCCCAATTCAAAGGATTTATCCGGCTCTTTTTTGTGTGCTAAGCTTATTATTTTGTTAAAAGACTAGAACCCTAACAGAATCCAATTGCATTAGTCGACATGCACAAACCCAAAATCATGTAAATCTCAAATCGCCGCCACTTCCAACCATATTTTCAATTAGGGATTGATAGAATAAAAGTTTAAGGTTTACTGGTTTGGGCTCTAGTTGTAACAGTAATTAATACCTTAAATTTCAAGTCTATAAATCCTAATGACAACCAAAAACAAAGACATGTTTCGTCCGAAGATGGCAAAGATTTAGAATAAGAAGAAAAAAAATTGAGACAGAGAAAAGTGATGAAGGAAACAGAAAGATCGGGAATAGATGAAAGAGGGAATGTTTTCTGTTCAGGGCATTGTAGGGATATTTTAGTAACTCGACGTAAAATTCTGAATAAGTCTTTGTTTTTGACCAATTTGGTGGACCCAGGTGTGAAAGATAACATAAAAGGACATTTTATATAAGACCTAAAAAAAACTGGTTGGTTTATTAAATAGGGTCAGGAAATTCAAAATGGTGTCTTTTTTTCTTTGATACATAGCATTGCCCCTGGTAGGTACGAAGTTACTGAGCCTATTTTTCTGAGCAGACCTAGCCCAATTCCATAATTTATATAAGAGTTTTTTCATGAAATCACCAAACTCAGAATGAACCGGAGACTCAATCACTGGCCGTAGGTATGAAAGTCAGACTCCTCATCCTATCAAAACGATCTATTTTCACATTAAAGACTAGCAATGATTGTATTTTAGATATAATAAATTTCTGATAATGTTATATGGTCTCCTTTGAAAAATACTTTTCACTTAGTATCTGTTAGTTGCATCTTGTTCAATTGGGATGCAGTGATCTCTTAATATTGTAAGTGCTAAGTGGTGGTTGTAAACCCAAATTTTCACGTGGATTTAATCTTTTCATCAAGGAAAAAAAAAAATAAATAATAATAATAATCCAAACCCCACGTTTACCAGGAAGATGCATGTAGTTTTAGTTACCATCTTTCTAGGTTTCTGACGACTCAAGTAGTTGCAGTACAATCAAAATCTGAGTTGCATCGTGTCCCTGAATGGATCTATACATCTTCCCAGAGAAAAATAACAAAACAACAAGAATGAAATCCATATTCAAATATCCAGAACATATATGCCAAAACTTGCAAGAATCAAGGATGGGCAAGATGCTTAATTTCACATGTTATATGACTGTGCTCACATGGTATACGCGTATCCGACGTGTTCTTCGCATGTTAGCGCTGGGCAAATTAAATCTGAGAATGACTGAATCGATCTTTACATGTGTCCAAGAAAATTGGAAAACTAAAACAAGAAAACAAATGTCTGATTCACAAAATCCGAGCATGACTGTCTAAGATGCTTGTTCACATGTTATATGTGGAATAGCCCGCAGGTTTCCCATAGTTTTTTTCTTTTGTTTTGTTTTCTTTTTTTGAAATATACTTCATTTTCTCGACCAAAAAATTGTGAAGGTACATAAAACTGCCGGATTGTGATCTTGGATTTTGTCCTGTCAATATTTGTTTGATTCCTCCTTCCTCCATATCAAATGATTTTCGTTACATACATGCAAACTACGATGGATTCTTTCATTTTATCTTTTAATACATGCATGTAGAAATTAACCATTAGTTGACACTTGTTTTCTAACTTAGATCACTGGTATCATCACTCAATGACTTTATATCTGTACTACAGTGATATCGGCTACGTATATGTTGAGAAAGCCCAATGTCCAATACATTTCCTTCAAAATATTTTATACATTTTATGGTCCCATCGCTCAGGAAGACTGATAATTTAGTTGACACCGCAGATGATGAACACCATAGACAAGTACTAGAACAATATAGTGTTCCATATCACTTCCATAGGCTGAACAAAGTTATGTTTACTCGGCCATGTGAAAATTTGAGAAAGTAGAAACACACAATAAACAGACACTTACACAAGCTTAACTCACGCGAATCAGAAATGCTAAAATTGATGTGAACATTTATCCCAAAAACAGATCCATGTTAAAACAAAAGACTCCTTTGTTCTTTCTGTTTTCATTGTACGATTGTAATATAGAAAATGTGATAATATAAACAATCTTTTACAGAAGCAAGTAGGTAGGTGGTGAAAGAACAAAATTTCCAGTATTTTATGGTTAATAGTTTCGGTAAGTAAAACAACGATTACATTTCTATTTCTTTTTTAACTGCTAAGTGGTAGATTTTGATGTCCTATAAATAGGTAGTTCATCACATAAACTCACACCACAGAACCTAAGTGGGTTTCTAAGTCGATCATAATAATGATCACAATGTATTCTTGGAGTTCAACTCCATTTAGGGTATTTCTCTATGCACTACTTGCTCTGTCTGCTTATTCACGTAAGTATTCACAACCACTAACCTTGCATATGGCTACTTAATTTATCCTTCTAGTTATGTTGTTACTGCAAGATTGTCTTTAATTTGTTGATATTTCTTTCTTATGCAGAGATTGCATCTGCGCAGTGCATGCTAGGACAAGTTTATGGCCAATACAAATCACCATCGAATGTGGAAGATTGTGGCTGGTGTGCAAACCAATGTGAGAGTATATGTTCCAAGATCGGCAGATCTGTTGCTCAAGATGTCTGTGAGATTAAATTCTCTGGTTTATTTATAAAAAGTCCTTATGTCGATTGCAAATGTTGTTGTCAAGCGTCTCCAGAGACGGTTCTAAAAACATCCACACAGCTACCATCACTTCGTCCTAAACCTACATTACCCTCACTGCCAATCTCATCACCGCGGCTAAATGCGATTGATTTTTGTAGAGCTGAAGACTTTGGCTTCGAGGTTTCACTTTATGGGGATGCAACATGCAACACGTGTGTTGAGGAGTGCAAGAGTGGATGTATAGAAAAGGGACTCCATATGAGAAAACAAGCATGCACGATCGAGGAAACTCGGTCGGCTTCAATTATATGCGAGTGTTGTTGCATAGGCGGTAGACCACCTTTACCACCTCCTTCACCTCCACCACCTTCCATATCGCCGCCCCCACCATCACCTCCACCTCCACCACCACCATCTCCATCACCTCCCCCACCTTCACCCTCGCCTCCACCGCCATCTCCTCCACCTCCCCCACCTTCACCCTCGCCTCCACCACCATCTCCCCCACCGCCGCCTCCATCTCCATCACCTCCCCTGCCTTCACCCTCTCCTCCACCGCCATCTCCTCCACCACCGCCTCCATCTCCATCACCTCCCCCACCTTCACCCTCGCCTCCACCGCCATCTCCTCCACCACCGCCTCCATCTCCATCACCTCCCCCACCTTCACCCTCGCCTCCACCGCCATCTCCTCCACCACCTCCTCCATCTCCATCACCTCCCCCACCTTCACCTCCGCCTCCATCCCCACCACCACCATCCCCATCTCCTCCACCTCCTTCACCTTCACCCCCACCACCATCACCCTCGCCTCCTCCTCCATCCCCACCATCACCACCACCGCCATCCACGTCGCCTCCGCCGCCATCACATTCTCCCCCATCTCCATCTCCACCACCACCATCTCCATCTCCATCGCCCCAACCCCGTCCCCACAAACACCATCACTACCTTCACCACCGCCACCAACACCTTCACCTACACCCCCTTCTCCTCCACCTCAATCCATATGCAAGGCTGGTGATATATATTCAGAGCTTCGACAATTCGATACCAGTGATTGCCAACTTTGTGAAGATGACTGTCAAGCCGAATGTATGTCAATGGGTAGTACTTTAACGAAACAAGTATGTGAGCAGGAAACTGACTCGTTATTATGCAAGTGTTGTTGTGCCGGCAAACCGCCATCTCCGTCACCACCTTCACCATCGCCCCAACCTCCATCACCTTCACTCCCATCACCACCGCCACCAACACCTTCACCTACACCCCCTTCTCCTCCACCTCAATCTATATGTAAAGATGGTGATATATATTCGGAGCTTCGACAATTCGATACCAGTGATTGTCAACTTTGTGAACATGACTGTCAAGCTGAATGTGTATCAATTGGTAGTACGTTAACAAAACAAGTATGCGAGCAGGAAACCGACTCGTTATTGTGCAAGTGTTGTTGTGCAGGCACTCCATCACCCCCATCACCATCACCTCCATCCCCATCAACTCCGCCATCTCCATCTTCTCCCCCATCCCTTCCACCTCCTTCACCAATGACCCCTCCACAATCACCACCATCACCTTCTCCCTCGCCTCCATCACCACCAACGCCATCACCCACACCCCCTTCTCCTCCACCTCAATCCATATGCAAGGCTGGTGATATATATTCGGAGCTTCGGCAATTCGATACCGGTGATTGTCAACTTTGTGAAGATGACTGTCAAGCTGAATGTGCATCAATGGGTAGTACATTAACGAAACAAGTATGCGAGCAGGAAACCGACTCGTTATTGTGCAAGTGTTGTTGTGCAGGCACCCCATCACCCCCATCACCATCACCTCCATCCCCATCAACACCGCCATCTCCATATTCTCCCCCATCCCTTCCACCACCTTCACCAATGACCCCTCCACAATCACCACCCTCACCTTCTCCCTCACCATTATCACCACCACCACCCTCACCCACACCTACGCCCCCTTCTCCTCCACCTCAATCCATATGCAAGACTGGTGATATATATTCGGAGCTTCGGCAATTTGATACCAGTGATTGTCAACTTTGTGAAGATGATTGTCAAGCTGAATGTGTATCTATGGGTAGTACATTAACAAAACAAGTATGCGAGCAGGAAACCGAATCGTTATTGTGCAAGTGTTGTTGTGCAGGCACTCCATCACCCCCGTCACCATCACCTCCATCCCCATCAACACCGCCATCTCCGTCACCACCTTCACCATCTCCCCAGCCTCCATCACCTTCACTGCCATCACCACCACCACCCTCACCTACACCCACTCCCCCTTCTCCTCCACCTCAATCTATATGTAATGCTGGTGATATTTATTCGGAGCTTCGACAATTCGATACCAATGATTGTCAACTTTGTGAAGATGACTGTCAAGCTGAATGTGTATCAATGGGTAGTACGTTAACGAAACAAGTATGCGAGCAGGAAACCGACTCATTATTGTGCAAGTGTTGTTGTGAAGGAACTCCATCACCCCCATCACCATCACCTCCATCCCCATCAACACCTCCATCTCCATCTTCTCCCCCATCCCTTCCACCTCCTTCACCAATGACCCCTCCACAATCACCACCCTCACCATCTCCCTCACCCACACCCCCTTCTCCTCCACCTCAATCCATATGCAAGGATGGTGATATATATTCGGAGCTTCGACAATTCGATACCGGTGATTGTCAACTTTGTGAAGATGATTGTCAAGTCGAATGTGTATCAATGGGTAGTACGTTAACGAAACAAGTATGCGAGCGGGAAACCGACTCGTTATTGTGCAAGTGTTGTTGTGCAGGAACTCCATCACCCCCATCACCATCACCTCCATCCCCATCAACTCCACCATCTCCATCTTCTCCCCCATCCCTTCCACCTCCATCGCCAATGACCCCTCCACAATCACCACCCTCACCATCTCCCTCACCTCCATCACCACCAACGCCCTCACCCACACCCCCTTCTCCTCCACCTCAATCCATATGCAAGGTGGTGATATATATTCGGAGCTTCGGCAATTCGATACCAGTGATTGTCAACTTTGTGAAGATGACTGTCAAGCTGAATGTGTATCGATGGGTAGTACGTTAACGAAACAAGTATGCGAGCAAGAAACCGACTCGTTATTGTGCAAGTGTTGTTGTGAAGGAACTCTATCACCCCCATCACCATCACCTCCATCCCCATCAACTCCACCATCTCCATCTTCTCCCCCATCCCTTCCACCTCCATCGCCAATGACCCCTCCACAATCACCACCCTCACCATCTCCCTCACCTCCATCACCACCAACGCCCTCACCCACACCCCCTTCTCCTCCACCTCAATCCATATGCAAGGCTGGTGATATATATTCGGAGCTTCGGCAATTCGATACCAGTGATTGTCAACTTTGTGAAGATGATCCAAGGTCGAATGTGTATCGATGGGTAGTACGTTAACGAAACAAGTATGCGAGCAAGAAACCGACTCGTTATTGTGCAAGTGTTGTTGTGCAGGCACTCCATCACCCCCATCACCATCACCACCATCCCCATCAACTCCGCCATCTCCATCTTCTCCCCCATCCCTTCCACCTCCTTCACCAATGACTCCTCCACAATCACCACCATCACCTTCTCCCTCGCCTCCATCACCACCAATGCCATCACCCACACCCCCTTCTCCTCCACCTCAATCCATATGCAAGGCTGGTGATATATATTCGGAGCTTCGACAATTCGATACCAGTGATTGTCAACTTTGTGAAGATGACTGTCAAGCTGAATGTGCATCAATGGGTAGTACATTAACGAAACAAGTATGCGAGCAGGAAACCGACTCGTTATTGTGCAAGTGTTGTTGTGCAGGCACCCCATCACCCCCATCCCCATCACCTCCATCCCCATCAACACCGCCATCTCCATCTTCTCCCCCATCCCTTCCACCTCCTTCACAAATGACCCCTCCACAATCACCACCCTCACCTTCGCCCTCACCATTATCACCACCACCACCCACACCTACGCCCCCTTCTCCTCCACCTCAATCCATATGCGAGGCTGGTGATATATATTCGGAGCTTCGGCAATTCGATACCAGTGATTGTCAACTTTGTGAAGATGATTGTCAAGCTGAATGTGTAACAATGGGTAGCACGTTAACAAAACAGGTATGCGAACAGGAAACCGATTCTTTATTGTGCAAGTGTTGTTGTGCTGGCACTCCACCGACCCCATCTCCATCCCCTTCACCACCTCCATCTTCACCCCCATCCTCTCCACCTCCTTCACCCATGACGCCTCCCCAATCACCACCCTCACCTTCGCCAGCACCTCCATCACCACCACCACCTCCGATATGCCCAGAACCATGTTGTCCAGCTGAGATTGAAGTCCCAGTTCCAGGTCAAGAACCATGTCGATACGGACTATTACCACGTGCACGGATGCCATCCCTTCCACATGCTCCTGGTTCACTATTATTCGCAGCAATATAGTGAATAACTATCAGGTACATGGGATTAAGTGAGAAAACCATTGTGATATTGGTTCCAGTTAAAATTATCAGCTTTTATTTCCTTGTAGTTTTTCTGAAGCAGTTAGTAGTACCTACTGGGGTATGCATTATTCTCCATCGACTGATGTATTTCTATTGATATCAAATGGGTTAGGTCGAATGTTGAACTAAATATGTACCTCTGTCGATTTTCTTTAATGAAATAAAATTTTCTCTTCCGAGGTAAAGGATGTGTTAGTTAAACAATTTCACTGAATAGTTCTGGCCTCTGGGTTGTCATACTGAATTTGGCCGAAAAGAAAAGCTTTTGATGGTCAGTCGGACACAATTGAAATGAAAAGGTATGATTCTCCTGCAAATGATTGATTCTGTTCTATAACAAAGGCAAAGGTATGATTCTCCTGCAAATGATTGATTCTGTTCTATAACAAAGGCAACATCGCATTATCATATAACTGAGACATAAGTTTTATGGCAAACTGAGGGAAAGTCTGAGGAAATCTGGGTGTACTTCCAAGAAACTATGAACAGACTTCAAACTTGTTGAATACTTAAAACTTTTATATTCTTCTGCACCGTGTAGCATGATCAATGAGGCTGCTTAAGTCTATGGTACAAATGTCTTTGGTATTGTCTGAAAATTTTCACTGAGGAAAATGTTCCTGCTAGGCGAACAAACGAAACTGATGGGCAACTACCAAATATCACTGGGTAGCTGGCTTTACAACTACTAATCAAGGTTTAGCATAAAGAAACACCTGATAACAAAGGGGTGGCATTGTCAAAGGCACCGCAAGCAAGGGTCAGTCGAAAAAACCAGAGCAACTGGCTATCTAAAGTCGCATTTAGACATGTTCTTCCAAGGTCAGAAAAATGAGAGAAAAGTTGTGCTCGATCTTTAGGTATGAGAAACATTAGTCTTAACATGATAACAGGGTTTTTCAACCAAACCTGGTTAACTAGAATCGAAGTCAGTACAGAACAGACCAGAAAATAATACAAATACGTAAATAAAGAGCAAGACAGTAAGGTTCTCAAAAAAGATTTACAATAAGGTTTCCAGCAACAAGATCTAAGGAAATATGAACAAAATCAGCAGTCTGTTTTTGTTGAAAGCCTAGCTGAGCCATGAGCAAGTACATGGTGACATTTGTTTCGATATCGGCAGTAGCAAAAAGCATTAGCATATTACTGTAAAAACATAGTACTATTGTATCTAGGATTTTCGGTATAACATCACATATTATCATCCACGGAACACATAATTCAGAACACAAAATCCAAGAGATACCCAAAACGCATAATAAGCTGAACTCAAAATAACCAACCCCTACATACTTTTTGCATAAAACTTAAAAGCTGCCAGACAGCAACACTCCATCCATGTCTGAATGTTTGAGCTCCATATGCATCAGTCATCACCAACACCAGTTCCTGAAAACAACATCATATAGCAAGATATCTCTTCTCAGTATCGAAATACAAAATTAAGTGCCTAGATGAGACAAAAAGCAAATCGAAAAATTAAGAAAACGGTAGTGAAATGAAAAACACTTGAGAGTGGTAGAAATTTCACTGACGTTTACTCTTATATTTACAGAAAACCAGTTAGCATAGAGACCTCAGAAGGTGCTTCCAGCCATCTGTGAGAAGTCGAAGTTCCAAAGATCCCCCATTGAACTACCACCATCCTGAGAAGAGTCCCCATTGAAGAGGCTATCCATCGATGTATCCCAGCTTCCCTCGAGATAAGGAATCTGCATGAACTTCATCTGATTCTCAAAAGCCGAAAGTTCTTCAGACAGATTCTTTGCAGTGTTGTCCTCAGCTGAAACCACATTACCAGAGTTGGTTTTCAATTTCTTAATTGGGTTAGCATCCTCTGAGAAGTCAGATTCATCGACTTCAAAAGTAGGCATAAGAACGGATGAGATTTCAGGAGTCCTTTGTTCACATTCTCCCCACCCAAAATCAGAACAGTTGAATGAGTTGCTTCCTTGGTCTGAAGTAAAGCACTGAAGTCCACTATCAGAAGGGCTGATCTTGATCGGGTTTGCAACCGATGGAACGTAACCCATATAACCAGTACCCTTGGTTGGCACCTTCTCTTCCATGAACCCCATATAAAAGTCATTGCTAAAGTTGTTCATGAAACCAAGATCACAATTAAGATTCGGCTTCACCAAGTTAGTGTTGGCTTTAAGAACTTGTTTCTGGGTGTTCGCCTTCACAATAGGCTTTTGAGTAGCAGCAACAGGTACAACCTCATCAGGGAAGTTCACCTTTGCTTTCTTTCCACGGATACGACGAGCCTCAGCATCATAAGCTCGTGCAGCTTCTTCAGCCGTATTGAAGGTACCAAGCCAGACTCGAACACCTTTCCTTGGATCTCTAATTTCAGCTGCCCATTTTCCCCATGGACGCTGTCGAATCCCGCGATACTGATTCTTCCTTTTTCTCTTTGCAGTTTTGTCAGCAGGTCCATTGAATTCCACAGATTTTGCAGCAGCATTAGATCCTTCTTCAACAACATCAAAAACCAATCAAATAATCAACTTATGATTCGAACTAAATTTCACTTGAGATTATATGGATGAAAACAGAACAATAATCACAATCACCACCCACCACCACCACCACCATCCAAACAAATTAAACATTTTTAATATGAACCCACAAAGCTACTAGTGAATTAATGGGAGAAAAATGATTTTCCATTTTAGCGAAAATTACAATCAAATGATGTAAAATTAAAAAATCAAATCCTTAAAATGAAATTGGAGAAATCAGACAAACCCCATTTTAGAATCAGCTCTGAGAAACAAAATAACTCTCCACCACCACCACCACCACCAAGCACCCCCAAACCCTCCACCAACCAATCTTAGATCACAAAGATTATAACTTTAAACGAAAATGGAGAAATCAAGCAAAACCCATTTTAATATCAGGTCTGAAAATCAAAATAACCCTCCTCCACCACCACCGCCAAACACCCCCAAAACCACCACCAACCGATTACAGATTAAAAAATCAAGACTTTAGTATGAAAATGGAGAGATCAAACAAACCCAATATATAATCAGCAAGTGAAATCAAAATAACCGCCCCAAAAAAATAAAAAAACTTTTTTCTATGATCATTAACATAAAGATGAAATCAGTGATCAAAACAGAAACCCTAATCAAAATCTAACCCACAATCATAAAACTAACTAAGAAGAAAACAAATGGGTTTTTTCAAAGTTGAGATTTTTCACCTTTAGGAGCAGCAACATCAGATTTGGAAGCATTAAATGCAAAAGATTTGACAACTAGTTGTTGCTGTTTGTGTTGATCATACTCTTGATCAGATTCATCATCATCATCTTTAAACTCTTGAAAATCAGCTTCAAAATCAGCATCATCTTGAATCAAAGAAGAAGGCTTAGTATAGAAATTTCTCCTTCCAGCAGCATTTTTCTTTGTCTTTGAATTAGGCCCCCATAAGAAATCAGCTGTGAGTTTTCTTATCCTAGTTGGTGGTATGAAATCAGAGATTATAGCTCCTCCACACATCTTTGTTTCTTAAAGTTTTAGGGTTTTTTTTCTTTTAGAAGAAAAGAGAAATGAAATTGTTTTCTTGTTTTTTGAGAATGAGGGATTTATTATTTAAGAGAAAGTTTTAGTACTGTGAATGTGAAGAAGAGTGTGCAGCTTTTTAGCAGGTGAAACCAAAGGATATTGGAATTGACGAAAACAACCTCCTCAACTATGTGAATATACTTTAATAACCTTAGCTGGAAAGTGCTGTGAAGAAGTCACTAGAATAATTTATTTTATAGATTAGCAGATCAACAACGTCACTAACTAGCGTGCATGAACAGTATTACAGATCGTGTCAAATTTCTGTTCTCCGTGCTATATTTACCGTGGGAAACTTCTAGAGGGATTCTGTGAATTCTTTTTTTGGGTCAGTTGTTTACATTTGGAACCGATTGCAATGGAATTATGAAGTCTAGTGTAAATTATTCGACCCTTAAATTTATTTTCGAGATTTTTTGTTCTATAATTCTCGGTTCGCTAAGATTATGAAATTTCCATTAAAGAGTCGATCGAAAATTTGGATTATTGACTTTAAATATAAAAACACGTCCCCGGTGAAATCTGAACTCGAAAAAACGTGGAAGAGGTATAGAAGATCAAATCTCATGATTCGCGAGCTTGTTCAAAATAAGTTCCGTAAGAACTACATTTTAAGATCTTATAGAAGATAGCTTGGAATCCAACATAAAACTTCAGACCTTCAGACGATTTTGGAGCATTTAGTAAATCGTCCATTTTATGGCATAAGATGCAATGTCAATCCTATTAACAAGATATTTGATGATGCAATGTCAATCCTATTAACAAGATATTTGATGCTTTGGAACACTCGAGAAACCTCCCCCACTGGACTTGGACACATATTCAATGATGAAACGGCAGTGATTTACCAAATAGCACTCTCATTTGAAGTTGTTTGATTACAATTGAGTTCATTTTCATCATGTAAAGTTACTATAGGAAAATAGTAATACTTACTTTTAAATCTAATGAAGATTTCATCCTTTATAATACAAATCTTTTACCTTACTAATTGGAGGACAAATCCTAATCTAACAAGGGTCCACCTCCAATTATTTTGCACCCTAATCCTTCAATAACTCCATGATATTCCTAGATGATGTGTGTGTTTTAACCTAGAAATTTACCAAGGGCAACCTACATAGCCAAGAGAAATTGATTCCATTATTATTATTATTATTATTATTATTTATGCCCTTAACTAGTGGTCCGTAGACTACATCTAAACTCCTTAAATTGAATTGGATTACAGGGTTCGAACCCCTATCTCTACAGTGGGAGGGAGCATGCCAACCACCAGACCACTTGGTGATTGGCCGACTCCACTAATTAACCAATCCAAATTTTACAAAATCTTTATGGAGATTTCAGTTGTCCTAGCATAATAATCAAAATATGACAATACAATGCATCTAGTACTACTTGGTGCATGTTGTACATGAAGTGTGACATCTCCATTTTCCCTAACAAAAACATTAGTACTAGAATTTAGGGGTTGTATTTGCACAAATCACCATCTCTTTTCCAAAAGTATCAACTTCATCGCTTGGTCGGATGAAATTTGGGAGAATTGTAAAAAGACCAAAATACCCTTTTCATGTCGATCGTTCAATAATGCGAGTAATTAGATGCTCCATTATTTATGTGACAAGTGCTAATTCTATAATAGGTAACCACTAATTAGGATTAAAGTCCCACTAATCTTTCTGATTCTTATTCTAGAATTATCTTTAGTTGAACAATGGCATTTATTTCTCACCATGTGTGAGTTGAGATATTTATCTTTTTTTGTTTCAAGGGTATTACTCACCTAATAACTTCCTAAACAAGGCTTTTCTTATTTTTCTTGCTTGAAAAATTCCTAAACAAGGTTAGTAGCTAGCTCGGTTTTACCTTTTTTTGACTAGTTATTGAAGTGTGTTGAACTTACCAACTCTGGTCTCGGTCTACTTGTTCATGCATTTCATGTAGAAAAAAAACAAGAATTAGTTTCTCTTGCAGACGAAAAGGGAGTAGACTTTGAGAAAGTTAGAACATGAGGAAGGTTTGGCAAGTGGCTCTTTAAGGTTTCTAATGAGACAGCCATGGTTGTTCTCCTATTTTGTTCTTATGTAAGCAGTTCCATTTTCTTTGTTTTCGACTCAAAGTAGTGGTTCCTTTTGGTGTATATCAACTGTTACATTTCCTACATGTATGTACACGTACCTCTTGCAGAGGTACAATTGGCATAGGAGGGAAGCCACACGTTAATTAAACGTCGGTTCCTCCGCGCTCTCGTGGGAATTCTACGTAACAAAAATCGTTTATTTTCCGTTTTCTGCACCTGTTTACCCGAAGATCATGCAAAATAATTATTACCTTATCACGTGATCAATGAATAGTGGACATCGGTTTCAATTAGCGAAACGCATGCATGATATCTGCAACGATCATCCCATCACGAGAAAATCTTACAGAATTTAACCGTTTAAATTGTAAGATTTGCAAAGATCGTCCTATCACGAGAAAAATTTATGATAATTGGTTGCTCAAGTTGCAAAAATTCATGTTAGGTCTCATGGCATTTATATGGGACCCACCACATCTTTAAAAGGGATAGGGATTCACAGTTCCATTTTTATTTTTATTTTGGATATATGGTTTTTGGGTTGTCTAAACCCACGGTTTATTTAGAACGACTATAAGTAAAAACAACCACAATTAACACTTGTTTCCAACAATATCATTTTTCATTAGGCAAACCAATTTATGACACTTCAATTATTTTCTACGGTAACATTTTAGTACTTTCTTCATCTAACATATAAAGGTCGAATTTTTCGATTTTTTTTGTAGACCACTTAGATAGGGCGAGTCCTAATTCCAAGATAATTTAGTTCACACATACCCTTATTGATGATAAATGCATCACTGAAAGTAGTTTAATACTTTTAGTTTTCAATAAAATAAAACGATAAAATAGGGGAAAGAAAGATTGATAATTAAATAGCATAAAAAATTCCCTCCTTTGCATGTATAACTCGGATGGAAGTTGTAAACAACATTTTTGTTCGATCAATGTTTTTCTAAAAATCATATCCTAAAGACTTGATTCCCGCTCATGTCCCCCCTCACTAGGGAACCTCTACGAGAAGATGCAGTGGATGGATAATAGTTGTCCGTTTTTAAAAAGTAGAAAACAGATAATGGTTATCCTTTTTAGCTTAAAAACATTGTAACTAAATGGGGTCAATAGGGAAATAATTAGAATCTTGCATAAGAAATCGTATAACCTAGTAGAAGACGGATTATCATTTTCCGGCTTGGCTTAAACATTATGCAAAAATAGAGAACGAATGATTATTCTTCATTTTCCTCTCAAAACCAGATAATCATTATTTATCTATAAAAAATAATGATTACAACTTAGGTATGCCTGACTCTTTCTGGAAAGGATTCTGGGCCTTAGAGGTATCCCAAAGAATTAAGATCTTTATTTGGAAATGTCTACAAAATGTTTTTTCTACAAACCTTAAGTTAGCTAGGTTTATGCCAGATGTTTCACCCAAATGTACTTTTGGGTGTGAAGAACCTGAATCTTTAGAACATCTTCTTTTTCACTGTCTATGCATAGGATATATGGGCTACAAGGCCCTACTCAGTTCAACTTAACTTTGAAAGCTCAACAACATTCTTAGACATTTGTAAACATTGGATAGGTAAGAATAACCAAATACCTATTGAAATCATTATGACTAAGATCTGGTTTATTTGGAAAGAAATATGTGATAGAACTTTTGAAAAGAAACAGAAAACACATCTACAATTAGCTTTAGAGATACAAAGACACCTAATCTTCTAGCATAAAGAAAAATACCAGGCTCCATTCCTTGCAACTAATCATCTAGGAGGACTAAAAGCAGTCTGGAAGGCTCCTCAAAAATATCAACACAAAATTAATATAGATTCAACATGGATATCAGAAAATGAACCACCAAGTTTTTCGTTAATTCTTAGAAATGATGCAGGTGGTTTTGAACAAGGCAGAGCTGGACCAATCGCAGCACCATCACCAGAAAAGACAGAGGCTTTAGGACTTCTTCAAGCTTTGAAATGGGCGAGAGAGCACAACATGTCAAATGTCAGTATTGAAGGAGATTGCAAGAATCATTTTGACTACTTAAATGGAATATCATCTCAACTAACTTGGCATAATCAAAACATTATGGAAGAAGTAAAACAGGACTTCAGTTATTGTTACAATTTTTTGGGTTTTTTCTTTGTTCCTAGACTAGCAAACAATGTGGCTTATACCCTAGCTAAGGAAGCTAAAACTTTTGGATCAGTTTTTAATTGGGTTAATGAACCTCCAACATGTATTATTCAAGCTTTAGAAGTAGATAAATCTATTGTTTGGGAAGTTTCTAATATCCCAACATTCGATGCCTCTACTCATTTTGATGTAAGGGTTACTAAGGGCAATTCTTATGGCAATGGCCAAATGGAAATTTTTGTTGAGCCAGGTTGATGGCCAAACTGGCTTTTCCACTATGGTAAAGCACTGGGCGTTAGATAACTAAGCGCGCGAGCGTAATACAAACGCTAGCGATCGTAGATAAAACTCTGGCGTTCGTTGAAAAAGCGCTGGCGTTTGTAGAAAAAACGCTGGCGCTGGAATCAAGGTCGCCAACGACTACTTTCCAACGGTCACCGGAACAGATAGTTTCTACCGGCTAGTTTCTACCTCCATAAATACGGTTTGAGTTTGATCTCACAAATTCACAATAATCTTTTCTTAATTTCAATTTCTTTCAACTTTCAATCATGAATTCTGATTTTGATTCTTCTGAGGAAGATATGGAGATGGATGAAATGTTGTATGAAGAAGAGGAAGAAATGTATATGGAGTTTTTACATCAAATGGATGAAGATGCAAATCAAGATAGAAGAATGCGACATTTTATGTTGCAATTACAATCCAGGATCATACCAAAGCCTTTAGAGCCATATGAAGTTGCGACTATAAGATGGACGTGGCGAAATTGTTACTTTTACCACGAAAAGATGATGCATGATCATGTCTATTCCGATGATGATTTTCAGCGACGATTCCGCATGGGCCGCAACTTGACGCAAAGGATTATTCCCGAGCTTTGTCAAGTACAAACTTTATTTAATTATCAGTATGATGCACGAAATGTACGAGGCTTTAGTCCCGAGAAAAATGTCACTGCGGCCCTCTGCATACTATGTTACGGGGTACCAGCGGATTCCACAGATGACTACATCTGTATGGGAAAAACGACCGTGTTTAGGTATCTCACTTTGCGAAATAATAGTCGAGCATTTTGGTCCAACCTTTTTAAGAAAGCCTGCTCAGGAAGATGTTCAAAGAATAACCGCAGAAAACACCGCGAGGGGTTTTCCAGGAATGCTAGGTAGTCTAGACTTCATGCACTGGACGTGGCATGCGTGTCCGGTTGAATGGGCAGGCCAATATAACGGTTATTATCCAAAACCAACTGTAATTTTAGAAGCTTCATCTAGCTATGATTGTTGGTTTTGGCATGCCTTTTTTGGACTCCCGGGTTCAAATAACGATCTCAATGTTTTGTATAAGTCACCATTGTTTGAAGATCTTAAGAATGGGGTAGCGCCACATTGTAATTTCACCATCAACGATCATCACTACACTCAGGGTTATTATCTAGCAGACGGAATCTATCCATAATGGTCAACTATGGTTCAAGCTTATAAACATGTAGGTTTTGGACCGACGTCTTCGAAGGATATGAAGTACTTTAACACCCAACAAATAAAATGCAGAAAGGATGTTGAACGCGCTTTTGGCATTCTGAAAAGGAAGTTTGCCATCATAGCTGGGCCGTCACGCTTTTTTGATATTCAAGAAAAAAAAAATTATCTTTGACTTGTATCATTCTCGCATAACATGGTCATTGAAGAAACAAGGCGTGATTAACCTGGACTAGTTTTCCAGATGAAGATTTGAGGCCGAATCTTGTGGTAGAGCATGGGCGCCCGACAAGAGAATATATACTTGACACTGACAGACTCCAAAACCGGGGAATCTATGGACAACTAAGACAAGATTTGACCAAGCACCTTTGGGATTTAAAAGGAGCAACAGACAATGCGCGGGGGCGAGGCAGAGGGAGAGGGAGATAGATGTTATTTTCAATTTAGTGTTATTTTCGATCCGTGTAGTATTGTTGTTTATTTTAATTGATATGTTATTTAACTTAATTTAAAGTTGTTTGTTTAAACAAATACACTTAAAATTAAAATTGCAATTATATTAAAATAATTTTAAATAACGAGTACAACTAAATTAAACTAAAATAAACGAGTACAAGTAAATTAAACTAAACTAAACAACAATTAAAATCAGTTTCCTCTTCGTTTTCTTCAGAAGCATCATCTTCATCTTCTTCCACATTGACAAACTGACCAGTTTGTTGAGGGGGGGACTACTTGTTCGGCCGCAGCTTGTTGTTGTTCGGCCGCGACTTGTTGTTGTTCGGCTTCGACCGCATCCATTCCCTTATTCCATGTAGCAAGTTGTCGTTCATTCATTATTAAAGTGTTCAAGGAGAGTAACTTGTTTAGCTTACAATCCCTATAGTATTGTTCTCGTGAAAGAAGACTTTTTTGTTGATTATTTATAGCAATGCCACGGTCCCTGGCTCTATCTGCATCTCGAATTCCTTGTGATTAGCATATTTGTACTCTCTTGAACCTCCTTCTAATGATCGTTGGGATGCGTCTCTCGCTGCTTTTGCAGCTTTCTGACCCCCTCGTCTTCTTCTCTTGATGCTGGTGTTAACGTCTAGATTAGTGTTGTGTTGTTCCTGACTACTTGGAGTTCCATCAGGTGAGGAAGCAGGCCCTCCATTCTGAAAATCCGCGAGACTGGACCATATGGTGATCTTGCGGGCACTTGATGACCTTCCAGCAAGTATGGATTTAACTTGTTAAGCGCCCTCAAAATAGTGAAACACTTTTCATGTTGGAAGTTGCAACCTTTATAGGATCTTTGCCACTCTTCCCGACATCTTCGTTCCACATCCGGTTCGCCTTCACCACTTTTTTTGTTATTCCACATTTGAGTGATCAAAGCTACATATTCACTATTGGCTGCTGAAATTGCGTGAAAACGATGAGACAACCCATCGCCATCACGTCTATTGGGGTTACCTGTTTCTTCACGAAATTTTTGAAAAATCTTATCATAAAAAGTTTTTTTTTCTTGATAAATACCATTGATTTCATCTAATGTATATAATATGTAATTTCTGCAAAGTGACTCGTCTTCATCCATCGTATACTTGACACCACGAATTCTTGTGTTTCTTGGTTGTGATTGTTTGTATATTTTGATGTGTTTCTTGTTGTGATTGTTTTTGTGATTGTTGTGGTGTTTGTTGTTGTGATCGTTGTTGTGCTCATTGTTGTGATCGTTGTTGTGAGGATGTCATATTTGTTAGAAATGAAATATGGAGAGATGAGATTTTTTCTAGTAGATTGAGTTGATATGAATAGTTTTGTTTGAAAATAAAAATAAAAATTAGAGATGATATGAAATTGTGTAATTTTGAGGTAGTGATGAAGAAGGTGTGAGTTTGAAGTCTGGAGATGAACTGAATTTATAGGGAAACAAAAAAGATCATCAGTCGTTGGATTCAAGGTTTTTAAATCGTAAATCGTTTTTGAAAATTCGTGAATCAAATCGTATGTTAAATCATGAATCGTAGATTCATGGTCAATTTTTGAATCGTATATTTGCATATAAAAACTAATGAATAAGTGAAAAGCTCAAGAAAATTTACATATGTTTTCCAAGTTACTTATAAGTAAAATGTAAATGCCTTAGCAATCACAAAATGAAGCGTGGCTCAATGGTCAGGGTGTTGTCTACTGAACCCAAGGTTGCTGGTTCGACTCCTTATCAACGTTATTTTGTGGTCAGACTACAGTCTGAAGCGTGGACTAGCGTTGACTTGTATGATTCGTGGGCCAAACGCTTCACACGAATGCTTTGAATCGAAATGGAAATATTTGACTCGACTAGTATGATTTGACTCGTAAATCGTACGAGTTTAAAAACCTTGGTTGGATTGAAGGAGCCGTTGGTGCTTTTAAGATGAACGCTGGCGTCTCAACTTTCATCTCGCGCTAGAAAGAAAAGCGCCAGCGCTTCAAGCACCAACGTTGAGGCAAGCTCGCCCGGCCTATCATCCAACGCTCGCTACATCCTCCAACTCAATGAACAAACCAACAAATTTGTTGGTTTAAACATCCATTTTTCATGTTTGTCGAGTCCATAGTGGGAGCAAAATGAACAAACTATCAAGTTCGTTCATTCCATAGGAACTACTCTAACTCCCTAAGTTAGTCTTTTGAGTGCATTCCAACTTTAAAAAAAAAAAAAATATTTATCTATATTAAAAATAGAGAATAAAATCACCTCTATGGCTAGGCATTTCCCAGATTGGCGTAGAAAAGTGATTTGGGAAGAGCTTGGGAAGCTCCCAATAACCCGATCTAAGAAGGTGGAGAACGTATCTCGTGTAAAATGTACGTATGCTACTGATTTTGATATTTAACTTGCTCCTAAATTTCTAAATTGTCTTCATTCATATTCTTTCTTATCAGCTGATTTTGTTTTGTAACCAAAATAAGATATTATATCACTTAAGCTTTTGGAAACATTCATACCTGATAAGGTAAGGCAATTTGATATGGTTTTGAAGATAAGTTAGAAGATTTAAATATCAAAAATGCAAGCGTCATAAAGTGTCAAGTGTGGATTACACAACATGCAATAACAACAATTCACGGCTGGAGAATTTTTTTTTTTTTTTTTTTTTGAAAACGAGAATTATGCATTTTCATGGCTCAAGATCAAGAAGCAAGGTTGTTCATTAGCAGAGTTACTAAATCCTACGAAGTTTCTAATTTCTATGTAATTAAAGAGTTGTTATTTTTGGCACTGATCGGTGAAATTTGGTAATCTCTCGTAACAACACCAAAGTAAAAAGAATGACTATACGGTATAGTAATGAAGATGGAGAAGGAAGATGGCTGAAGAATTTTAATTGTGCTCTACATATATTGGGGCCTGCACTAGGCGGCTAAGAATCCAAACCAATTATGGGTTTTTTCCAACGAGTTTCGAACTCAGATCACTAATAGCATCACCCTTAAGGTGACATCTGCAAATAATATCTCCCAAATAGTCAATTTTGAAAGTACTTATTGTCAACCTTGTTCGGAATCTCTGCCACCAAGCGTAAAGTAAAAGACGGATGAAGAAGTAAAACGCGGAAATGCTACACTCACCGCGGGCTGGTCCCGTTGTGTGTCCCGACTAGGGGAAAAAATGTGAATTCCCTTATGGTTCGACAGTTTGTAGGGGTGGGTTAAAGGTGGGTCCCACCCTTTCTCTCCCAAAAGTAAAAATCGGGATAACCCTCGGGGTTGGGCCCGCGGGATATATATCATTTTCGTGTAAAACGTGGTGGTAAAAAAATATGAAAAAGGCAACTCCATAGATTATTCAACTTTCAAGGCCAAACTTATGGAGAATAGATGAAGCAGATGCATGAATCTACTTTTGTCGTAATGAGTGGAATGCAATCACCTACTTAAATTATTTAATCGAGCGGTGGGACCAGCGTGGGGCCCACGATCAGGTATCATCGAGCAGGTTCATTGCCCTAAAGCAGCAGCAGAATTTACCGACGTGTGATTATTTTATTGCCGATTGTCCATAAGCCAAGAGGCAACTTGCCCCCCATATGGCTTGGTAACGTGCAGCAATTTTGCCTCGTGACAAAATCAATCGTGGTAAAACGCTATTAGTCCATCGGGGACTTTCAATCGTGCCACGGTCGTCGTTGGTCTAGGAGATAGCGTGTCGTATTTTGCAGGTATTATTAAAGTAGTGGTGTCACACAAAATCCTACGTAAATCATATACCATGATGACAAAAAATAGACAACTTGATGGGTAGTACTGACAATGACAATGTAGTGGGACCCAGCATGAAAGAAGAATCTCGAAAAGAGAGGGCCCACTACAGTTGCGCCGTCCTAACCCGTGCCGAGAGACCGACGTGTGTATGCTGTGGCTCCATCAAGATAATGTATGGCATTTTGGTTCAGTGTTCGTCTCACTTCAACGAGTTTTTTCGAGTTGGAGAAAATGAAGAGTTTCGAGTTCCTTCACCGAAAAGTTGTCAAATTATCATTCACACGGGTTGCTAACTGGTTATTTTTGAACATAATTAAGATGATGATGTGTTTTCCATCCACAGGCTTAATCGGATTCCCGTAGAAATGACATGATTCAGAGAAAACACCAATAATACAACAAAACCCACTAATTTTTTATTTTATTTTTGAATAATCCCTTAGGTTTTTGGAAATCCCGAAAGGCAAGTAAACAACAGTTTAGGCTTTCGACCAGCATTTCATGAGTTTTAGCTTCAATGTACTTTGCATGAACCAGTTTTCGTTTTGAATTATTCTGGAAAATTTCATAGTGTTGATGAATTAGTACGAGAATTATTTGGATATAACTGACTGTTGAAGAATTATTTTGAGTATACTTAATTTTAATGAATCAGTTTTGGTATAATTAGAAGTAAGAAGTTAGTGTTGATAAACTCAGTTTACATATCTAACGTTCGACATTGAATATATCCTTCACGAGGGGGCGCAGCCCCCGAGTGATGTGCGACGTAATTTGAATTTGTAGCTTAGGTTAGGTTTAGGCTTTTTCTGATTATGGTTGTTGATGCAGGTGTTTATGGGCAAAAATCGTTTCTGCCGATTTCGGTAAATTCGGTAGGTGAGTGAGAAACTGCTTCAAACCTTAAACAAATGTGCTGCACGTGAGCACTTTATAGATTCGAGAGATCAATCTGTACAAGTCCGGCCTAAACCAAGAAATGGCCGTTCCAGACTTGCTTCGGTCACAAAGTGGAGGAGAAGGGTTGATTTGGGAAGGAAGCAAAGAAAGGTGTTGAGACCGAGAATAGTTCAGGGAGAGTAGTATCTCGACTTGTATCGAGAAAGTAAGAGCTAGGAAGCTCGCAAGAGATGAAAGCTTTTTTTGGGAGAGCTTGCAAAGTTGCCTTTCGAGAGTGTAGTATTTTTCTCCGACTGAGACTTGTTGTCACGGTGGAAATAGGTAAGACCTATTTATACAAGTTGAGATTTGAAACGTACCCTGACCTCATGAAGGAAGAGAGTAAAGGGTGAAATAATGGGAGGAGGTGGTAACCGCATGGTGTTAATGGGTGAAAACGTTTTCACCATTATTTCCTCTTTTATTTGACCGCTTTATTCCTTTTCACGCTTTCTTAATGTGAGCGTAGTGTACGCCGCATCTTTGTGACCGCCAAACCAAAACCCTAGAAAGCATCCCCAGTTTGTGTTGATGTCTCGAGTGTTGGTTGCATCTTGCGTGCAAGTGGTCTTTATTAGGGACGCATGTGGCATGTGCCAATGGCATGTGCGGAATGCCTTCGTCGCGAGTTGCACCTCGGCGTAAGTGGTAATGCGAGAGTCTGCTAGTGGCGTGTGTGGCATGTGCCAACGGCATGTGCGAAATGCCTTGGTGGTAGGTTGCACGGTTTGCAAGTTAGGCTACCAGCGTGTGTGTTTGGCATGTGCCAATGGCACGTGCGGAATGCCTTGGTGGTAGGTTGCACGGTTTGCAAGTTAGGCTACCGGCGTGTGTGTTTGGCATGTGCCAATGGCATGTGCGGAATGCCTTGGTGGTAGGTTGCACGGTTTGCAAGTTAGGCTACCGGCGTGTGTGTTTGGCATGTGCCAATGGCATGTGTGGAATGCCTTGGTGGTAGGTTGCACGGTTTGCAAGTTAGGCTACCGGCGTGTAGGTTTGGCATGTGCC